>KK106987.1:190794-200919 GCA_000611775.1 Umbilicaria muhlenbergii
GGGCTGGGGGTGGAGGGAGGACGGGGGAGGGGGAAGGGGAAGGAGAGGGAGAGAGGGGGGGAGGGAGAAAGGGAGAGGGAGGGGGAGGGGGAGAGGGAGAGGGATGAGAGTTGAGGGTGGTTCGTGGGGAGTGTTGGTGCTTGTGAAAGAGGAGGAGGAGGAGGTGGATAACTAGGATGTTTATTAGGGAATGTGGCAATTGATACACAGGCTGTGTTTCTGGCGGTTACCTATTATTTCTGGCTCGCACAATACCCATGTACGAAAAATATTACGACGATTGAGGAAGAGAAAGACGCGAGTAGATAGATGGAATGTAATAGAACTTGACACCGCATGTATTCAGGAACAGTGAGTGAGTGCATCAAAATCTTGGTATATCGTCTAGCCCATAAAAAAAATCCCCAGCACCATTTCCACCATCCAGAAACCCTACTCCATCGCATGACGCCCATCATAACCCCATCCGCATCCCCCCTACTCCGGCGCTGAACCAATCACTTTGCCACCTCACCTCCGCCGCACGAGTCTTGACCTTCTCCCCCATCCCCTCCCTTCCCCACAAACACATCATCCACCATCCCTCCATCCCCCCATCTCCCATCTCTCATCCCTCCATCACCCATCGCCCATCCCCTCACCCCCTTCCCCACCCCCAAGTCTCCCATCCCCTCAAACCCTCCCCCCTCCCTCCTATCGCTTCTATCCCTCCTATCACCCCTGTCCTTCCCTCTTTCCCTCCCCTTTCCTTTCTCCCCCATCCCCAAACACCCATCTCACAATCCCAAAACCATCTTCTTCACAACCATAACCACCAACCCCACCAACACGCCCACAATCGCTTTATCCACCCAAGCCGGCACTGGCGTGTTCGAGCGAGGTGGACGTGCGGGGCGGATGTGGATGGTGCGGGTGGGGAGGGGTACGGTGGGTGGACGCGGAGGAGGAGGGGGGGAGAAGAGGATTGAGGATGTGGAAGGGGGGATGGTGGGGAGGCTGGGGAGGGCGGTGGTGGTAGGAAGAGGTTGTGTAGTAGCAGGGAGGGAAGCTTGCGAAGAACTCGGAGTCAACCCCGGGGTCGGCGTCGTCGTCGAAGCCGGGCTTATCGGATCCAGCACCTTCTCCTTCTCCATCCCCTCCCTTTCCCCCTCCTCCTTCTGATTCTTCCCCATCTCATCCCTATACCCCAGCCTCAACCCCTCCGGCACCTTCTCCATCTCCACCTCCATCCCCTCCCCCCCACCCCTCTCCGCGCACTCTCTCAAAACCTCCTCGTTCGTCCTCCCCCCACACCCCCCACACCTCCACCCGCGACTCTCGCCCGCCAACCTCCTCCTCCCCTCCCCCCCCATCTCCAACCCGCCGACCTGCCCCCCCGCCTCCTCTTTCATAAAACTCCGAATCGCCACCAACGCCGTCCGCACCCCCCACGCCGGCTGCCAGCTCTCCTCGTGGTGTCCGCTGATGGACAGACAGATCTCGCGGTTGGTTTCGAAGCGGCCGCTCGGGGTGAGGAAGCGGAACGAGGGCGGGCGCAGCGGGTAGGTGGGCGGGAGGATGATGCGGCCGTGGTAGATGCCGGTGGCGTAGGGGGTCGCGGGCGGGCCGAGGAGGGTGAAGTGCCATTCGAAGAGGTTGGAGTCGAGGGGGGAGGCGTGCAGGGTCGGGTCCGGGGTGGAGGCTAGTTCGGCGGCGGAGATAGGACGGGGGGCTTACGGATGCGCTTTATGGTGGGGGATTTGGTGTTGAATTGGCCGTGGGTGGACATTGTGGGTGAGGGTTGTGAGGCGGGATGAGATGGATGAGGATGAATGTTGATGAAGAGAACTGTCAAGTCCGCCTCAGGTGGTGTAGATTTGATGAAGCATGTTGGCTTCGTGAAGAGCTTAGAGTGAGGTGTGGATTCGTGGCAATAGGGCCATGGAATCGGCGGTTACGGGCGGCTTTTGAGGCCAACGTGGCAGGTTTGAAGTCCGAAAAGTCGGTGTTGTACGGAGGACCCCCTCGTTCACGAGCACATGCCAAATATTGAATGGCCGGGTGAGGGAAAAGTCACCAATCCTACAGGCATACGCTACCGTTTGCGCACATACGACTCCATGGATCCTGCACGATCGGTGACTTCAGTATTCGTTAGGTGGAAGCATGCCGAAACCAGGGCAGGGGAATCGCGGCGGGGGGTCCAAGAAGCCACTGCCGAAATCTGCCACAGACGGCGATGACAGTTACATTGTGTTCTCGAACGCGAAAGACGATAAAAACGTGAAGAAGACAGAAGCCAAAGCTTCTGCTAGTAAGGATGGGTCGGATAGCACCCAACCAGCTGGGGAAGATGCGCGGAAGAGGCCTGATACGAGGAAATTGATCGGTGGTGCATCATGGACGGGTAAACTACCGGTCAATATGCTTTCGGAGCATTGTCAAAAGCAGAGGTGGGACAAGCCAGAATATACCATGGTAGGGACTTCTTGAAGGCTCAACTATGGAAAGCAAATGCTCATGCGGCGTACTTAGAGCAAAATGCCGGAAGGCTACTCCTCAATGGTGATACTCAAAGCAACAAACACAAAAACGAAAGAGCTTACTGCCCTACCCCCCTTTAAGCTTCCCCCTACACATAAGCATCTTGCTGTTCAGCCAACCGCGGTAGAGGCACGCCATTTCGCAGCAACCTACGCTCTTTTCAGGGTCTGTAGTATGCGGAACATCCACATGATGCTGCCACCAACTTACAGAGACCTCTGGAAAGGCGATTTTCAGGAATTGAAAAAGGAAGATCTCAAGCAGGGAAGAGCTTGGATGTACGAAGCGGATCCTTTCGCTGCGAAAGCGGAGCGCGAAGAAGCACAGGCGATAATGGCAAAGAAAAGAGCGGAGCGGGAGAAGCAGGCTGCTAAAGAAGCAGAACAAGCAGTAGGCCTAGGAGCGCCGCAGGGACCGGGTGGTGGTGGAGCTAACCGCAACATCATGCGAGGATGGAGTCGAGTGCCGAAGATTGAGATGGGGAAACGTACGCGTGCGCATATTGAGGACCTGGTCCGGCGCCATGCAGTATGGAACCCTCATGGGACTCGGATATCAGAATTTCAAGGACGAAATATTATGAATGAATTCATCGATTTAGGATTTAGAAAGAGCCATATTGAGGAGGCCGTCGGTGAATGCAGAGACCGCGAGGAGGCCTTAGAGTGGCTTCTCATCCATGTCCCTGAAGATGACTTACCAAAGTGGAGTCTTCCAGAAGGCTATGTAGCGGGGATCAGCATGGCTAGCGGTAATCTGAAGAGAGAAGCTTCCATCAAAAGACTTGCAGATGCTGGATATTCTGCAGAATTGTGTGAAAAACTGCTTAACAAGAATGGAGGCGATGAAGGGCGGACCGCCGAAGCACTGCAGAACATACTGCTTGGCCAAGAAGAAGCAGAATCGGAGTCGACTACTTCAGACATTTCGAAGCTTGCCATTAAAGAGGACGACCATGAGTACGCTGTGTGGAGCGAAGAACAGAGTACACTCGAAGCTATCTTTGGAGACCGTTTCGTCTCCCTTTCCCCCGAGACTTGCCAGATCCAATTGAATATACCACACTTCCAAGGTTCCTGTACGTTGAATATACGGCGGCCAAATCGGTCATATCCCTCGTTCGCTCCGGTTGTCTCAGTATCATCAGCAGGCCTACCAGCTTATATCCGCCTTAGTATCATCCGCCAAGTTATCAACCATGCGAACGAAGATCTCCTGGGAGAGCCGATGATCTTCAATATGGTTGATTGGCTCGAAGCGGAGATACCTAAGATTGTTGAGAATCCTGGTAGGCTACGCGACGTCTCTGCAGGTGCCTCTGCTGTCGGAGAGGTGCGTTCAGTATCTACTCAGAATCGAAACCAGCACATGAGGAGAGCTCCTAGGTCACTCGATTGGAAGCCGGGGAACCCGCAAAGCATGGCCATACTGGACCGTTGGCGGTCTAGGCAAGAATCCAGCCCACAGCGAAGAATGCTCGCAGCTCGACAATCTCTACCAGCGTGGAGTCTACGTGACGCAATCGTCGAGGCAGTTAACGGACATCAAGTCACCATCATAACTGGTGAGACTGGATCTGGGAAATCGACACAATCGGTGCAATTCATATTGGATGACATGATCGAAAAAAAGCTGGGTGCGGCCGCAAACATCGTCTGCACTCAACCGCGAAGGATATCAGCGCTCGGCCTGGCAGACCGCGTCAGCGACGAAAGATGTTCACCTGTCGGCGACGAAATCGGCTACGCTATCAGGGGCGAATCGAAGCAGAAACCGGGCATTACGAAGATAACTTTCGTCACCACTGGAGTGCTACTTCGCCGCCTGCAGACGTCCGGTGGCAGCAGCGACGATGTAGTGGCCGCACTTGCGGATGTGAGCCATGTTGTCGTGGACGAAGTACATGAAAGGAGTCTTGATACAGATTTCCTCCTCGTCCTCCTCAGAGATGTTTTATCGAAACGAAAAGATCTGAAGGTTATCCTCATGAGCGCTACCCTAGATGCCGGTGTCTTCGAAAGGTACTTTAGTGGAGGATCTAGCGTTGGGAAAGTAGAAATACAAGGGCGCACTTTCCCGGTCGATGATTACTATCTGGATGATGTTCTTCGCCAGACAGGTTTTAATACAGGTACCCGAAGGGGCGACGTCGATGACAGCGAAATGGAAGATGTGGAGCCCTCGGTAGCCCATGCGATACAAAGTATCGGCATGCGCATCAACTACAACCTCATTACCGAAATGGTTCGAGCGATTGACGCTCAGCTTGGCACACAGGAAGGAGGTATTCTTATCTTTCTGCCCGGCACGCTGGAGATTAACCGTACTCTCGACGCCATTCGGGCAATCCCAAATGTGCATGCCCTCCCTTTGCATGCTTCTCTTATGCCTGTGGAGCAACGTCGTGTGTTTCCGCCCGCACCCAAGGGCAAACGTAAGGTTATCGCTGCAACTAACGTTGCCGAGACTTCCATTACCATAGAGGACATTGTCGCTGTTATTGATACCGGCAAGGTTAAAGAGACCAGCTTTGACCCACAGAATAACATGGTCAAGCTTGAGGAGGTGTGGGCGTCACGAGCGGCATGTAAGCAGCGACGTGGTCGTGCTGGACGAGTCCGCGCTGGGAAATGCTACAGGCTCTACACTCGTAACGCTGAAGCGAAGATGATGGAGAGACCAGAACCTGAAATCAGAAGAGTCCCTCTTGAGCAGTTGTGTCTATCTGTTCGAGCTATGGGTGTCCAAAATGTGCCGGCTTTCCTTGCAAGCGCTCTAACACCGCCAGAGAGTATGGCTGTGGAGGGAGCAATCGAACTTCTTGGCAGAATGGGTGCACTTGACGGCGATGTACTTACCGCACTTGGTCGACATCTAGCCATGATACCCGCAGATCTTCGTTGTGGCAAGCTCATGGTTTACGGTGCCACATTCGGTTGCCTCGAAGCATGTCTCACCATAGCAGCGATCCTAACTGTCAGGAGCCCGTTCGTATCTCCACAAGCCAAGCGCGAGGAGTCAAAAGAAGCAAGGTCTAAATTCGCCCAAGGTCAAGGCGACTTAATCGGCGATCTACGAGCCTACGAAGAGTGGTCCGAAATGAGGAAAGCATCACACCAGAGAGACGTTCGCATGTGGTGCGATCAATATTTCCTATCTAACCAAACCCTCAATGACATCTCTTCCAATCGATCCCAATACCTCTCCTCCCTCAAAGAAGCTGGGTTCATCCCCACCAACTACCACAGCTCCTCGCCTGCCAATCACGCCTCCCTCAACGTCTACAACGACAACTCCGCTCTCATCCGCGCCTTGATAGCTGGCGCCTTCAACCCGCAACTCGCACGCATCGAGTTCCCGGAGAAGAAGTTCGCGGCCTCGATTTCCGGCGCTGTGGAGCTGGACCCGGAAGCTAGGACCATCAAGTATTTCAACCAGGACAACGGCCGCGTCTTCGTGCATCCGAGCTCAACGCTGTTTGATGCGCAGGGCTTTCCGGGCGGGGCGGCGTATATGAGCTATTTCAACAAGATGGCGACGAGTAAGGTGTTTATTCGCGACCTGACACGTAAGTCTGTTCTACCCCGTTGCAGTGATACCGTGCTTACAGCCCATCCACTCATCTAGCGTTTAACGCTTACACTCTGCTTCTCTTCTCCGCGCCTCCCCGCCTCGACACCTTAGGTCGTGGTCTCCTTGTCGACAATTGGCTCCGTCTCCGTGGCTGGGCCAGGATCGGCGTCCTTGTCAGTCGGTTGAGGGTGATGCTAGACGAGGTTCTGGCGAAGAAGATTGAGGACCCTGCATTGGATGTGGGAAGGGATGAGGTTGTGGGTGTAGTGAGGAAGTTGGTGGAGCTGGATGGACTGGATCGGTGAATGCAAGTTTGTGGATGGTGAAGCTTCCGTCTATTGGACAGAGTCATCGAAGACGTGTGAACGGGCTCTGAAGCCTTGGTTGCTCAATTCTTTTTGCAACGGCGGTGAGAAGTACTTGAGTTTACAGCGGCAATGGTTTGCAGGAGGGCGAGATGCATGCTATTGTATTTGGTGTTACCGTAGACAATCCCAGATTTTCTACGCTTCCAGTCATCACCATGTTAATCTTCAGTAAGAGCTCACTTTTGTGTTAGGCCCGCCAAATAACAGCAAAGGCGTTGCGCGAACTTTCGTACAAACCTCACAGGGCTGACAGGTAAGTGCGTCATAGCGATATCGCGACAAAGCTCCAGCAGCTCCTCTCCTTTATTCCCCGTCTCACCACCAAACACCAACCTTCCACCCACCTCTCGACTCATCCGCCAGCAGCCATCATGGCCGGAACACCTCCAACAAAGGGTCCAGATGCCATTAATTCCGAGGAAATCACCTCGACCTCCATATCATCAACCAACTCTCCAAACCGCAACGCATGTACAATCCCACCCCCCCTTTCCCTCCGATCACACATACTAACCCCCTCTTTCCCGCACAGTCACCACCCTCATGGCCCCCAAACGCAAACGCCCGACCACCCCCCCCAACCCCCGCAACCCCAAGCCTTCGGCCCCCACCACCTTCACCGGCCGCAACGGCCTCGGCGCCTACACCACCTCCCCCGCCTCCTTCCCCCCCTCGCGCGTAATATCCCACGACGAATCCTGGGTAGTAATCCACGACCTCTACCCCAAATCCTCCGTGCACATCCTCCTACTCCCCCGCGACCCAACCAAGCAACTCCTGCACCCCTTCGACGCCCTGGCGGACCCGATCTTCCTCGCCTCCGTGCAGGCCAAAGTGCGCGAGCTGCGCGTCCTCGTGGCGAAAGAACTGCGCCGGAAATACGGTCCATCTTCCTCGCGAGAAAAAGCGCGCTTGGAGGCCTTGGATACCTGGCCCCCGGCACCAACCACGCTGCCCCCGGGGCGCGACTGGGAAAAGGAGGTCATAAGCGGGATCCACGCCTCCCCGTCCATGAACCACCTCCACGTCCACATCCTGTCGCGGGACCGAGTAAGCGAGTGCATGAGACATCGGAAACACTACAATAGTTTCAACACGCCGTTTCTGGTGGACGTGGAGGATTTTCCGTTGGCGGAGGGGGATAAGAGGAGGCGGCCGGGGAGGGAGGGGTATTTGGATGAGGAGCTGAGGTGTTGGAGGTGTGGGGAGGGGTTTGGGCGGGGGTTTAAGGGGTTGAAGGAGCATTTGCAGGTGGAGTTTGAGGAGTGGGTGAAGGAGTGAGGGTGCGATTGGGAGGGAGGGGGGCGTTTGGATCAGGGACGGGGGGCTGCTGGTTGAGGTGTAGATACCTGGAAGGCGTATCATGGATTTCTTCACTCCTGCTGGACTGGGTTGCCGGTAGAGCTCAGTAGCAGTGAGAGAGATGAGACATTTCCACAAAGCGCCTTATATGTGAGCGAATTCTCCTGCGTTAATGCGATTGTTGACAATACTTTTATGCTGTACATTTAATATAACAAGTAGGCCCTCACCGCGGCAAGGCATCTTACATGCTTCGTACATAGCTCTTCTCCCGTCCGGATTGCTCTCTTGTGTTCGGACACAGGGTAGTGCACTTCTTGCAGCTAACCTTCCCGCACACCGCCAATAAAGCTAACCTTCGAGGTTGTTTATTCAGGCTTGCTTCTACTCTTAGGCCTTGGTCCTCCGCTCTTTACTCGTCGAGCCTCAGGCCTGTTGATGTGGTGGGATGGAATCCAGCTCTCATCGTAGGCCTTGGAGCTCGAGGTAACCGCCGGTCCATCAGCACCAACAACGGAAACCTGGTCGGCGGGGTCGACTTTCTTCGACTGGCCAGAGGAGCGCTTAGCCCGCTCGCCTCCTTTACCGCCGCGGCGCTTCTGGGGGAAGAGCGTGGTGATCCAGGTGCTGTAGATGAAATAGCAGGTCCCGAGGAAGGCGGCTAAGAGGAAGAGGTATAGGAATATGCTTGGGAAACGTGGCATTAGCGTCTGCGGGTGCGCGTAGCCAATGCATACGTAAACTTACATCTGCGGGTCAAAGATGCTAGTATCCGGCTCCACGACGCTCACAGTCTCGTTGAAGGCTTGAATGGTGTAGAAAGCACCTTCGTTGTCAGTGACTACTGTTGCAAGACTGAGCTTGAGGTCCTGTGGGTGCAGCTCAGTGGCGAAGCTGTAGCTGAGGGACTCCTTCTGCCCCGCAGGAATCTCGACGTTATAGCGAGTAGTCGTCAAGTTGCGTACGATGATGCTTCCCTGACCGATATTTTCGGACCAGAGGCTGCCGCCAATAAAGGCGACCTTGATTGCTTCTGGCTCATCGTTTGAGATGGAGAGCACAGCTTGGGTTGGGTGTCCATTGATCAGTTTGATCCCGAAGATTTCCGACAACGGGAACGAGGTTGACACGCGGACGGCGAGATTGGGCGAGGTGGATGGCGATTCTACCTCTTCGTCAATCGAAGCCTCCTGGTTACACGCCGATGTTAGCTAGAGTCGCAATACGCACTTGAAGGAGGATGGCTGTACATCTACTTGTGCTATGGTGCTAAGCACTCGCAGTGAGAGCAATGCCAGAGTAGAAAGCCGTAGGAAGCCCATGTTGAGCGTGCAATGTGTCCGAGTACTTTGTTTGCGGAGAACTGATGTGGCCTCACCCAAAGGTTCGTCACCAAATCTCGCTTAGTTCGAGCATAAGGCTTGCCGTGCTTGCATAACATGAATGCCCAGGCGTACCATCAAAATAAGTGGTAGTCTCGCAATGAGATTTTTTTTTATTTCTTCAAGTTTTAAGTGCTTATGCAGCCTAGGGCTATGAAACACTATCACCATAAGGTGATAAAAGTACTGTACCTCACCCTTCTGCCTGAGTGACTAGCCCCTGCTTCTGGCTGAGTGTTGCAGAGAACCTGGCCCCCAGGGAAAACTCTGACCTCGCAAACATATGTAGTCTGGGAGAAAATCCTGATGATGCCAGTGTCACTGGACGCTACAATCCACATCCAGGTTTAAGCACAAGGAATTCCTACTTAAAAAGTTGACAAAAGCCTTAGACAATGCTTCATGCACATCAGTTGTATCCCTCTTCTTATTAGTCATCGGCTATTGGAGCGCTTGAATATGGGCCATATTCACTCAGTTGAGGTGGAAGCTGGCCATGTGTAATGAGCTTCTGAAGTCGTGTTTGTGGACTCAAGGAGCCTGGTATGTGGAGTGGAGGCTGGCCATGTGTAATGGGCTTCCAAAGTCACGTTTTTGAGTCAATGTTTTTGGAGGCTGGCCATGCGTAATGGGCTTCCGAAGTCGCGTTTGGGGCAATGTTTGTGGAGGCTGGCCATACGTAATGGGCTTCCGAAGTCGCGTTTGGGGCAATGTTTGTGGAGGCTGGCCATGCGTAATGGGCTTCCGAAGTCGCGTTTGGGGCAATGTTTGTGGAGGCTGGCCATGCGTAATGGGCTTCCGAAGTCGCGTTTGGGGCAATGTTTGTGGAGGCTGGCCATGCGTAATGGGCTTCCGAAGTCGCGTTTGGGGCAATGTTTGTGGAGGCTGGCCATGCGTAATGGGCTTCCGAAGTCGCGTTTGGGGCAATGTTTGTGGAGGCTGGCCATACATAATGGGCTTCCAAAGTCGCGTTTTTG
>KK106987.1:201352-222560 GCA_000611775.1 Umbilicaria muhlenbergii
CTGTAAGTCATTAGTAGTGTACTGTAGATCGGGGGTAGGCTTACCTCAAGTCTCCGCCTCAGTGACCACCTGAATCTTCATTGAGCAATCAATGACTGAAAAGGAGGGCTTCTGCCTCTTTCAAAGGCCTGTTCCCTCTCCTTTCAGCCTATGGTCCCTCTTCCTATGCTGTTGACAGCGGAAGTAGGCCATCATCTGGTCAGGATAGGTCCGGACCTTCCTAGATGACGACCAGACGTTGTCGACGTGCGGCCAGTATGCCTTGAAGTCGGCGGCAGTGAGCACCTGAGTCTCACGGGCGGAAAAGAGACGTTCTCGGACCTCTATAAGGTTCGGGGGGGCGGTGTATAGCCCAGACATCATGTCCGGGGATGGTGTGAGGGTGTCGGCGGCGATAGGGGGGCTATAGGGGGCTATAAGGGGCGTAGGGGGCGTAGGGGGCGACGGCGAGGGGAGCGACGGGGACATTAAGGAGGACGGGGAGGACGAGGAGGAAGGGTTTAAGAAGCCTGCAGACGTGTCAGCGCGTTGTTTACATGCAAAGGGGGGGGTTGGCACGCAGGGGGCAGGCTTATTAAGCAGTCACGGGGCTGTATGGTATTAAATTCTAGCGTGGCTGCAGAATAGAAACTCCCGTGAAAGCGGACAGCTCGTAAAGTCGTAGGAGGGAGTATTCGTTAGGTATAATGAACGGGAAGTGATCGTAGCGTTCAGTAAAGAACAGTAACATGGAAGAGAAGCGTAGGCGCAATGAAACATGCATTGTGTAAAGTCTAGGCCTCAGACTGTGCATAACGCATATACGCGGATTGCGTGCAGTCCAGCCAAGCCGGTAGAGATGTTCATGACTGATGGGATCTAGCTGGCACTCAGGCTTCCATTCAGTGAGGTAAGCATTAGATGCACGACGGTGAGAAGCTTCATGGAGCTGCACAAGAATGCTTATGCATCAAGCCTTGTTCTAAGCAATCCACAGAGCTGATTGTTCCCAAGAACCACGACAGAGTAATGGTGAACCATCCCACAAGAAGGAGTCGGCGAGGTCCATGTTTGATATGTGGTTGACAAGAACCGGCACGGGCTCGACGGGCTGAGGCTGAAAGTAAAGTGGTTGTCTGCTAAGCGAAACCTTATGCAGACAGCCCTCAGCCTTAGGAGCCCCTGCATTTGACAAGGCTCAGATCCTCCTCCTTTGTTGTAAATGCAAAAGCGCTCTGCTTAGGTAGCATTCGTTTGTTTGTGGGTGCTGTCACAGAATCATCATGCTACCCAATTTCAATATTAGCCAATGACATTATCAAGACTCCCTATATAAATGCTTCAACCGCAGCGAACCTACGTCCTTTTCTTGTAGCCTTGTCGTCGCTCCCACATTGATGCCACTAGGCCGGGATTTGTACGAAACCCCCTTGCACGAACGACCTGCCGGGGAAGATAGGCGGAGTTGATGGGGCCTATTCGTTTGTTCCGACGGGGGCTCACTGTAAAGCTGGATGGTTTGTTTGAAATCAGCGACATAATACCTCGTTGACCGACAAACATAATCATCGTGAGTGCCTTGAGTACCTTAAGAGATAGCAGCTATTTACGTTGACGGCAAGCAGGAAGCGCTGCACAAAAGCCATTGTAGAGGAAGACTGAATAACGCTTGACCAATCATTTGGACTAGACGAGAGCACGAGTGAAATAAGTGACTCTGGACATGTGAATTCATTATAACACAAACTTACTTACCTACGGTGAAGGAAACACGGGTGATAAGGAAAGCAAGACGAGCTAAAAAGCGATTAGCAGCTAAATACAAGCATGAAGTCGGTAAGGTATCAAGATTCTAAGGTAGTTAGCTGGATAATAATACGAGCCTAAGATGTGTATGGTACACACCTGGGGGAGTAGCTCAAATAATGAGCACAGGCCTCTTTGCATTTGCAATTGCCACTGACGAGTAACACCAAGAGCGAAGTCATCAATACCAGCCTCTGTGAAAGCGCAAGGGGCTGCTTATAAGTGGATAAGCGTCATTATCAAAGAGCCCAGCCTTCAAGCGGTATTTCGTAGGATGGAGTAGTTGGGAGAGTGCAGTTGAAGTCTGGATAAAAAGCAGCCTTTGTGTGACTGATTTCCATGTGGGACAAACGCGATCCCGATCAACAGTTCATTCACTCGCTGTTCCGTCCCGACAGCAAATTGCAAAGCATCGCAACTGTCTCGGGATCACAATGATCACTGCTCTTCCAAAGGCCTAAGAAATCATCACTTACTTCTGTCCCCGGCACCTACCCTGGGATTTTCTCAAGGCCGCCGCCTTACGTAAAAGGGCAAATTGAACGACACGCGAACCCATTTTACTTTCGCATCCTACGCGCATGCATACAGCTGTGGGCTCGACGCCAGTCATTCTCAACATCATCTGTCTATCTTCGTATATGACCCCATGATCTACACACCACCCTCTTGAATCTGTCTGTCTTGTGTAACCTCTTATTCCATGGCAATGGCCGATGAGAACACCCAAGCTCTCCATGAGCGCTTCGAATTGCTCAAGGGTGCTGAACACCATAAGAACTCCCTCATTGAAGTAAGTGTGATCATTACCTCAGGGTGAAGCTGCCGAGATCATTCTAGACAGAGCTTCATGCACTGCAGAAGCCTGCATCTCTGGTTGAAGCTTTGAATTAGCTAACAGTTCATTGCCTCTCCACAGGAGCTTCTACGGCGTCTTGATACTGTTACTGAAGATTACCAGAACGAACGACTAGCGCATATGCGGGAGTCGCACTTCAATCGAGATGTTCAGCTACGTGAGATGCAGCTTCAGGAAGAGTTGCGTAAGACCAAAGCAATGATGGTAAGCACTTTCCGCCTGAGGTTGTCTACAGCTCTGAACGTTGTCAGGAGCGGGATGCATTCATACTCGTTCTAATTGATGGCGATGGAATGATCTTTGAAGACCACCTCATCAAACAAGGTGAAGTGGGTGGTAGAGAGGCGGCCGGAATACTCTGGGCTGCTATCCGAGACTTAGCCCATACGAGGATCCCGGATCTCTCTTCAGACGTTAAGATCATGACACGTATTTACGCCAATCTCAAAGGCCTCGGCGATGTATGCCACAGGGCCGGAATACTGGATAAGCCATCTACAATCGAGGATTTCGCGCGTGGGTTCACGGGAAGCAAACAACTATTCGATTTCGTTGATGTTGGATCTGGAAAAGATCGTGCCGATGATAAGCTTTCTGGTGGGTTTGTCCTTACGGTCGCTGTACTACTTTTTACCACGTACACATGCTAATTCTTTGTAGAGATTTTCAAACTTCACCTCTATGACTGCCATTGTCGCCATATTATCTTTGGGTGCTCCCATGACAATGGATACGCTCGACTGTTGGAAGAGACACAAGCTGATCGACCTGTGTTGGAACGCATTACGTTGCTTGAAGGCGTGCCGTTCGAGAAAGAGCTGGCAGGGCTCAAGTCACAATATAAAACCACGAAAATTGAATCACTGTTCCGGTCTACGAAAATCAATGTCTACCAACAGCCATATTATCAGCAGCAAACACCGCCGCAAGCAATGCCGGTGCCATATCAGTCTCCATATCAGCCGGGAGCCGCGCGTACCCCGTCAGCATCCACAACAAATTCTTCCATGAACCCTATGGCAAGCTCATGGGCGTCGACAGCGATATCAACCCCTGCACATGTTGCTTCTCCACCGCCGACACCGAAACCGGCCGCATCAAAGACTACTAATGAGATACCCCGGAACCGATATGGCCAACGTGTGGATACGTACATGGAATATGATAAAAACGAGGTGAAACGTGTCCAAAAGATCCACATGTGCAATGTACATTACTTGCGGCACGATTGCCCGTATGGCGACGAATGTACTCACGATCATTTTTACTCTCCCAACAAGAACGAACTGAAGACACTCAAGTATGTCGCCCGTATGACCCCTTGCCGATTCGGGACAGACTGCGATGACGCAAAATGCATCTATGGTCACAGGTATGCCTCTATGTCAGTCCTACATATCGTCCAGATACTGACTGGCGGCGTTGCTACAGATGCCCTTCTGGAATTGAGGGTCGGAAGGACTGCCGCTTCGGGGAAAACTGCCGATTCGATAGGGATATGCATGGTATCGATATGAACATCGTCAAAACTACGAAAGTGTGAAAACACATCTCGGAACAGTGAATCGGAGGAAAAGACTGCTGGATCTCTTCTCAAGGTGGTGTGGTGGACTGTCCATTCCTTACACACTTATGGTAGGGCAATTTCAAATTCCACCACTACTTAGGGTATCAATTACGCAAAGCTATCAATGCACCTTCGCCAAAATTTGTCTGTATGCTACGTTCTTCCTTGACCATAAAGCCAAGCCACTTCCTGGCGCCCTCAACCTCTCTCGCCCCGAATTTGACCAGAACCAAGCCTCGCACGCTTGCCGCTGTCCACAAAACCCCATCGACCTTCTCTAGCTTATGCCTGGCAACTCTCTTAATCTCCTCTTCCGACAAGACGGGCACGGTTGCTGCCTCACCCCAATTCCTTGCGCCTATCCTAGGTAACAACTTGAACTCATCAAGGAAGAATCGACCCAGCCCTTCAAACAGCGGACCTTTCAAGATCAACGTCCCAAAAACTCCCAACCCGTCCATACTTCCCACCAACCCCTCTCTCCCCCCACTCATCTGAGTATTGAGCACGACATTATCTCTCAGCACCAATCTCCTCCCACCCTCGCCATGAACGTTCCATACCTCGTTCCTCCCCACCCACCTCTCAAACCCCCAAACCTCCCCCCTAGCCCTCCGCCCCTCACTCACCCAATCCAAAACACCCACACTGCCCCCTTCCTCGACCTCAAACATCTGTTTCTGTTCATACCGGCTCTCTGCAAACGGCTGCGTCGGATCCGGCAAATAACACAACGCCGCCCCCCTCCCCACCCTCACTTCCAACCCCTGCTTACTCACCACATGCGGGCCGGGGCTCTTGAAAAGCTTGGTGCTGCCCTGTGTGACGAGCGCGAGGCGGGTGGAAGGGGCGAGGGTGATGGTCAGGGAGATGGCGTCGCCGGCTACGAGGCCGCCGCCGTAGGTGAGGAGGAAGATTAGGTGCACGAGGTGCGGGGCGTGGGGGAGGGTGTGGGTGGTTGAGGGGAGGAGTTTTAGCGGGTAGGTGTAGGTTAGGGTTGAGAGGGTTGGGGTGGAGGGGGGAAGGAGGGTCAGGGCGATGGTGCCGCTTCCGGGGTGGGAGACCGAGGGGGCGAAGGGGGAGGGCATTGTTGGAGGGGCGGTAGGTTAGGATGGCATGTTGTTTGGGAGGGCCTTCGTAGATGGTACTAGTCGGTGGTTAATTTTGATTGGTCGTTCGTTGTACCGGAGAACGATGTGGTTGGGTTAAGGCTGTTATTGCCTTTTCTGAGAAGATAGCGTACCTGATATCATCGGGCAGGGTGGCAATTCACAACATCTCCCAATATTCCAGAAGTGAAGCAGCGGAAACAATTGAGCCCAAGCATCTGCTATTGCACTGACTGACAATGCGCTTTCCTTTGTTGGTTTGCCTGAGGATGCTGCAGATGATGCCGCCGAGTTGGATAATGCGCCTCAGGGCTAAGTAGTTCGACACGCTAATAAGCGAAGCTTTGTCGCGTTGAGGGGGCGCCGCCAGCTGATGCAATCGCATCGTCGAGTCTGCTGATCCATAAACTGTCCTCGGCCTTCCAGCGCATCCTTGTTTAATAGTACTAGCTTTCGATTGATTGTCTAATGCCCGCCAGACTTTCAAGCATGGAGCTCTCCGATCCTGCGACGCCAGACAACAGCGCGCTGACCGACGCGACAAACAGACGGAAATCTGGGCGAGCAAGACAAAAGCCGGTGACACTCTATGGGGAATCCAGTGTGCTGCTTGTTGGCAATGGAAGCGCAAAGCGGAAACGCGCAGAGCCTCGTGGCGGGGAAGAGGAGAACGTCGAGGACGAGGAGCTGGAGGATGATGAGAGCCCTGAAGAGAGCGAGAGTGATCCCGACGAAGAAGAGTTGAAGGAGCGGAGGAAGAGAGCAGCGAATTCAAAGAAGGCGCCGAGGAAGCCTGCTGCGAAGAAGCCAAAGACAGCACGCAACACCACGACGGATTTGGCGATACGGCCGGCGGCCAATGGAGTCAAACCAGCCCCGAAACCCAGAAAACCACAAGCACGTCAAAGCACGGTCACAGATGATGGCACTGGTCTTTACGGTATGTATGATATAGGGCGGGTCGTTAACCTCGTTGCTAACCTATGATACGTAGCGGAGGTGTTCTCGGCAGAAGGCTCAATGGACGACGTGGCGGCAGGCTGGATCGCCCGATACCAAGCGCATCAGACAGGCGCCATGTGCGACTTGGTCAACTTTATCCTTAAATGCACTGGGTGCAATCTACAGGTCGACGTTCACGACATAGAGGATCCAGACAATGTTGCCAGCAAACTGACCGACCTGCAAGAGGAGTACCAAGCTCAGAGGATCACAGACTATCCATTGATTTCCAAGGCCAAAGCACACGCTGCCTTTCGTCCAATTGTAACAAACTTCTTCCGATCCTTAATAGCCACAGCGCATGCTTCCTCCTTGCTCTATGACGATGAGGCGCTAATAGAGAACATCGAAGCCTGGGTAACCGCAATGTCGTCCTCCGGAAATCGTCCGTTCAGACATACGGCGACGGTCATAGCATTGAGCATATCAACCGCAGTCTGTGGTTTGGTTACTGATATCATCGAAAGTACGGCCAAGACTACGAGACAGAAGGAAAGCGAGAACAAGAAGAAAACGGTTAACAAAGGACGGGTCGCATCCTTGCAAGCCTCACTCAACGAAAACGAGAAGAAGCAACGTTTCGCCGAAGGTATTCTCAGGGATCTGTTCGATGCTGTTTTCGTGCATCGCTATAGAGATGTAGACCCCAGAATTCGAGTGGACTGTGTTACGGCACTGGGCACTTGGATCACCATCTTACCAGACATCTTTTTCGAGGGTCAGTATCTTCGCTACTTGGGGTGGGTGCTGTCAGATACTTCTGCACCAACAAGAGCAGAAGTCATCAAACAGCTTTCGAAGCTCTTCAAACACAAGGATAATGTTGGCAGACTGCGTGCGTTCACTGAGCGTTTTCGACCGCGTATGGTGGAAATGGCCGCACGAGATGCCGAGCCCAGCATTAGGGCTTCCTCCGTGGAGCTCTTGGACCTAATACGCGATGCGGGATTGCTAGAGCCTGACGATATCGACACCATTGGGAGGCTGATCTTTGATACGGAACCTCGAGTACGCAAGGCTGTGGCAGGGTTCTTTGCGGAGAACATCAATGATCACATCGAGTCCACTATCGAGGAGCTTGGTGAGGAAGAAGGTATCGATGAAGCGCTTGGAGAAGAAGACGAAGAGGACTTTGACACACCAAGGAAGTCATGGTTGAAACTCAAGTGCCTTGCCGAAGTCCTCCGGTCATGCGATTCTGATGACGAAGAGAACTCCGATCCTATCGAGCCCGGTGCGCCAGGAGCCAGTGATAGCCTAGCTGCTATGGGGGTTGACTCACGGTTTTCGTTGGCGGCACAGGCCATATGTAATGGACTTCCGGAGGTCAAGGAATGGGAGATATTGGCGGGCTATCTGCTCTTTGACCACTCGAGCACTGGTCAAACTCAAGCTTCAGACGATGTTCGACATAGCTTCATGACACGCTGTCAGCCCTCCGAGAAAGAGGAATTCCTCCTACTTGAAGTACTCAACGCGGCCGTCAAGCAACGACTAAACGATGCTGTCGAGCATGAGACAGACAAGAAGGGCAAGAAGAGCAAGGCACGCAAGGATGAATCTCGTGAAATCCAGGAGACCACAGCCGTCCACCTCGTACAAGTTATTCCTCGACTGTTGAAGAAATTTGGAGCAAGTTCTGCCACAGCATCCGCAGTCCTACGGCTAGAACATGTCTTGAATTTGGAAATCTTCCAGGAATTACGACAGGATTCGACGACGTTCTCGTCGTTACTCGACGATATCAACAAACAATTCCTCACCCACGCTGATCAGAATGTTCTCGCGGAGGCTAGTACTGCTCTTTTGCATGCACGTGGCTTTGAGGATCTGGAGGAAGTCACTGAGGGCAAAGTGCAGGAGCTCTGGGAAGATACTATCGACGCGCTACGGGTACTCAAAACAAGCAAACCGGTCGATGGTGGCTCCGACAACTCGAGAGATCTATGTAATACCGTTCGACGAATCGCAAATCTCGCAAGCATCTCTGATTGCATTCAGATATTCGACACTCAACCTCGCAAAACAGCCAAATCCGCTGGCAACACCCCGCTTGCTCTACTTATAGATATCATAAGCAGTGACGAGACGGGACAAGATGCGGATGACGAAACAGACGAGACCATCATAAACGCCATGAAAGCAGTTCTCTTCTACTACATGTGGACGGCCCGCTCCCTCCAAGAAACCATCACAGCCAACTCACCCGTCACGACCCTCCCCAATTATTCCGCTTTCTCCGACGCCCTGGTCTCAGTACTCGCAGCACGATCCTCGCGCCTCGACAACGTCCGACTGGCAGCCGCAGGGACAATACTAGACCTCTACACCCTCTTCGCCACATTCCGCCACACACGCCCCTCCAACCCCAAAAGCGCCGACAAAGACATCGACGCTACAATCAAAGACCTAGTGAAAGAAATCCCCTCCGAAGCCCAATCACACATCACATCCACCTTCACCGCCCTCGAAAAAGCCTACGCCAAGAAATCCAAACGCTCCCTCGACGTCGCCGACGACGACAACCCCCTCGACGACGACCTCGACTCCGACCCCGAAGACTCCGACTCCGACTCCCCGGCCCCCGACGACCGCGCCGCCCAGGAAAAACAACACGACATCCTCCTCGCCGAAAAGCGCCTCTGCGAACTCACGGGCAAAATCGTCCTCGCGATCGTGGGCCGCGTGATCGACGCTTCGGGGACGGGGAAGGGGAAGTTGCGGGAACGGCTCGTGAGGAATAGGGGGAAGCTGGGGGGGAATTATAAGGAGGTGGTGGCGTTTCTGGAGGGGCCGAAGGTGAAGCGGTCGCATAAGGCTAAGAGCGCGGCGCAGTCGGCGATGGCGGCGACGAAGAAAGGGGCGGCGGCGGCGGGGTCGGGGGAGAAGTCGAAGGGGGAGGGGGTGGAGGGGGGTAGTGGGGGGGAGAAGGCGGGAGAAGAGGAGGTCGGGGCGGAGGTTGATGATGATGTTATGGGGGATTAGTGTGCGTGTGCTTGCTTCTGCTTGAGGGTACTTACTTTGTTGGGGGATGTAGGATACGAGTCTTGTGGGGCGTTTTGCCTGGTCTGGTCTGGCGTGGCTGGGCTTGGCTTGGCTTGGCTAGACGGGCAGGCAGGCATCTGTCTAGGTAGATAGGAGGGAGCGGCTTGCTGGGTGCGCCTCCTGCTCTCTGCGTAATTGAAGATTTTCCGGCTACCAATCAAGGGTGCAGTAAGACTTCATGGGGCATTAATAATACGTGTTGCGGTCCTCGTTTGAGGGCTGTGTATGCTAGGCACTCGTCCAAACTAGGCTAGAGGCGCTAGAAGGTGGGTAAGAGACAAATCATACCGAGTGCCGTTGGGCGGCATGACTAGGGTTGTTGATTATATGCTAGAGATGAAAGGATGGCCTGAAGGAAGAAGAATTGATGTGTTCATCATCCACCATCAAGCTAAGTGAAAGACCCACTCTAAAGTAGCACACTGAGTCAAACAAGACGTCCATCAGCAGTACTCGGCACGAGTTTTGACAACCCTACCGTTAAATGTAGAACACTCCATACACAGTAACAAAGTCTCTACGGTCACATCATTCCCATGACATCACATACAACCACACCCCTCGTCCTCACCACTCACAGCAGCACAGCATAACTGATTTCTAAAACATGCATCCTCTATCTACACAACACTAAAACCATACCAACCATAACAAGCCCGACCAGATGCCTGCCTAACGGCCCCAGCACCCCGCACAGCACCTCTAAGCGCCCTGCCCACCCAGCCCCCTGCCCCCCTCCACAACCAGAGCAGACATAAAAAAGACCTCGAGACCCGCACCGCGCGCCAATCAAGCCCAGAAAAGAAAAAAAAAGAAGTATCAGAGGGAGCCTTTGTACCGATATCGTGGGCGCGTCGCGGTCGTAAAAGTGCAGTCATTAAGAGGATGAAGGACGAATGATGTATGGATGTAGACTTGCCCGCGCTATGCCCCCTATGGAAAACTGATACCACGAAATATGGAAGAGGCTGTATTGGAGCGGGAAGAGAGGAAAAAATTACTCGGAAGCGCCAAGAACGGGTCTGGGCGGGGCCAAAAGCTCCAATGGGGGGGGGGGTAAAGAGCAAGGCCATGGGAGAGTAAATTGTATGGATGGTACAATACTCAAGATACCAAGACGAGCACAATTTCTGGAGCCAAGAGCGAAAGCGAGGAGCGAGAGCTACAGTTTTCGTTCCAAAAAGTTGGGAGGGCGAGAAGCTTCACTTCCGTTGCCAAAGCGGCCTGTCGTCGTAGAGGTTGGCGATGTTGGCGGCGTTGTTAGTCGCGACGTCTTGCACTTGGAAGCCCTTTCTCATCTCGCTTTCGACGAACTGGGAAGCACGCTTGTACCGCTTGTCGGTGTACTTGTCGAAGATGGCGGCGTGGTGCTTTTGAGGGCTCTCGCAACATTCGACCATCAATAGGATCAAACTGTGAAGCTGAGAGTAGGTGTAGTTGGAGTAGTACACATGTGCGGGTGACTATCATCAGATTAGTGAATGCCCAAAATTGTCTCAACGGATGTAACGGACCCAATTGCCCTTTTTGAGCATCATCCTAGCAAGACAGTGAGCCCCAGCCGCTGCAAAGCTTGGTGGACTGCCGACGAATCGTTCGTCCATGATCGTGATCTCGAGAAAGTACTTGGCTAGCGTTCGGGTTTCGAGGTCGTAGTCATCGGCCTTGCTGATGCGTCTGAGGAAGCTCATTGGGCCGGGCCATCCAAGTTCGAATTGAAGCATGCTGAGCATGAAGCGCTCGGCCTTGAGGATCTCATCTACAGTGTAGCCGCCATCGACCATGTATACGATCTCCTGAACTGATGGACAATTGATCTCCTCATACTTGGCCGCGACGAAGATAGCAGTGGCACCCACGAGCTGCAGCTTGCCAAGAGACACAATTTTGCAGGATAGGAACCGGTCAATGTAGTTGACACAAAGGAACAACGTCTCCGGCAAAAGCCCAAAGCGGTGGTGTACTTGCACCAGCCAATCCATTAGCACGGAGCGCATTGACCACTGTATCTCGGCCTGGTTCTCCATGTAATGGGCATTTGGAAGCATCTTGATCTGTTGGAGGTGATTAGTTATTGCCAAACGAAAATGAAGTGGGCACTAACCTCAAGGTCTCTCATGTACTCGAAGATTTCCTCGCCGTACTCGGCAACCATGCTCGTATCCCATGTCTCGTCTTCGATGTCTTCAGCTGTCCTTGTACCCTCTACCAACTCTTTTGCGGCAGCAATTTCTCTCTTCACCTTCTGATTCACCTTAGGGAACAGGACAGTTGTAGCACCGCCAGTGGTGTTGTCACCCCGAGACTTGAAAGATCGAGCAGTGGTATACCCTTCCTCATCGTAGTTCCCAATCTCTTCTTCGTCATCCCAGTATTCTTCAGGCTCTGACAAAGGTGGAAGTGCATGCTTAGCAATGACTTCTATCTCTTGTCTCTCAGGCAGTACATCACGCGTCACGTTAGTGTTGATGTGTTCGGAGACCTTGTTCTCCACTGCAGGTGGAACAATACCCTCAGCAGGGATTGGGGCCTGGTCTTCCACGTGGTCGGTTTCGTCAGTGTAGTTACAGATCACAACCTCGCCATTATCATCGATGTATACCCCGTCGGACCTCAGAGGGGCAATCTCCTCAGAAGTAGCGATTGGATTGGAAAGTTTCAAAGCTTCATGACGCGTATCGTACGAGGTGGTATCCAGGTTGTTCTGCGTTGTTGGACGTGCGGACTGTGGCTTGGTGGGCACGTCCAACTGGATCTCCTGTGGGCGAGGGATAAGGTCTCGATGCACAGGGGCGAGCGAGGAGGTGTGCGGCAAGAATTTTGGAAGATCATTTGCAGATTGCTCAATGGGTACCGGTGCTGAGTCCTTGAAAACAGTTGTGTTACGCTTGGTCAGTACCTTCCGTGTATTGGCGAGTGTGGCTGGCTGAGTCTCGACAAGAGGCTGTCTCGAGGCCACCGTGTTGTTGGAATTCGTGACATGGCTCAGCATGCCTTTCAGTCCAGACACGTTCAAAGGGCGTTGTGCTGGTCGTAGTAACGCGGTTGGCTTCTTCTGTTCTTGGAGTAAGATGGACTTCTCGGTAACCTCATAGCCGATTTTGCCGTTGAGGACAGAGTCGTCTTTGCTAGGCCGAAGGGTGTTGGCAGTATTGCTGACATCCCCAAACGCGGTCCGCTTGGCGGCAGCCTTCAATCCTGCCGCGTGTGCCATCGTGGACAGAGCTGGACTTGACTTATTTCGCTGATGGATCGTCTTGTTGGCTGCGAGTGAAGGTGCCATGTTTTCGTCGCCGTGTACGCGTACACTTCGCATTGGTCTCTGAGGCTATAAGAAGAGACGATGGATCAGTACTGTGTCGTCATACAAGCATGATTCATTGGCATAGGCAAGGTTGGCGAAGGCACCATGAAAACACAACAGCCTCAACGAGAATAGAAGTTGATTGGCAGGAGCGTTCTTGTAAAACGCCTCCTGTAGCATCGTCGACGAAAGCAATGAGTATGATAGCGACTTACTCTGGCGTCCATGATGTCCTTACGCGTCCAAGTCCTCCGCGGGGAGATGTTGACGTTTTCTGAGTGAGAGGAGCTTCTGCATTCACGAAATGCTGGCAGCTCTCCTATCCATCGTATTAGCATGAATTAAATGGATTAGATCAACAACGAACATACCTTGAAGCTGCACAGAACGCTTCTCGACCAAGAAGAAGCGAGCAACAGGTGCTCGATAAGATGGCGGTAATAAAAGGTGCAGCCTCAGGGTAGCAGATGCTTTGTTGACACTCTGCTCGGGCGGTGCGGAAAGCAAGGCGAAGTTCGCGATGAATGTTTTGCCCGGCACCTGTCGGCCAAGCGACACTGCGCCTTACTGGAAGCGAGCTAGCTCCCGCTTGCGCCTTGGCATCAACATCGGTTTCACGTCACCCAAGAAGCCTTCGAATTCCTCCAACACGGTGGCGAGCCTCAACGGCGGCGGTTTCTACATTCCTAATTGCTGTGATGAAGTCGCCAGTATATGGCGATTTAGTATACGTAGTCAAATGTAATGCGATTGGCGGCATATGTTGGCCGCGGAGGCTCTTTGGAAAATCATGGCTCGGCGCGTCGGCAGACTGATTCAAACACGACCGTCCCGCCAAGTCACGTGATTGGTTTATCCCCGCTCTCAAAAGTCCAGCAGCAAGGCCGAGATTGCAGGAACGGTTTCAGGAACGGCTACCACACTGTGCAATCAGGCATTGACTCCTCGGTGTCAGTTGCGAGGTGCTTGACATGGGATAAGCCGGGTTGAGGGCGGAGTAGCCGCCCGTTACCGATGCCGATCGATGCTGAGAAGCCAACAGTCAGCGAAACCAATGGAGCGCAGCAGAGCTAAGTTATCAATGTACCCTCACTATTGCCCTGATGGCCAGAATGGACCAGGACCGTCTGAACGGCTCGCTCAGAGATTCAGAGTGACATGTAGCTGGGCGCATAGGGTGATACGCTGTTATCTATCGTTTCTGCTTCAGATTTATAGACATGACACCCGTGGCGCAACCCTTTCGGGGATCCCTCAGCACCGGCGCGGTTGATCACTCTCACAAGCGGATGTGCGGAGCAGGTCCCGGTCTAGATATGCAACTTGAATTCCGAGCTCAGCAGAGCAACGGACGAAAGTCACCAGATTGACCGTCACCCAATATCATATCGATGCGTGCCGGTTTTGACCAGAGATTTGCTGGGTCGCAGGTCCACGCATCCAAACGATTCAGATCTAAGCAAGCCTACCGTATCATTGTGCGCTTTGTTGTTTGCTTCATCCTTGGTCGCCCCCCCGCGCTATTATTCATCCAGTCGAGTGCACTTTTGCCGTTCGCGGAAGAATACCGTGAAACCCTTGCGGCGCCAGGACACGACGGCCAGCAAGAAGCTGGAACTTGGCAGTTACAATTAAAGGGCGACTGAAGTCGATCCTGCTAGACCTCAAAGGGCGACTCATCGAGGCCCGTTTTTTGAAGCAGGGGAAAAAGGTATATACGACAGGTGTGCCTAACCCAAGCTCGTTACGACTAAACAGCAACCAGCACAGTGAGATACCATCAAGTTTCGTCCATATGCGTGTGATAAAGTTGGCGCAGAGGCCTTGCTGCATTGGCCTGGAGTTGGATAAGAAACGCAACTCTAAGCCGTTGCTCGGCGGCTTTCCTTCGGCCTGGCATGCAGCGCTGAGACGTAGATTGGCTCGATTGCACGCCTCCCTTTCCTTCTGTTTCCCTGGCCACTTTAGAGGGGATCTGACTGCCAACGCGAGCACCAAGCTGCAACAATAGCCGTTGAGCCAATCAAGCCATTCGAAACCATTAGCCTGTGCGTCTTCTCATGTCCAGCGTATGATTGGATTTGGCTGGCGTGGGTTATGATCTGATCCAGCCCAACCCGAGTCCTACCAGAGACGGTAAAGCAAGGCGCTTCACCTGCTTGAGCATCTACGAGATTCAGGCTCATCATTGTAAGGTACTATCAGGCCTGGTAGAGGCTTGACTTTTGTAAATGTAGATTAGCCCGTAGCATCATAGCGGTCCCCCGGAGAAGTTGCATAACTCGGCCAATGCAGGCTGCTGAGGTGTCTGGTGTGAACCTTCGCTTCTCCCACACTTCAGTTCCTCTGTCCTCCAACAACGCTGGCCCCCGCTCAGCGCCGACAACAATCGCCACAGAGTCCGCCCTTGGTGAGACCTCTATGCATCCTTGGATATATCAGCCTTTCGAGGTTCCTCTGATACACTTACTGACCACTGCCATTGTCCCCTGGAAACAGGTCTATTGACGCTGAGATCCACTCAATCTGGGACGTGGTACGAGTTCCAGCGCTTCTGGGAGAAAGGCCTCAACGGCATCGTCAACCAGTGTCTCTGTCTTTAATGTAAGTCGGATCACTCTGATAGAGCCTTGCGACCAGCTTGCTAGCAATTTGCGACAAGTCCTCACATCTCCCTTCGCACTGTTGGCCTCCTAAGCCGCACGTTGTGTGAGAGCGCTTCCTACAACTTCCTCTGGGGGAATTCAATCCAACCCCGAATCCATCGACAAAGCACATTCCCAACCATCATGTTCTCAGGGCTTAGTTAATCCAAGTACATTGTAACTGACAGGATTATTTCATACAGCTTCCCGTCATCGTTTATCGCTGCACAAGCCTCTGCGATAGCGGCAGCCTCCCACTTCCCACTGAGCCGTTGCTTCGGCGCCTGCAAACGTACAACCGTCTCTTCATCCAACCGCCAACAGTCATCAAGACCTGACTTGTCGATCTACATTCGCTATGGATGTTTCCAATCTTCTCTCGCACGAGGCCCCACACCACGCGCGAGCCCAACAGATGAACGAAGACATCCAGCAACAGCAGCAACGATCCCACCAATATCCTACCAGACACTCAATGTCCGCAAATACACAACTCGAAGACGGTCGGCGCTTCACGAGCCCGCCTGCGCCCCAGGGTTATACGGCTAATAACTCAGGCGCTCCAAGCCCATACAATGTTTCGCCTGCGAGTCCCACACCTAAGAATGTTGCTTTCGAGCTATTGTTCGATGGTGCTCCCAATTACCGAGCACGCCTGCCTATGCGGGTACAGATATTCCCCCACGATACTACAGATTCCATAGTTACTACGGTCAAAAACTTTTACGGGTTGTACGAAGGGGCTGCAAAAGGCGTCAGTTTCGAAGATGCACAGGGAAACACACTCATTGCCAGATACGAGAATTTTAGGAACAACATGGTCGTCCATGTTCGAGTGATACCTGACTACTCGCAGCAATCTGACCTGGCAGGTTATTCAAACTACCAATATGTTTCACCTGTCGCTGCTCATAAAGGACCTCATCTGGACGAGCCTTTGCAGATGCTTCCACCCCAACCTGCACAAGCACTTACTTATGGCCAGCCACCATCACGGCCTGGATCACGCATTGCTCGAAAACGCAGTGTTTCACCCCATTCGGGTCGCGGCCGACGCAGTGCTTCGGCGCAAAAGGGTCGCTCTCGATCTGCGATCAAGAGTCGTGGATCAAGTGTCCAGCGTAACATGGAAGAGATCAACAGCGACACAATTAACGGATACAGTAGCAGCGATGGAGGAGCTGGCTCTGTGACTGGCTCGCGCAAGGCGAGGAGTGAGCAATTGGCGAGCGCTGAGATCAGTACAACCAACATTGTCGAAGGTAATAGGAGGAAGCGAGCCAAATTTGAGAGCTCTGTAAGTCTATCTTTGTTCACTACTTACAAGTTCAAGTACGTCTCCTAACATCTGGGCTTCAAACAGGAGTTACCTCTTTTCGTTCCACCACAAGTACCAGCACCAAATTCCATCTCGTCGGTCTCTCCACAACGGAGATCAAACGGTCAAGATAACCCGTCACCTTTTGCTCGACCGACTCAACGATCCTTCACATACCCCCAACCGCTCCAGTCTCCGCAAAGCTATGGATATGGGGATCAGGCGTATGCGCAATACAACGGAATGGGCTACACGGTTCCGCCTACGGTTCAGCACGGCCATCGCCTTCGCGACCGCTCCAACGGCCCATATATGGGGAATCGAAGCTCTACTGGGTCAAACCCTCGACTGAGCGGCGCTGGCATCCTTCCAACTCCAGACCCCACCATCGCCAGCTGCATCTCGGATGAGGATGTTGCGTTACAACTGATGCGCCTCGGAGATGCTTCAAACTTTTCTCATGGTCGCACATCAGCCTCGACTCTGGATGACGCGCTCAGTGGTCGTGCTGACGCCGCTTCCTCTGCCACGAGTGAAAGTGGTGATGAGAGTGATGCGACGGAGCAACCTTCTCTACCACCTCTACTGCCGAAGTCCGAATTCCAATCGACTGGCCAATCTAAACCTGCCAAGAACCAATACAAACATCTCAACGACATCCCTCAGAGCTTCGACAGCACCGAACCAAGCGGCGACGAAGTGGACGGCGACTACGATTACGATGAAAAGAAAGACGGCGTCTTCAAGAGTGATCCGGACGATTTGTTGAATGAATTCGGACAAGCCGTCAAACCCAAGTCGTCCAGCAAGCCTAAGCTCGTCCAGAATGGCGTGAACAAATCAAGGCGCAGCAGTTCCGCACCTAAGGTGTCCAAAGGTGCCAAGCCTCGGCCAGCGGGTGCTGGTAAGAAGGCCAAAGCATCATCTCTCTCTACTGCATCAAAGGCCCCTATTTCGCCGGCCTCACTGCCACCGCAGTCGCGCAAGGCTTCGTCGACTTCCACCCTCAACTTCCAGCACCAACTTGGCGTTGACGAGGAAGATCTTTCATCTAAACCGCGCTGCCAACGATGCCGCAAGAGTAAGAAAGGATGCGATCGCCAACGTCCATGCCAACGGTGCAAGGATGCCGGTATCGGTGTTGAGGGCTGTGTGAGCGAGGACGAGGGGAGCAATCGAAAAGGGCGATATGGCCGTCACATGGGTGTCCCTGTCAAGAAGGGTATGGAAGGTGACGTTCCTGACGGTGACTCTGAGACAGCGGGGGCCATATTAACGGGCATGGCTGGGGGTCCGGGCAGCCCTGACAAGAGCAAAAAGAGGAAGCGATGAAGCTTTGCTAGGAAATCAACTACTAGGAAGGTGCCAACAGCGTCGACCTCGACAATCAACATGCTCTGCCAGGCAGCCATTGCTCGATACTTTATGCAGTTTGACAGATCATCGGATTCTTCTCCGCTATGGTATCTCATTCGTGCTTTGGCCTTTCAGAGCTACACAAGAGGATTCGCCCGCGCTTGAAGAGAGGGAAGTATGCTTAATCACAGATGGTGTTCTCAACAAGTGGGTGGATGTACCTTTCCAAGCGCAACTAGCAGCTTTTGTTTTTGTCAAAGTTTTGATTTCCCGCGAGTCGCATCCACGATCTGCTCCTTATCACAAAGGATCACGCCATAGTCGAGTGCTTTTCCGTACACTGGACGGCTTATTGGATAAGCGCCCTGGGTCCCATTTACACACTCTCTTCGGATTTTTCGAGTCGTTGTCTTGACGGTACGGTTTAATCTGCTCAAAAGTCTTTCTTTGCGTTGTATTCGTGGAGCAAGCGAGCGGGCAGGGTTGATGGTGGTGATGAGGAAGGGGCGTAATAGTGTATGTTTACATTCAGACATGACCTACAAGAATGAACTACCTTCACCAGTAGCCGAGTAGACAGGTTTGGGATTACTTTGAGGACTTTTTGCGTAACATCTGTGTGATTAGTATTTATTTCGACAAGTAGCACGACCGCAGGCATTGAAAGAGGTAAGACCATTTAGTTTCCAGTCGTAGCGATATGAAAGCCATATGTTGGGTAGCTATAACTTCGTTCATTGTTTTGGAGCACGGGGATGTTTTTGGGCGACCACGCTTGATGACCTGACGTTGAGATAGACACTGCTTATTAATCTAGCGTGTTTGATTACAGCCAACGAGGACGCTGTGTATTGTTTTAAGTTCAAACTCTAAATATGACGCTAGCTTTTCCCATGCGCGGGAGGGAACCAGGTGGGCTGATGAAAAGTTTCCGAATTGGGTCTACACCTCGAAAAGTTGAGGCTTGACACCAACTCCCAACATGCCCGCAGCGACTCCGTAAGCATACAGAGCCTTCAGCGTAGATTACAACCATGCCTCCAAAAGTCGCTCCTCGACGGCAGCCGCCACCCCGCCGCAGTGCAAAAGCCACAGCTGCGGACGACTTGCCAGACGCTCCTGCACCCAAGGAATCATTGGAGGTGGGTAACAAGGACGCACAAGCCACGGCAACGGATGCTCAATCATCTGAACCAAGGGGTAGACTACCTCCTGAGCCTATGAGTCCAGCACCTGGTGCTAGTCCAGCACGACCCGCCGGATCAAGAACTGGCTCAGCAACTGGCTCGGCATCCGGACGCCCAGTACAGCGTCTCGACTCGCTCAGCCGTCGAAGTCAATCAGGATCCTCTCCTGCGCCAGGTGCGCCTGGAAGCAGACCCACTGCATTGAAGTTCCAACCCAAATCCTTTATTCGCCGGAGCAAAGAAGAGCGAGAGGCGCAGGCTCGAGTGGAGGCTGAAAGACTACAAGCAAGAATCGCAGCAAATGCGGCCGCGAACACGTCTAGTGATAGGGGTGGGAGGGGCGGCAGAGGAGGCTATCAGTCACGGGGTGGAGGGGGTATGGGACGATACAGATCTGAGAGATTCGGCGTTGGTCAGGCGAGCGGAGTCCTTGGTGGCGTGACGAGACCCGAAGATGGGGCGAGGAAGGGCCGGTCTGGAACGGGAGGTCCTCGATCGGGGACATCTCGTAGCTCAAATTTTGGATCAACACGCGTGAAGAGTGAGCAGCCATGGGTCAAGTCGGAGAGGGATAGAGATGGTGATGTTTCCATGGGCGGGTTTGGGGGCAGACGGATCAAGACTGAAGGTGGATACGTATCATCGGATGAAGAACCGGATGCTGCTGCAGGCCCGAGGGTCAATATTGAGCACATTAATCTCGTTAGCGACGAGGGCTCGGACGAGGAAATCAAATCCAACAAGGGCAAGGAACGCACCAAATCGGTGAGGGCGCCGGGATGGGCTCTTAAACCCGTGCGACTTGATAGGCACGAACACCCCGAACGAGCTGTAGGTGTCAATACGGAAGCAAGTTCCATGATCTCAGCAGAGTTACGGAAGAAAGCCCAAGAAAAAGACGAAGCAGAAGGCAGCCTCTTCATCCCTGCGGAGGAAGAAGAACCCGTGACTGTGAAAACAGAGAAGAAGAAACCCACCGCAAAGAGCAAAGACGTCGAATTCGTCCGCAACGAGCGAAAATGGAAAGGCGTCTACCAAGACTCCGACGCCTCCGACAACGACGCCCCCAAGATCAAAAAAGAGCCCGATGCTGACGACGACGCAATGCTCATCGACACTCCGCCGCCCGCAGCAACAACAAAAGCAGCCATCACACCCGCCAAACCCACCTCAGCAACCGATTCACCAGCCAAACCCGAACCCTCCACCCCCTCCAAACCCAAACGCCACCGCATACCCACCCCGCACGCTCCCAAACCCGTGCTTCAAACGGAAGAAGACCGCGCCGAATGGGCCCGCCACGAAGAAGACATCCAGATCCTCGCGGACGAACTGGGTCGCTCGGCCAGCATGCCGTTACCCCCGCCTGCGAAACCCGCTCCTGCTACCACCAGCACCGACGCGGACGGCGACACTACTCTATCGGAAGCGGGAGCGGGCGTCGAAGGAGAAGCCCCCGCACAAAGAGATACACCCGCGGAGAAAGACGAGGAAGTCAAAGTCGTCAAAGACAAAAAGGACGGCCACGTGTACCTATTCCAACTCCCGCCTCTCGTGCCCACCCTCGTCGACCCAGTCGTCAAGACCGAAGACGTCGAGGTCGAGGTCGAGGTCGAGGTCAAGGTCGACGCCGGCGATGTGGTCGAGACGAGCTCCCACGCCGTGCCTGGTGGTGGTGGTGGTGCTGCTGCTGCTGTCCCCGCCGCCGCCGCCGCCGCCGACGACACACCCATCAAACCCGACCCGGACGGCGCTTTCGCCTCCGCCTCCTCCTTCGAAGACAGAGACACCGACACCGACACCAAACCCGTCTCCTCGGCTCTCGACCACGCCGCTGTCGTCACGACGTCCGCGCTGGGGGGCCTGCTGGGCTGGCTGTCGGTGCATGAGGACGGGGAGTGTGTTGTGAGTTGGGGTGGGGAGGCGTGTGCGTCGGGTGCGGGGCCGGGGGGGGACGGGGACGGAGGGAAGGGGAAGGAGAAGGAGAAGGCGGAGGGACGGGGGGAGGTGTTGCATATGCAGCTCGGAAGG
>KK106987.1:222655-305913 GCA_000611775.1 Umbilicaria muhlenbergii
AAGGGGATGGGGAGGGGGGAGGCGTGGGCGGTGGGGCAGCTGGTTGGTGGGTTTGTGGTTACGCCGGATTGGGGGAGGATGTTGGGGGGTGCGTAGTTGGGTGTGGGGTGGGAGGGTAGGCGGAAGGGGGGAGGGGAAGGGGTGGTGGGTGAAGGGCAGTAGGGAAGGGAAAAAAAGGGTGTGCATTACGGGGAGGAGGGAAGACCGGAGGAGGGCGGTTGTTTCGCATAGCGCCCGGCGTTTCCGTGCAGCTCAAGACATGGGACAGGACCTAGCTACATGCAAGCATGCACGCACGCACAATATATCCCAGTCCCCGTGCACCTTTCGTTGCAAATGTATCTAGATTCAACCTCAAACCCTCCAGCCACTCCCACCAGCCTCGTATAAATCCGCACGGATCGAATCATGATAGAACCTCGATCACTAGTGCTGCATCCAGCCCCAGCCCAGCACCCCGACCCAGCTAACCAAGCCACGGTTCGCTTTCAACGCAGAGGAACCACCCTGGGGGGTCGCGTCAGCAGCAGCAGCGGGGAGATGGCATACTGAATAGCGCGCATTCACAATGCTAGTTCCGGGAAGTAAAGAAGCCAAGAAGAGTGTAGTGTAGTGTAGTGTCATGTCATGTCACACTCGAGCCTCGAACTCCCAAGCCTTTCACTTCCATCATCACGCATTCCCGCATTCCACCCTACCCTCTCCGCCCCAATCTCCCGCTCACAAAAACATCAACGGGCCCTTCTCAGATAGATGGATAGATGGACAGATAAGATAGAAATAAGCAAGCAATGACATTGATCGTTTCGCTTGCGGGGGTTTGCACAGCTATGCATGCTATACGTCCTAAAAAACACCCCGTCGGAGCTATCTATAAAGAAAAAAGCCACCACAGCTACTACCCGGTCACAAAAGTCCGTCTTAGCTATCTTTTTATTAAAGAGAAGGCATCACAGACTATCTCACAAAAAGCCCGTCCGAGCTAGCTCGTCGAATAGAAACTGATATTCCAGATCGACACCGAAACGCGATGCGAAGATGACGTGGTAATTACCTCCATCTCAGTATCCACATCCGTATCCGTATCCACATCCGTATCCACACCCACATCCACATCAACACCCATATCCGTCCATAATCCGAGCACCGAGTCATCCAATTATCGAGTCATCGAGCCGACAGAGGGAATAGCCAATACTGGAAGTAGAAGCGCCGTGCACCGTTCCGATTCGTTCTGCGCCGTGCAAATGCCGCTCTGTTCTGTTCTCCTCTGCTCTGCTCATATCCGTCCCGAGGTGCGCGAATGCGAGAACGAGAAGCCCGTCCCGATGAGTGGTGGGTGTGTCTTCGTGCGTCGAGGCGGCGAACCCGTCTTGCCGAAAAGGAGGAGAGAAAAGAGGTCGGCGTACATGTCGGTCCCGCGAAGCCAGTCGAGAGAGAGAGGTAGAGAAGAACCGGATGGAAACGCCTGTGCTCGTGCGTCGAAAAGCAGCCTCGCAATGATTTCGAACCCCAGTCCAGACTTCCATCCACCACTCCCGTCCCTCAGATCGAATAATCCCATCCCATCCATCCCCATCCCCGTCATCCCCACAACACCACCCCTCCCACCACCGTCCCAGCCACCACCCCCACCAACTCCACCGCCCCCATCCCTCCCGTCAGCGTCCCCATCCCCACATCCCCACTTTCCGCACTCGTCCCTTGCAGCGGCACCTTGGAAAACAGCTGCGTGTAAACAAAGTGCAACTCGGTCCACGTGCCCGAGTCCGGCACCGAGGACCACTGGTCCCAGCTGGTGACGGCGGGGAGTTGTGAAGCGCCGGGGGAGTTGACGGAGCCGCCGGCGGCGCCGACGCCGTTGGCGGGTTGGCGTTTGAGCTCTTGGTGGAAGGTCAGGGGGGAGTCGGGAGAGGTCGTGGGGGAGAGGAAGGTTGGGGGGGCGGAGAGGGAGGTTGTGATGGCGATCCAGGCGGAGGGGAGAGAGGGGGGTTGAGGTGGTGGAGAGGTTGGGGTTGGTGGTGGTGGTGGTTGTGGTGAGGTTGGGGTGAGGAGTTGGGTGCGGACGAGGGCGGGGAGGAGGAGGAGGAGTGAGAGTGAGAATGTTGGGAGACGCATGGTTGGCTGGAAGCGGTTATCCTTCTATGCTGAGGTGTGATAGACGGTCGGAGTTGAGGTGTAGGTGTAAGTTTGAGCCGGAAAGGTCGGTCTGTTTGTAAAGTGTAGGAGGTGTCGACCAGGCCGGTTTGAGAGCTTTAGTACGGCGGGATTGATGGGGGTTTGAGAGAGCCCCCGAGCCCCTGACGAGGGTTGGGGAGCGTTGTTTGTGTTTCTTGCGGTCGCGAGGCTGCGAGGCTGGGTGCACAGTGCAGACGCAGTAAGCTGAGTGGGACGCCTATTGGTTCGTGCTGATTGGCGATCTGTACGGACAGGGCTGTGCCACCCACACCTCGCGTCACGATAACGGTACAGCTGCAGGGGTTGGGATCCTAATCGAGTTGTGGGGTTGCTGGGGAGAGCGCGGTGAGATAAGTTCGGGGCGGATGTGATTGGCCTCGGTGCGAGAGGGCGGAGGGAATTATCTGAAGCCAATGGAAGATTAGGGACGTGTAGATGGCAAGCCTTGTGCGGCCAATCAGACGCCTTTGAACCTTTGATGACGGTGAAGAGGATAGTAGAGGGACACGAAAGGAAGTCGACTTATTTTTCCAGGAGTGAATGTCAACAAGAACAGGCGATGATGCGACTTCCTGTAGTGGTCGTCTACCGCACCACCATCTCTCACCGAGGACCGACGATGAAGAGTGAAAAGGGAGAAACAAACAGAGAGAGGGCGGACGCGTGCTGACTCCTGACAGCGGGATTGCCCATGGCCCATTAGCCGTGCCAATCCCATCAGGATGCAGGATGCAGGTGAAGAGGATCCAGTCACCGGCATCCGAGACCCACCTGAGGCCATTTCGTGCATGCAGCGGTGCCGGTCAGACATCTCGACCCGCTGTCGAAATTACCTCGACAATCCCCAACTACGTTCGGTATCGATCTTGATGATCAACCAGTCATTTAAGCAAGTTCTCGTTGATCGGCACAACGAACATCAGGCGTGCAAAGATGATGGAGAGAGGAGGACGCGTGTTGGAAAGATGGCGTACCTGCACACCTGCACAGGGACGGGCGCGGCTTCAACGGCGCAGTAGTCCCGTCGACGTTAGGCCTGTCTCTGGCCCGTCTCTGGCCCGTCTCTGGCCTGCCTTGGCCCCGGAAGCTTGATTGCCACGACGGAAACCACTCCGTACCTTACTCGGAGTCGGTACTCGTACTCTACAACGTGGTTGATTAGCTCGCTACCATGACCTTTACCTTTCCGGCCGAGTTACATCTTCTTCCTCCCACCTACTTCAAGTTGGTCGGACCTTGACGTCTTGATCGTTGATGGCGTCGTGCGCTCGTGGAGCACAAAGCCGAGTCACCCTGCAGTCAGCATCCGCAATGTCTACGATCTTGGTATCAGTGTTATAGATCCCTGTCGTTTGCATTGATCTTAACGTGATGTGTACGTAATCAAACGGCCGGGCGTCGATCAGTTTATGAAGCGTGTTGGCGAACTGTACGAGGTTGTTGTATTCACCGCTTCGGTATCTAAGGTGAGCCATATGAATCCTGGTTGTAGAAACTTACTGACAGGAAGTACGATCAGTACGGCGATCCTCTCCTGGATCAACTTGACATCCATCATGTAGTGCATCATCGCTTGTTCCGCGAAAGCTGCTACAATCACCAGGGAAACTATGTCAAGGTTCGTACAAGTGTCACGGAACGAGCCGATATTGTACTGATGTTCCCCAGGATCTCTCTCAAGTAGGCCGTGACCTGCGCGAAACTATCATCATCGACAACTCGCCTACATCATACATCTTCCACCCGCAGCATGCTGTCCCTATCAGCAGCTGGTTCTCTGATGCACATGACAACGAGCTGCTCGATCTCATCCCGGTACTGGAGGATCTCGCAGGCTCTCAAGTGCGGGATGTCAGTCTGGTCCTTGACGTAGCTTTGTGACCTTGTGCAATGCATCGTCCAGCATCATCAGCGAGCGGAGTTTTCCATCACATCGGTGTCAGATTGTACACTGTAATCGTTCTAATATGCATAATGGCCCTCTTGTTGGGAGGGCCGCACATAACTTCTAAGCATGGCACCGTTCGCGGGACCTCGGTGTCGGAGCAGACGGATCTGCGATTTGTCAGAGCAGGTTGGGCATCAAGCAAAAGCGGCGAAAAGAGAAGCAGTTTCTTGGTTTCTCTTGCTTTGGTCTTTGGGATGAGTCCTTGAGCACCTTACACTTCCCGTCTTCATCGTCATTCACATAGCTCACAGCGAGCCTTTCTTCGTTGCATTCTCCCTGGCGTTACTTCATCCCCGAGTCACCGTGGACGGGCTCTCGTACATACACCCCACTATCTTCATAGCCAGCGTTTAGGGGCCATTGGGATCTAGTTCACGGTGCTTGACCCGGAAGCTTTCCACTCGTCTCATCACTAGCTTCAATTCAAGCAGTCCAACGGAGGAGCTAGTATCAAGTATGCTTGTTCCAAGCTCAGAAGGTCCATCCAGAGGAATTAGCCCTACTAGAGTTGCTAGAGCTTTGTGAGACCGTTATTAAGGCCAAGGTCTGCTCATTCTACCAGCCGCCAGCCTTTTCTGTGCACCAACATGATTTGCAATGTGTAAGGTCCTCTGCGTAGTTTCCAAATAGTCTGGAGTGCTAGGCTCAAACTCGGGGCTTCTGCGCTCCACGGCGGCCATCTGTCTCCAAAAATAAGTGACTGCCACAAGTCTCGGCCCCCATACATTACCGGATGAAGAACCTTCGTATATTTCATATCTGTCATTATTGTGTATAACAGGACAGAAGTCAGTTGTTGCGGTAGCTGTGAATGCTCCTAGGGGGTACCAGGTATTTTGCCCATCTTATCTATCTATAGCATTTTGTGGGGAACCAGGGAACACAATGCTGATTCCTTGTTGCGACAAACAAAGAGAAAGGTTCCGCATGCTTCTTGATCCTTCTTTCAATTATCACGGGAGGAGAGATTAAGATTTGTTGAGCCTCATAAGCTTGTACTTGGGTCCTGCCGACCGAGCCTGGACCCGTTCTAAGTACGAATCGTCATCATGCCTGCCACCAACGGCGCCTTACCGCCCACGAATGGCTCTTCTCCCAGAGATAGCAAAGGCTGGGATGGCAAGTTAAGAGTGGATAGGAATGCTACGATTACGAACCCAGAGGCTCTAACAGACCCTGATTACTCAGACGAGGATGCTCCACCTGTAGCTCAGATTGAAGCAGACGAAGGTCAGTTACTGTTCAAGGCTGCTGAACGTATTCGCTGACAATGTGTTACGGCAGATCTACTGGAAGAATACGATTCAGACACTAATGTATGTCCGGGAACTCCCTCATTGCCACGGCATAGATACTCATCCGCGGTTTGTTGGCAGGACATTGACCTTGTACACTGCCGCATCTCATCAATACCGGCTCTACAACTTGAGCGGTTCAGTAACGTCGAGGTGAGCTTTGCTAGTAGCCTAGGTGGCTCTGACTTGCGATGACATGGAAGCTAATGAGTCTTATCACAGAAACTTTGTCTCCGTCAGAATCAGATCTCTCATATCAAACTTCCTAGCACTCTTGCCCCTAAGCTGCAGGACCTAGACCTCTACGACAATCTTATATCGCATCTCAAAGGATTGGAACACTTCACGAATCTTACAAGTCTGGATTTAAGCTTCAACAAGATCAAGCATATCAAGCACCTGGAGCGTATGACGGGTTTGAAGGATCTGTACTTTGTGCAAAACAAACTACAGAAGATTGAAGGGCTAGAAGGCGTTGGTAGGTTAAGGAATCTTGAGCTGGCAGCGAATCGAATACGGGTACGTCGGGCTTGACCGGAAAAATCAAACCGGTGGTTGACTACCAGCGGCGCGCATATTAAGGTCTGAGGCAGGAGATTGAAAACCTACATACTTTGACAGGCCTCGAAGAGCTATGGCTAGGCAAGAACAAGATAACGGAGCTTAAGGTGCGAACTTAATGCCCATACTTCATATTCTCTAGCTCACCTTCGCACAGAACCTTTCACCCCTCACCAACCTCAAGATTCTCTCCATCCAATCCAACCGTCTGCCCCAGATCCAAGGCCTGGAGAGCCTCGCCAATCTCGAGGAGCTCTACATTTCTCACAACGCACTGACTACCATCTCCGGCCTCGAGCAGAACCCCAAACTCCGGGTGCTCGACATTTCCAACAATCAAATCACCAATCTAACCGGTCTAGAGCACCTTACGCACCTGGAAGAGGTTTGGGCCTCGTCGAACCTGCTGTCGTCCTTTGAGGAAGTCGAGAGGCAATTGGCGGACAAGAAGGAGTTGAACACCGTCTACTTTGAGGGCAATCCGCTACAGACGAAAAACCCGGTCATGTACAGGAACAAGGTTAGGCTGGCGTTGCCGCAGGTGCAACAGGTTGACGCAAGTAAGTAGAAACCAGCGGAGCGACGATACTGGAGTGCTGACGTCGGCATAGCATTTGTACGTGTTTCATGAGTAACAATTTGGGATCGGGACTACCATTGGTGTGGGCGTTCCATAGACATGCAGCATTGCGTTAGGGGAACCGAGGATAACACCGGCGTTGGCGGAGTAGGGACACAAAGAGCCCGGCCCGGTTTTGAGCACTGCGACGGGTCTTCCCAGTTTAGGCTCTTTGGGAAATGTCCTTGAAACTTGCTGTCTGAGTACACTGATTGTCAGTCTACCATGCTCGCTCTCTAGCTGTATCGGAAAAAGAGTTGCAGTCTAGATGCTACAAGAGAAATAAATCATGCCACATCATGCCAGCCAGGCCTTGCCAGGTCCAGGCGTCCCAAATCTCTCCGACACCAGGTTCACCACATCTCTCAAACCCAGATGGGCTGGGAAACTCCGTACTGCGGAAGATGTCAGTAAAACAGGGCACATAGCGCGTGTTTGAAAACGAGAAGACTTACATTTAGTGGATCATTAAATCTCAGACCCTTGTTGAGGCCGTTGATCTCACCCATCTCGCTCTCACTCAGGTCGAAGCTCGTCACATCCAGATTCTGTGCCAGTCTGCCCTGGTTGTTACTCTTCGGGATAACCGCCACATTCCTTTGGGTCGCCCACCGCAGCAACACCTGCGCCGGCGTCTTGCCGTGCTTGTCCGCAATGGACTTGATGGTGGGGTGGTCGAAGAGGAGGGGGGTATCTTTGGCTCTCTGCATGCCCAGCTCGAGGAAGGATTGCGGGCCAAACGACGAGTACGCGGTCACGGCGATGCCCTCGTCCTGCGCGAACTTGACGAGCCCTTCTTGGCTGAGGTACGGGTGGTGTTCGACCTGCAGCGTGGCGGGCTTGATGGTGGCGTAGCGGAGGAGATCCATGATCAACTGACCGTTGAAGTTACTGATCCCGATGCTCTTGGCCAAGCCTTTCTTCGCGATCGCTTCCATGGCCGTCCACGTCTCTTGGATGGTGGCAGTGCCGGGCACGACGTTCTTGCCGTCGTAGGTGAAGCCGGGGGGGTAGCGGACCGAGGGGTCGACATATTTGAGGGAGATGGGGAAATGGACTATGTACAGGTCGAAGTAGTCGATGCCCCAGTCGTCGAGCTGCTTCTTGCAGATGGGCTCGACCCGGTCGCCGTCGTGGAAGGAGTTCCACAGCTTGGAGACGAGGAAGAGGTCTTCGCGCTTGACGAGGCCTTCTTTGATGGCGCGAGCGACACCCTGGCCCGCCTCTACTTCGTTGCCGTAATCTTGAGGAAACGTCAGTCAGCTTTAATTGAATGAGCAATTGGCTTTAAACTGGGCGGGCAATACCACATGCGCCATCGAAAAGGCGGTACCCGGTTTTGATGGCGTTGTAGACGGTGTCGGCGCAAGTATCGTTGGTCACTTTCCAGAGCCCAAAGCCAACGAGTGGCATTTCGTGGCCGCTGTTAAGCTTGATTGAGGGGGAAGTCATGCTGGCGTATGCTCTTCTGGGATTTCCTTGTCGAAATATAAAGGATTTCACGGATTTGACTGGGGTGGTGGATAATTGGGTAGCAATTGAAGATCGGGGGGTAAATATGAAGCTCGTTCTAAATTACGTCAGTCAACCAGAACCGATGTGAGGGCGTCCGAAGTGGTAACACACCGAAAGAAGGGTTTGACAATATTCATGTAGAGAGGTATTATTTGGCTTCTATCGAATAGATTCTGGGCGGGGCGCTGCTTCAATCAAATATATATCCGTTTCCTAGTCGTAGACCAGGGGCGTAATTCTTAGGCATAACGAAGAAGAAGAAGAAGGCTTGAATTGGCTGCACTCTGTGGCGGTAGTTCTACCGGGATACCTCGACGAATGGTGAGCTTATGGAGTACCTCTACTCCGCTATCATGGCTTGTCAGGCACAAATTGTGGGGTCAGGAAATCGACCCTCCAGGACTTGTTGCCTCTTGCGATTAGCCTGAGGCCCCATTGCGTCATGCGGCGTGCTTTGCACGAACTGCCAAGTGGATTAGTATTGCGGCTAAATGGGTAAATTACGAGTGGCAACAGGCATGCTCCGAGTACACGGAGGAATTACTGCGAGGTACACTGACACTAGAGGAATTGCATCCCAAGATCCATAGGGCCCAGGTGCGCCTAATTACAGCTCATTAAGAATCCGGTGTTTAGTGGTCTCACTCACCGCTAAATCTGCCAGAGGGGTCATTTGATGAAAATGAGCACCTGAGACCAATGTCACGTGCTTGGTGCGACAGGTTTGGATATCTCGCAAAAGCTCTTTTCAGGGATGCAGAAGAAGGTATCGGCCATCCTGCACAACATGCTAATAGTACACTGCTGTCTCACCCGTACGAAGAGCTCCTCCACACATCCTTCCCTTTTGATCCACATATACAAAATGCGGCGACTTGCTGCTTCCGCGCACTGCAGGCCTCAGAATGCAGCAAACTCCGTATTCTCAGGCACTAAATCCATCAAGCTCCCAAATCTGCTACTAACTTATGAGGAGAACTTTCGTGTGATTTTGGCAATGACTGAGTCTCTCATTAGCGGCGCGTCGTATCAATGGTTGTTGGAAGACGTACTGTGTAGGGCGACAACGCTGAATATGAAACCGAGAGAGAGTACCAGGACGACGACCGGGTCTACCTTGAGGCCTGGAGATTCATCCGTGTAGAGTCCTGTAATACAAAATTAGCCAAACCCTTCCTCAATCAATGCAGTTCCACTTTGTAACAAAACAAAGCGCTCCAGTACCAGCAGCCACAGGTGAAGAGCCTCTTGGGGTCTTCTGAAACAGTCTAGGGGGTGTACATACTCAGCATCGTACTGCTGCTGCCACCAGCACCGGCCGCCCTTGTGCTCGTAGGTCTCGCATTGGCGACTTTGTCTGCCCTGTCCGCGGCCGCTTTCCTGCGGATTGCGGTTTTCGGTCCTCCAGGCGGGGTCGGCGATGACGGCCGTGCTGTACTCGAGCCAACAGACTGCGCCGTGTTGACCGGTGAGCTCGGTCGAGGTGAAGACTGGGCAAATGATGGTCAGCATCAATGGTAGGTTTCTCGACGAGCGCAATTCGCATGACAAGGCTTGGAGTCGAATGAACACCAGCACTGCGGTACAGCAAGGCCAGCAGGTAGCCAATACGGTGATCGTGCTCAAGAGAAAGAGTAATGCTACACCCCACAATGGTTTACGGGGCTGAATTTGCTTGCTCGCGAACCACGGCCGGAGGGAAGGGGAGAAGTACCATGATGAAAGCCTGGGATTGAGTGGCGCCTGATTAGGCAGAAGTCGGGGACTGGTCAACGGTAAATTGGAAGGACAGTGTGTATGTGTCTTGTTTGTTCCCTATGGTTTACGAAGGAGTGCTTGTCGCTCACAAAGGACACGGGGCTTCGGTAGAGAAGATGCTCGGCAAAAGTGATAATCGTGCCCCGCCTACTAATAATCGTTCGCTTATTAGTGCTAGCCGGCTCAAAGACGCTGCCGGCTCAAAGACGCAATTCTAGAACTTTTTATTTGAAAACCCTACAGTACAGCCACATAATTACCTGCTACCTTAATCATGCTTCTCGGGCTTTAACTACCTCCTTAAGTTCCTTCCAAATGGCTTTAAAAGCCTTGGCAAGCTTCTTATCAATCACTGCTTGCTCCCGTTTCTCCTTATTTTCTGCTTTAATCAGGGCTCTCCTATGCTTCTCCACCTCATTATCCACCCGTGTGACTGCCTTTCGCCTCACCTCTTTCACAGTGATAACCCCCCCCTTTTGGGCTACATTTCCCTTCAAAACCTTCCTCTTTATCTTAGCAATTGCCTCCTGACGTGTAGCTAGAAGGTCTCGCTCCGTGATTTGTAGTGTATGAGCGGAAGTAATAGAACCTTTGATAAATCGTTTCACATGAATTTGAAAGTCTTTATCAATGACTTGAAGCTTCTTAATGGTGGTTTGAAGCTTCTTTCCATGCACAATAAGCTCTTGTATGGTGTGAGGTGTCCGTGCAAAAGCAGGAGCTGTAGCGGGGGGGGTGTAACTGATCTAGCGGAGGCCTGAATTGCCTCAATTTTGAAGAGAACCACGCGTGGATTGTAGGGTATAAGACCAGTGTTTTTCCAGGCTGAAAGGATTGAGGATTTGATGAAAGTCTGAGATCATATGGTCTGAAAAGAAGTCAGAAAATCCAGTTTGTTGAAGTTCATGTTGCCTGCTCTAACCGCTGAGTCTATGGCCTCTGTATGATGATGTTTGAATGGCTGGAAAATGCCCACATCTAAAGGCTGCGTTAAATGTGTAGAATGAGCTGGAAGGCGGAATAGAAGGATTTTCTTTCTCTTAGCAAATTGCCAGAATTTGTACGTCATATGAGAGCCAAAGCCGTTCAGTATAAGCATTCTATAATACCTGATTTGAGTCTTTTTAGAATGTGTGTTGAAGTGTTCTAGCCACTGAACAGCCAGATTGTCATTAGAGTAACCAGTTGAAGAAGTGATCAATAGAATGTCTTCATCCAGGTCATTAACCCCTCACTTCTTCAAAATATTGACGCCTTGAATGATAATCATGGGGGGTATATCATTGCCTACGCCATTGATTGATTCAACAGACGTAAGGTAGTCATGATTGTCTGAATCTGACAAGAGAAGAGGCTTATTTGCATCTGCTGTAATAACTCAATGAGTCTTTCCAACCTCAACCCTAAATCCAGTCTTATCCATGTTTCATGTGTCTTGATCAGCTACCCTTAAGCCTTCTTTTGCTTCTCTGTAAGCAGTAAAGTAGGCTGAAATCTCCTCTGTGTTGTGACTGGCTTTTCATACGGCTGACAAGGGTTTTTGCTTTCATTTTAGGTATTCTGGGTGACGTTCAAGGAATCATGCAGCCCAATGTGCTTCAACTGTGGGTGAAGAAGAACTGTCAATGACAGCCTCAGCAAGTAGGAAATTTGCAGCCCCACTGAGCAACTTGACTGTCAGAGACATATTGACAGTGTCCAGGTGTTCAATATAATCACATATGGCCTGCTCTTGTTCATCGGTCAGGGCTTTGTTGAAGGCATTTCGTGTGAACTTTGAAGCTTGCCCTTTTAGGCGTCTTTGGAGGCGACGAGGTTTTATGTCATGGGCTTTGGCAGCAGCAGCAGCGGTGGCAAAATTACCATTATAAAATACTTGAATGGCCTCTTCTACGCGTGCTTCAGAAGCCTCATAAGTGTCGGACATCGTTGTGGAAAGCAATCACGTCTTGAATTGAATGGTTGATTTATCTAGAATTGCGTCTTTGAGCCGGCAGCGTCTTTGAGCCGGCTAGCACTAATAAGCGAACGATTATTAGTAAGGCGGGGCACGATTAGCGAAAAGAGCCTCAAATCGGACCGCGCTGGAGCGCGCCTGAAGGTTTTACAAACACAACTATTCCGTACCAAGGTTTATGACTTCGCCAATCACCGCTGCCTTACGAAATTTGGCAATGTAGGCTGGCCTCGTATCATCGCACGCAGCATATCTATATGTTGAGAAGTGTTTGGTGATACGTTTCAAGGGGCTCTCGTAGCCTGAGATTGTCCTGGCGCTGACAGAACTTCACGACAGATCTGCCTTAGTCCTTGGACCTCCCAGCCCATTCTCGATCAACATCATGCAAGCTTCTCTGCGCACTGGGGACAATGTCCAGCGCCTTCACACTGATCCTTTCTGGTGCCTTCAACTGCCACAACGCCGCTTCCGCCACATCCTCAGCGCTCAACTCCTCCGTGCCTTCGAACGTTGCATTAAAAGCTTCCTCGTCGCGCCCAACACGTTGGTAATGGAAGTTTGTGCGCACAAAGCCAGGACGCAGAGCGAGGACGCGGATGTTGGTCCCAAGGGTCTCGTTGCGGAGAGCATTTGTAAAGGCTTCCATGAAGGCTTTTGTCGAATGATATATTACCTGGGGCAGGCTTCAGTATCATACGAAGATCATATAGAGTCATCATTTACTTCTCCAAAGCCCGGTGGTGGCGCCTCAAGCGCCGTCGTCGACGACACGTTCAGGATGGTGCCACGTTTCTGCGGGATCAAGAACTTTCTCAGAACTGCATGTGTGACGTTCACCGTGCCCGTGATGTTCGTTTGCAATATTTGGTGAATCGTGCCCAAATCTTGAGTCCAGAAATCCTTGGGGGCGCTGCGAACCAGCCGTCCAGTTAGCTGTAGCCAGAAAAAAGGCCCTGCGTGCCAGCTTCAGGGGTAATAGACGTGCCCTAAGGCGATTCCGGCATTATTGATTAGCACATCCACGCTTCCTACCCCAAGTCCTTCCACGGCTTTGATCACGGCGTTCACGTCGCTGATGTCAACCTTCTCTTCCCCGACCTTTGCATCCGGTACTACCGCCGTCAGAGCGTGCAGTTTACCCACGGTTCGGTTGAATAGTATTAGATTGGCGCCTTCGCGGGCAAGGAGGATGGCGATGTGGAGGCCCATGCCTTGGTTCGCGCCTGTTATAAGAGCGGTTTTGCCTTTGAAAGAGCTCGACATTCTCGAGATCGTGAAAATCAATCGATAGCACTAGCTACTAATTATATACAGGTCAGTAGTGTACCTTGAATTTCGGCGCATGTCATATGAACAGAAGGGTAGGTTTGACGTCAGATCCCGCGTCTGCCGAGCATCGGAGTGTGTAGTCATTATGCATCTACAGGTATTCAACTTGTTTACACGTGATGTAGAACAGATTGGGGGGCGATCTAACACCACATTTATACTCTTCCGAGACTACCAAGGGTACCGGAAACATTGGAGAGCAGCTTAGAACATTCGTCAAATCACACAGCGGAGAGACTATGAGAGCTGTAAAATGTTCTTAATCTGCAGCGAGCTACATATCATCGTGCCGAAGTACGACTAGAAGTCATCTTGCAGCAAAGAACCTTCTGCACTTGACCCAAATCCACCTATCGACCCACTGATAGCATTTAAGCAAACGTGTTTGGCCTGTGGGCAGCGAAGATTTTCTTGCTCGTGGTCTTGGGAACGCGGTGAGGTAGCGGGAATTTGAGGTTCTTGGTAAGGAGTTGCTTGATGTATGGTCGCTTGATGTCTGCAGTCTTGTGGATCTCCTCGACCTTGAGGATCTGAAGAGGGCATTAGCGATAAGATCGTTGAGAGTAAGGTGGGGATACCATACGTGGATTGATCGGAAGCGGGACCGATGTCTGGCTGCCATGTCTTGGTAGAGAGCCTCGACGGCATCCGTCCTCGACATCTCCCGGTACTCTTTGTACATATTGTGGGTACCAGAGCGAGAATCGTAACGAATCCAGATCCCAAAGTTCTTGACTTTCTGCGGGTGCTTTTCGTGGATCTGGTAATTCAAGTGCTCGTCAGCCAAATTTGTGCATCTATTTCCTGCAATGCTTCATCTCTATCGAAGGCTCTGCTACGCTGCACGCCACGTATCACCGGAGTTGTTGACACATACCACGTTAAGACTAACAATCTCGCCGTTCGCTTTCTTGACCTTCCGTAACTTCATCAAGAAGTACCAGAATCTCGACTTGGCGACTACTGTGTTCGGTGCAAATATGCGCATGCGGTACAGCTTCGGGGTCGGGTTGGTCTCCGTCGGGAGATGGCGCCCAATGACCTGGTATTCGTTGAGGCGACCTGTATTGCCTCCATCAGCTTCATGCCTAACAAGTACCAATTACACTCCCGTCCACTCCACATTGAACCGAGACACATAGTGTTCGCGCGAAACGTTGCTCAATCTCGTGTTGGGAATGTTATTAAACGGTTGTTGCAGCCGCAGTAGAATTGTTGCTTGATCATCGATAGATCTCTCCTTATCCATTGCTACGAGAGGCGACGAGGAAGAGGAAGGTCCTCGCCTTTGCGTGGCTAATTCTGTCTGCAAAAGGCCGAGGCACGCTCAAGTGCGCGTCCCTTTGAATAGAACCAGACGTCAGAGACACTGAAAGCTGCTTACCCATCTGATGCATGTCAGTGTGTTATACTCTTGTCATTGTCTGCACTGAGCTCACCTTGATTGTTGGTTGGTTGTCGACGAGTTTGGGACCGTTTGATGCGTCGGTGATGAGCTTCAAGTGCGAGGATTTTGGTAGGGTTTGCATACCCTTTCAATAAGCGAGATCCTTTCCGACGCTAAAATTGAGCCGCATTCCCCCTCCTTGGCGGACGACGAGTTGGCCACAATACAAGCGTAGCTCGAATGATTCTGTTGTACTAAACGGCTGCAGACACTGCTCTTTGCTTCCAGTTCAGTCTCCTGTTTGTTCTGTGCATTTCAATCTCGAGAGCGCGTTGATCAATACTCTTCGATGTCATAATATGCAGAGCGAAATCACCAGCGACGAAATCAGTATATGACATGGATATTGTTTTCAGAGACTTCAAGCAGGCTCAGCTCATTGGGTCAGGGCCGCTACTGTCCACTACTATCACACCATTTGCACCACCAGACAACCGTGACCGCTTGAAAAACTTCTACGCTGGATCCTCGAGCTTCTCCATTCAACAGGACGTCCGGTATGGCATTTTACATCACGCCAACACAGATGCTCGTTTCTCAAAGTCCGAAGGTCATGCTTGGGTCGAAGTGTATGTGGCATACTGGAAAGCTATTGGCGAGATTATCGCAATAGATCCTGACTGGACCAAGGTCTACGAGGCATGGAAAGAAGTTGCGAACGCACTCATCCGAGGCTACAGCAGCGCCAGTTTTCAAGCTTGGACAGTACCCTGTCTCTACGTGGCCGGTCGATATCTCCGTATTTTTGCAATCAGGGCAGATGCTAGCTCGAGAGACAAGGGCGCTGCAATTTTCCACAGTGGGTTTCAAGATGATGTGGTTGGAGATGGAGGCAGAAACGAAAAGTTGGAGGATGCAGCGAGAGTCATCAATCGTATGTTTACTTTATGTATTAGCGATAGGTATGTAGATATAAGTAACAGTTGTTGCGGGCTTACATTTCTCCTACATGGGCCACAGCTGAGGCTTCGTGATCAGGGCGCCGCTTGAAGATTCCAGGAAGTGGGGTCTATACTATACTACGAACTTGTTGTTTAAAACGTACTTCAAGGTGAACATTCACATGAGTCAGGTCTGAGCAAGGTCGCAAGAGTTTGCATGCTAAAATCGTACTCTACAGCTGAACTCCATTGGACTGTCAAAGAATATCCTTCGAGCACTACAAGCTTCGAACGCTGACATGCCTCCTATGGAAGCCTACCCCAAGTCCCATATTGTGACCTTCAAATATTACGTTGGTGTCATTCTCTTTCTTGAAGAGGACTATGTAAAGGTAGGCATCCATGGTGACAATACCTTGGTGGTGTGGGCTGACGCACGGGTTTCCCTTCCAGGCAGAAGAGAACCTCACCGATGCATGGCAGATGTGTCATAGAGACGCGAGGCGGAATCAAGAGTAGGCAACCTAGCTCCTGTACTCCTCGCCCGGCTGACCGATGGGGTAGACTCATTCTCACGTACCTCATCCCGTGCCACCTACTAACCACGCACACCTTACCTACCGCCAATCTGCTCACCCCATACCCGCGCCTACAAAACCTTTTCGGCCCTTTAGGAAGCTGCATCCGACATGGGGACCTTGCCGGCTTTGATGCTGCCCTGGCCGCTGGCGAGAATGAATTTGTCAAGCGACGCATCTATCTCACCCTCGAACGAGGTCGGGACATTACACTCCGAAACCTGCTTCGGAAGGTCTTCCTTGCCGGTGGCTTCGAAGAGCCCAAAGAAGGCGCTGCTCCAGTGCGGAAGACGAGGATTTCCGTGGAGGAATTCGCGGCTGCCATTCGCCTGGGCAGCAAGAGTGAGAACGAGAGACTGGAGAATGATGAGGTCGAGTGTCTGCTGGCAAACATGATATACAAGGTGTGTACAGACCCCTCCTTATGCCTTGATATGTTGCCTCAGGCATGCCTCGCTTAGACCTTGTCACTTGCTGTTTGTGCATGGTCCGTCTGATCCGAAGCTAACAAGAACGGTCATGGTCCAGAACCTGATGAAAGGTTATATTTCTCGAGAGAGAGGCATCGTGGTGTTGAGCAAAGGTGGCCAGGCCTTTCCCGGAACAGGCATCTAAGCAAACATGATCCTCGGCAGATGGCACCGCATGCATGCATTAGCTTCCCTGCCGTTTGTGGCTCTTACCTTGGGCCGCTCATTCGTCGACTCTTTTAGTGCTCTCAATGGAACTACGCGCGCTTACCAAACCAAGCACGCCGCGCCATGGCACTGGGTATGACTATATATATGCTCATTGCATGTTGAAATGCGCCGCTTGAGGTGCTTCCGACTCATCTAATCCTTGTCACTGTGATCTGTTGAAAGCTTGGTCATCCACCCCGATATCCGTGAGAGTTTGCAGGCTGCTCAAAGGCCGGTCGACGGGTTGCCTTGGCGACTGTTTTTGCAGGGAACGACCTGCCGTTATGACTCACGATCGCGACTCGCATGATGAGATGGTTATGGGCATCGTGGCTTCAGTACGCTCAACGAATAGGACCAAAGGATAGCGATGGAAGTGGGAGGTTTTGGGGGCCGATGTACCTCATGCAAAGCGAATCAATCACGTGCAAAGGGCTATTGAACTTTCTGTGCCCCTTGGGGTCCACAAAAGCCTTGAACCCAGATAGGGAAACTGATAGGTCTTGAGATTCTACCAAAAATGCGAAAAAGTTTACTCTCAGGACCAGCGGAATTCGGTCTTTTAAGGGTGAGTAAAGAAACCTATCTAGTGAACTATCACGCTGTCCGTACGCCTGACAGCAGCGAGGGTTGTCCCCAGTTCAACCTAGATCAATCCCGCTTCAACGAATAGCCGAACACCTTACACCTGGTATCTGCCTGTCCAATCGTACAAAATTAGTCCTCCCCAGACCGAGCTGAGCGACGAGAATTAGAATGAGATGAGTAGCTTCATTGTAATACCCGCTAGCGTGGTGACTTTGTGGCAGACGTGATGTCGTCCTGTACGATATTCCCAGTCAGCACCATGTGACTCTGTCGCGGAGGGGGTCCTCAAGCACATACCATGTGGTTGCACATTGCCACGAATAGATCGAAGAAACTGTAGAGCACGTGTGAGCAGATTTGACCGAGGTAGTAACGAGAAAGAGCCACCCTACAGTTTGCCCCCCGCTTCCATCTCCATCTGCATGGTGCCGCTTCTCTTGAACGTCGATCGACTCCGAATGATGAGCGCCAAATAGTGCGCTCGCAATCTGGAATCGCTGTCGGGCGTTTGGGCGTAAGCAAATCGAGCACTGGCGAGTATGGTGCTGCACTGGATGCCGGATTGGAGACCCTGCTTGCGCAGAGCCAACCTCTTCAGCTCGTCCAGACCATAACGTTCGGCCGCACAATAGAGTAAAGTATCTTTCAACAAGAACTGTTGGGCCTGCCCGTGAAACACCGTCGACTCAGGAACCCCCCGACCTCCGTTGTTGTCGGCGGAGTCCTCCAACTCCCACGCGTTCCGCCGCTTGTTGTGGAGTAGACGAGGATAGTAGTCGCCTTTGTAAAGGTATTCCAGGACGGAGGAGAAGACTTCTGGTAGCTCTTCCGGTAGGTCAACCCGCTTGGTGGCAGACTCGAGGAATTGTCCGCGGCAGATCGCGGCGAAAAAGGGCGATGTTGCCAAGACGTCCTCATGGGCCGCAAACAGCCTCTGCTCCGGGCCAACACACAATGTGATGATGGGCGACGTCAACGTGCTATCGAGGTTAGTGGTGCTCTATGGCCACGTGAGCACCGCACTCACCTTCCCACGGGTGGGCTGTCTACCTGCTTCGACTTCTCCGCCGTCTTCTTGGCAGCAACAGCATGGTCTCGGAACGATCGTTTGGGTTTGCTCGTAGCTTTGCCCGCACGATGCTTGGAAAAGCTGTCTGACTGGTAGGTCCGTCTCGTAAACATGTTGAAATGCTGCTCGGTACCTTTCAGCAGCGGTGCTATGCTCGGCCGAAGAAGAGGCGTCGAAGTAGGTCAAATTGGCCTTGGCGTTGGCATCGGAAGGACAAAGACAAACCGAGAATGCCTCAGTAGCATCAAGGCATCCACTGAAGATTCGACTTCCCTTGGGCACGACAGGATCATAAGGAGGGCCAGCATGATATATATGCTTTTGGGTGGGCAAGGAGGTTATCGGCAGTAGGCAGCTGGAAGCGTGGTGGGACGCGTAAAGTGGTGCGCGCTCTCACATGACTCAACGCCATGTCATGTGCGCGCACTAACAAACTAAAAGGGAAACCCCTTTCGGTGCGACAGTGCCAGGTTCTAGGGCCGCGTTGAATTATGATGCCTCTGCCAAACTGCTGCAGGTGCAAGGCTCAGTGTTTCATTCGTGCGCCGTTCAGTGATCGTCTGCGGGGAACAGGCCTGGTCTCCCGCCGGAAGCTTGCGTCCGTCCGGCCTCTCACACACACGAAGCCCGACCGAGGATTCCGGGGCGAAGCTTCGAGGCACAAGGCACAAGGCACAAGGCATCGTCTTACGTCAACCACAGTCGTGGACACATGTAACGCAAGTCCATGTTACCACACATTCGAGGCACAGTGAAGATCTACGGCATGCGCTTGAGAGCGTGTCATGGCAGAGAAGAATAAGGCACTGTGATGAGACGGATGGATTTAGGTTCGATATCGAGACCTGTGCAGCTGTGACTGTGCCGCTGTGCCAGAAGGTCCCGATTTCCATTGGAGAGCGGAGATACCCCACTCATACCGCCCCTTGCCTTGGATCGGCGTCACTCAAGGCTACATGTATCATCCTGGCCGGCTAAGGCTAAGGTAGTCAGGAACGTGGGCCTTAAAGAGTCTCGAAAGTCGAAGGGCTATGCAGTACCTTACTCCCGTACAATTCGCTGCCCTTGCACACGCCGTCCAATTGGTGGAGGGACTGTCGACAACCCCTCCGAGTACAACAAGCGATGTTCAGATGATGCTCGAGCGCGATTCCGAAAATCCGTGCACTCTGCGACGCCCTTGTGAAGTTATCAAGGGGACCGTCAAACCATCACTGACAACTGCCCTGCACCAGGACCGAGAAGGTCACTGGTGCTCGGAGACAAAGTGCTAGCGCCGTTCACAAGCACTTGATTCTTACTTATTACTCTTCTAGCTTCATCATATCTACCCTACAGCACCGAAGCACCCATCGATAATGGGCCCTCAGGGCTTATCTCTGTTGCTGACCGCTTTTTGCGCCACTTGGGCAACCCCCCAGGACGGCAGCGTATTCCGTACGGTAGCGCTTCTCCATGGGAGGACCCATCGATCCTCGAGGGAGATCGACCGCACAGATGCTACAGAACTCGGGCTTGCGAACTGCCCTTTGAAATGCTGTGTATGATGTTCTGTTGCTATTGATTTGCCACTGAGGGTCCTTTGGTCCCTTGTTCTCCAAACTGCCGTTTGATATTATAATGCGTCTGATAGCATTGCATCGCTCTGAAATATCATTATATGTCTTTGCTAGTGTCGTCTTTGCATCAACGTTGCTTATACTTTGGTCAAGAAGTCAGCAACCGCCTGACGTCCAGCTCCCTTTGCGATAACTTCGGTGTGAAGAGCTCCGGTGATTTCCTTGCGCTGAACGTCTATACCGAGCTTTATGCAAAGTGCCTCCAGCTCAACGCCATGCTCCTGTGGCACAAGCTCGTCTTTACCAGCTTGGAGGATCATCACCTTGGGTCTCCGCTTGACCTTCAACGAATCTATTTGCTGCAGAGCCTCTATACTATCCCAATGGTTGCGTAGAAAAGGATACAGGTAGCGATATGGCAGCCATTTCTGTGGATAAAGAGTGACAAGCATATGGCGCACGCTTACGAAAGGCGTTTCGAGCAGTATGGCGTCTATATCCAGCAATCTTCTGTTGCGTGGATGCTGTGCCTGCCGCTTCATGTACTGTGCAGCGGCGACTGTGGCAATGCCTGCACCTATGCTTTGGCCCCACAGAATGAGCTGCATTTGGTACTTGCTGGCCTCGTAGGTGCGCGAAACCCAATCGAGTGCTGCTGCTATGTCGAGTTCGATACCTTTCTGTGACGGCCGCCCCTTGGAAGTCCAGAATCCTCGGTATGACACTGCTACGATAGTGTATATGGCAAGGGGATCTTCAAGGTCCGATCTCTTCAGAAGCCGCAGCACATCAGATAGAAATGGTAATCGAGGTGGCAATGATGAGGCGTTACTACCGCTATCAGCATGCATCACCTCTTGCCCTCAGGCGCTCTTTTGTACTCACCCTTGAAGATAGAGTATAATATTGTGCTTCTGTAACCGCACGGGTCTGTGGTAGGCGTGATGATTCTTCGCAAAGGTAGCCGCTATGCTGCCCACTGCAACAGCAATGCTTGTCCCATCTGAAGCAGTAATGTGTTGCTCCCGCCATTCCACTGGTCTGCATCGGGCAGAGTAATCCGCTATTTTCTCCGATCTTGAAAAAGGAGGGACAGAGGGCATGTAGATGATTTTGTTCTGGAAGATAACCATCATACAGCATTTGTAGAACCATAGTGCAAGTACCAGGCCCGTGAAAACAGCAGGTGGGAGGAGAACGCCTTGAAGTGTAAAGCATCTAATGCTATTTTGGGGCAAGAATGGGCTTGCATGCCCGTTGCCACTGAAGCGATACTTGATGTTCCGGTAACGTACATAGTCGTGTGGAGTTCTAACACAGTGTGGCGGTACTCGAAGGAGGGAAGCAAGACGGAGGGTCCGCATCCGAAACCAGAAATACTGCTGGATATATCGGCCGATACGTTAGGATAGGATATTCCTACACGACTCGTTGCAGTTCTGACCACAAAAGACTGAAGGGCTCTCAGTGGCAGATTCAAAGTATAAAGCGGTGATGGAGTAAATTTGAGAATATTGATGCGGATTTAAAAGCTCGATGATTTGATGCAACTGTGCACTTGATCGTGCCACAATACCTATGAGCTGCTGAATCTATCGAAAAGGTCCTTCGACTGAGAACTGCCACTTAATTTGGTGTTGTGCCTGGCGGTAACTTCAGTCGGGGAGAGAACCGAACACTACGTCTACGAGTACCATTTTCATGAGACACGATATAAATACCATAAAATCATGGGTATCCAAACTAACAATAGTACTCTAATGCAGTTCATTATCAATAAGCCTCCAGAAGTCATCTTCCCTGAATGAGTTTCTCATCCACTGGATCCTGATCCAATGTCCTCCTTATGTGCTCATCTTTCAACTTGTTCGCATTCATCCTCCCTAGTTCAAGTCTTTCCACACCCAGTTGAATGTTCTCAATGTGTACACTCAGTGGAATATGAGCCCTATCCCTTAACAGCTCAGCAGATCCTACCCGTTCTCTCAACTCCTCCAACTCGGCGCCCATGGCTTGTAATTTGAGGATGGTACCGCTCACATGCGCAAACGCCGATTGTCGGTACTCGTTGACTTGCTGAAGCAATTTAAGCTGCGAATCAAATTTACCCAGTTTATTGCGGTTGCCGCCAAGTATGGTCCATAATTGTAGGAGAACTTCGTTCTTAGAACCTTGTATATGGATGTTATCCCGCGCCACAATGCCGTGAATGATCTCCAACCGGTCTTCGAGGTTTTGAAGAACAAGTAGCAAAGCTTGAGCTTCGTCGATCAAGCGGCGAATCTCTTCTTCGACGATTCGCGTATGCTGGATGTATTGGTCTAGGAGGGTCTCCTCGGTGAATTTGAGAGGTTGAAAAGGTGCCAGAACTCTGTCACTGAAGAACGATTGGACTGCCCCTCTTGAGGCGTCTCGAATCGCTATCCCATCGAGCACACGCTGCGTCCATCGGGCAGTTGCCAAAATATTATCAACGCCACGGCCTACGTGACTGTTGAACTTGGTCAGGTCAAGGGATGCAATTCGTGCTGTCTCGACGAAGCCGTCAAACTCCAGAACAAGCTCGTTCTTTGAGTGCAGCTGGCTGTAGCGTACTACCTGGCGTAGGTCTCGAATCGAGGCTTCCCCGCGTTTCATGTCTAAGGGCAGCGAGACACCTCCAGCACTCGCTTCAAGAACTTCTTCAAATTTCGACTGCACGGTCATGAGCTGATCAAACTCGACAGGAGGTGCCTGGCCCGCTTTGTAGTTGCTGGATAGGTGAGAGTGGCACATCGGCAAGCCGAGCAATGATGCACCTGGTACGCGACATATGGGCGACAAGGCCGAATATATCGATGTGGTCAGGAAATTCCGTAGTAAGAGCATGAGTCCAAACAGAAGGTAGACTGCAATAGCATAAGAGATCGGCGTTTTTAGGGCAGCTAAAGCCCCTCCCAGAACATCGTACATCCAGCTCCAAATAAGCCTGAGGAAGTTTCGAAGTTCTTCCGATTGCATCTCAACTCTATGTTTCCTGGGCGGAGTCCTAGCACTATCATCGTTTGGTGCAGAGCCCCTCTGTTGTCTTGGCGCCCTCCTGTTTGTTTTGCGTGGCCCGCGGTCTTCCACCCACGAACGGTCCATCGAATCCTCATGTATCGATGGCATCATGAGTTCTGGTTCCGCACTGGGTCTGGCGCTTGTTCGAGACGACCGTCTGCGAGGTGATTCATTTGTGTTCGCGACAGCTTTGTTGATAAGGACCTTGTCCTGTCTTCCCGCTTCGGCTTCTGCAATGGTGCTCAGATCCGAGCTGGTATGGGCTGGGCCCTTGGTCGATTCCCCTTCGTCATCACCGTCGCTCTCAACTACCCAGGAATCACCAAGCTGAGGTTTCGAACGATTGCGTGCCTGCGGCGTCCTCTGGCCGGCCATGCTAGCCGTGGAGATATATGCTCTGCCGGTGAATATGTGAACAGAACTAGTATAGGAATACCAGGAGTGATCAAGAGCAGTGTTGGGTACCCATGGACTTGTTACAGTAACACGATGAACCGCGTTCTCCCAACAGTGAAGCAAGTGCGGCCTAACTAAGAGCAAAACGCAAAATTAATCCACACACGGAGACTTGCACTGTAGTGTTTTATAAACAGCAGGGTATTGAGATTCTTCCTTTGCATTGTTCGTTTTGGATTCTGTCTTAGCTAGGTAGGTGATGGTGTTGATTGTGGCGTGACGTCGGCGCGTGCATTGACTGGCACTTGAAGCGCGCTCACGAAACGCCCGAGTTTCAGCATAAGCCAAATCCAACCGTACAAAGCAACAACATTGCTCCCATGCGCCGAGTCCTGCGAGCACAGCCGGCGCTGCATTCCTCCAAATTCCTCAGCGCCGCTCATAGACACACACGATGGCTCTCGAGTTCTCAAATCCGGCCATGCTCCTGCTCCGAGACCCCCCCGTCGCCAGCGTCAACCCTAAATCCTACCACCTCAAGCCCTCCAATACCGCCAGCTGACCACCGCACTCTTGGCACTTCACTCGATCTATTTACCACACACCCATCCAGCCCTGGCTCCCCCCTCTTTCTTCCAGCCGGAACTCACGTCTTCCAAAAACTGCAAGCCTTCCTCCGCGCCCAATATGCTGCCTTCGGGATCCGTGAGGTTATCACTCCTACAATCTATAAAAAGTCCCTATGGCAGACTTCGGGCCATTGGGAGAACTACAAAGATGACATGTTCGATGTGCGGGGGCGGGGGGCCCAAGGGACAGGAGAGTCGAAAGAGATAGGCGAAGACGAAGAGTTCGGACTGAAGCCCATGAATTGTCCTGGTCATTGTTTGCTGTTCAAATCGCAAAAGCGGAGCTACAAAGATCTACCCATCCGCTATGCGGACTTCAGCCCGCTGCACCGGAATGAAGTGTCGGGGGCACTGAGTGGGCTGACGCGAGTGAGGAGATTCCATCAAGATGACGGGCATATATTCTGCCGGCCCAGCCAGGTACGAGAGGAGATTGAGAGGACTTTGGAGTTTGTGGGGATGGTATACGGCACGTTTGAGTTAGGTCCATACAAGCTTGTCCTGAGCACAAGGCCACAGGAGAGTTATATAGGTAAGGTAGAGGAGTGGGATCGCGCCGAAGCGCAACTGAAGGAGGCATTGGACAGGAGTGGCCGAGAATGGGAGATTAACAAGGGCGACGGCGCCTTTTACGGGCCGAAGATCGACATCATACTTCGGGATAGTGACGGCAAAGAACATCAGACTGCGACCATACAGCTGGATTTTCAGCTGCCGCAGAGATTTGCCTTGGAGTATCAAGCGCCGGCGCCAGAATTCGAGGCGAAGGGAATGAGTACGACAGATTCGACGGTGCTGGAGCAGTCGGGCATGGTTACACCTGTTATTATTCATCGCGCGATACTCGGATCGTTGGAGCGTTTCATGGCTCTTTTGATCGAACACTATAAGGGACATTGGCCGTTCTGGCTTAGTCCACGGCAAGCCATTGTCCTGACGGTGGATGGCAGCGAAGAGGTACTGTCCACGGCACATTCGATAGTGGAAAGGCTATCCGCTCCGTATGGTCTCAAGAAGCCACGAGCGCTGCAATCTCCAAATTTTGTCGTGGATACTGACTATAGCCACCGATCAATCGCTAAGAAAGTCTCAGAAGCGAAGAGAATGAAGTACAACCTCATCATAGTATTAGGGAAGAGGAATATGGCTGATGGTACCGTTGATGTTGATATTACCGGGCAAGCGAAGTTGGAAAAAACGATGTCTTTGTTGCAAGACATCGGCTTTGACGATAGCACGGATCAGCTCAAGCCGACGGACTCTGCCATGGGCAAGGCTTTCAAGAACCCCCGAGCAGTGAAATTGCCGATCGCTGAGGTAGAGAGATTGATGGTGAATCTGAGCACAAGCTATCTATAATGATTCACTTTCCAGCCCACTGGATGCGTCGTTTTACATCTCGCAACGCGCGCCTCAGCATTCTCAAAGGCATCAGAGGCGACCATACCGAAATCACAATATTGGAATGCTCTGGTCGTCCTATATAGTGAGCTACGCTAAATCTTTGACGATATGTCCGTTACCTCACTGACACCGTCAGCATCGCCATTACTATAGAACTCACAGAGTACCAGCACTCACCTCCTTTTCCATGTCCAGATCCGCAATCTTGAGTATAGCCTTGCCGAAATTCTGAATGATCGTCTTAGCAAATGAGCCTTTTGAGGTGTTGTAACTAGGGTTTCTACTCACTTCGCCCCTCAACATTCCCAACAGTCCGTCAATAGCATTTTCGATACCGTCTGTCACGCTCTGCTGTGCCTTGAACGTACCCTCATGGATCCATTTCTGCACGTTTTTCTGGTGCTCCGCGGCGTACTTCGGCCCCATGTTGGGATCACCGACAATGAAGCCCTGGATTTTTAGCCTTTTGGCGACAACCCTGCAGCACCAACGATTAGCTCGATGTCTCCAGGGTACGGGAGTTGAAGCTCACATCATCAGATTCTTAACGCCGTACGTCTCCTCCGGCTTCAGGTTGTACTGGGAGATCATACCACAAGCGACTAACAAGGTTAGCGAGAAAGATTCTTGAGCTCAGTGCATGCTGGCATGCTCACTAATGCGCCCAAAATTCGACATGGCCCCAATGGCAGCTTCTAGCTGTTCACCGCCAACATTTTCATAGTAGATATCAATGCCTTTTGGCGCCAACCTTGCCAGTGCGTCGCTCGCCTTCTCCTTCTTATAGTTGAAACCCTCGTCGAAGTTCAAGTCTTTCTTGATGAACTCCAGCTTCTCATCACTCCCTACGCTACCGATCACGGTCAACCCATACTCTTTCGCAAGCTGCCCAACCAGTTGGCCAACGGCACCGCTAGCTGCTGATATGAAGATTGTCTCCCCCTTTTTGGGCTGCCCAATCTCTAGCAATGAAGAATATGCAGTCAATCCTGGCATACCCAATGCTCCAATGAAGATTTTCGGATCCAACTTGTACGGATTTTCCAATTTTTTAATGTATGTGTTCGCGACCTGCCCTTCGACCACCGAATACTCCTCCGTAGGGAGCATCCCTGTAATGATGTCACCTTCCTTGAACTTTGAATTGTTCGACTTCAAGACTTTCGCCACGGCGCTGTTGGTGATGGGCTTTCCGAGTTCGTAGGGAGGGCTGTATGATGGCTTGTCCGCCGCGCGCATTCGTCCGCGCTGGTACGGGTCGAAAGAGACGTAGAAATTCTTGGTAGTGATACCATCCTTGGGCGGGGAAGCGTTCAAGTCGAATTCGCGCGTTTCGATGGCGAGATCCTTGCCAGCAACAGGCCACCCTGAGGGCACCGACTTGAAGATTAACCCTTTGTTCTGCACCATTTCGATATTTCGAGGTATATAGACACTCAACGATGCCCTGCTTGAATTGCAAGAACTGGTCAACTAGTGTTGACGCTTAACAAACAAGGTTGAAAAAGCGCAGTGGATAGAATGAGGAGCAATGATAAGGAACAGAGCAGAGGAAGATAACAATATTGCGAAGAAGGTTTTTATTTACAGTTAGTTGGCATGGAGCAAATTGTAAATCTCTTTAGTAAACTCTTTGAATTAAAAGCGCGGGAAGGAGGGCCGTAGTCCAGGTGCATTTGCGTCATCGCGTCCAGTCCCTCAGGCCTTTGAGAGAGAGGATGAATGGATGTGTGGATGTGTTCGGCTTCAAAGCGCCCAGTGCAGCAGTGCCTTAGCCGGCTCAACAGCGTCTTAAAGTCTATATCATTCTAGTGTCAGCTTAGATGCACTTTAGTGCGCGGTATGCTTGTCGTCCGGTAAGGCAGGCACGGAGGTGGGTACGTTGTATGGAGTAGCATCTCAATAATGCAGCAATAAAAACAAATGCCGCTCCGAAAGAAGCTCCTTGACCGTTGAATCCGCGGGCCGAGGTTCTCTTTGTGGAAGCTCGCGGCCTCGAAGCTCGATGCTCACAGCTGAACTTTTACGAGTAAAGCTAGATGTATTCGTATCGATGTTCTCGCATTCATGAGTGGAGAAATGAAAATTTCAGGAACATCGTGTCTTTCATTCGATTGGTTATATTTTACAGTCCCCACACGACTGACTGGCAAGGTGTCGTGGAGCTTTCTTATTAATGATCCCGAGGTAGATGTGTAGAGTAGTAACAAACAACGCGAATGAGACTTTGGAAGGTGCTCTAGAAGGAGTATCCTGTGGTAGTCAGCAGCCCACTGACAGTGGAGATGTTCGAGTGCTGCTGTGGGCGTCCCCTCGCTGGTTCAAATTGTTCTGCATCTCGTGTGTGCGGTTGGTGGCATGTTCTAAAAAGTATAATACCTACTCCATAAGATTGTCTAGACACCCTTTCTAGACTAGCAAACTTAGCATGGTCATGAATTCAAGAGATACTAGAAGGTATCTGATGTTTCTTTTCTCTGCACGTTTGTAGGTACGGCTTCCTCAGGCGAATCCTTGCCGCCGAAACCATTCTCCGATTCACCGGGGTGGTAGGGGTGGTGCCGCGCGGTCGAGGCAGTCAGTGGCACTGTCTTCACTCGGCTTAAGAATAGATGCTTTTCGAGCAATGCGTATCCTAACCATTGATATTGCATAAGAGCAATGGCAGATACAAAATATGTGCCTGCTCCAAAAGAGCCACCGCCCTCGTACGAGACTGCGGCCACGGGTCCCGTACCAAAGCCACCTCCATTACGAGTGCCCCTACCACTCGAGCTGCCAGCCTTGACTGCCCTAAGGGGGAAACGGATCATACTTGCCTCAGCTTCGCCTCGACGCAAGCTGCTCTTAGCTCAGGTAGGTGCTGGAGGTGTATACTTGTTGTTGACGTTGCTGTGGTTGACCAGTCGTACCAGATAGGCCTTACGAATTTAGAAATCATCCCCTCAACTGTCCCTGAAGATTTCCCCAAGTCCCTCTCGCCCTTCGAATACGTTCTGCAGACAGCGACACAAAAAGCCACAACGGTCTATGCCAATGAGGTCAACAATGCCTCCCTCGGCGAACCTGCTCTGGTCATCGCTGCCGATACTGTGGTGGTCTCGAGCATGGGTCAGATACTAGAAAAACCAAGATCAGAGGCCGAGCATATATCAATGCTGACAAGTTTACGTGACGGAGGAGCCCATAGAGTGTACACCGCTGTTGTAGTGATCGCACCGTTGGAAAGTGCCATGGATCCCGGGTACGCGCTGGAAACCACTATAGAAGCGACGACAGTGAAATTTGACAAGGACGTCTCCGATGATCTGATTCTAGCGTATGTTAAGACAAGAGAGGGTGCGGACAAAGCTGGGGGGTATGGCATTCAAGGTACTGGAGCTATTCTTGTGGAGAGAATAGAGGGCAGTTTCGACAACGTTGTAGGATTGCCTTTAAGGGCTACGCTAGGGCTGATTGAGAAAGTCCTGGACCATGACGACGAGCTTGAGGATGAGCTTGCTGGAAACGGCGAGGATTTACAATAGAGTCGGTCAAACCGCTCACCAAGCCATACCGCAATTCCTGAGGTGTCACGAGTTTAAGGGGTGATTTGGTAACGGCACCTTTTGCTGATTCGAGCCCTTTCATACGCAGATCTCTCTCAAGTGATAGGACCACGTTTCTCGGCGTCAGGTCTCGTTTCACTCCCGTTTATTAGACTCTATATTTGAGTGGTAAGAAGAATAAAATGTCATTGAAGTTTGTGATCAGGGAGTAAATTATCTGAATTGCCAGGCACAGAGTCACAGCCATTAGCCAACATCGACTCAGCGCCTTTCTACGTGAAGCGATGCTCAGACGCTTTAAAGCTGAAACGGTAGAGCTCAATGGCTTCTAGCGCCTGCGCACTGACGGGTCTCGAAATTCTCCGTTGCTTACTCCGTAATCGAGAGGGCCCCCGCTAAGAACAAAGCCTTGTGCTTCAAAGCTGCCTTGATAGGAGGACTTGAAGAAGCTGGAAGGAAAAGGGTATGTTTGGGCGGGAATGCTGTGAATGCTCACAGGATCTCCTCCAACGAGTGCTCAGCCGCGAGGACTGTTTGAAGACCGTGACCTTGATAATGGGATGCACTTCCCTCCGGACCCTTCACGGCGAGGTACGAGTAAATACACAACCCTTGCAGCTCAACATGCGACTCCGAAAGTTCACGGCTCTGGTATTCGAAGCGAACAGCAGTACATATAACCTTCCAAGCACACTAGAACGGTAGCGTTGTACTGGACATCGTATGTGAGGTTACTGCGTCAACAGGGCATGGGTGATATCTTGGATGGTCATCTGAAGACTGCTGGTGATGCGAACAAATATTGTGTGCCGCATAAAAAACCGTTGCATGTAGTCTCGACCATGTCTCGAGAATGTAAGTAACAATGGCCGCATATCCATGGCAGGTATCTCAAGCCTCTCATCTTTGTAAAGTGTCCCTCCCTCAAACTTCCCACGGCGGTTTCTTCTGCACGGTGTAAGCCTTCTGAACAGCGGTATAGCGCAACCCGCGCCAAATTATACCTTTGCCATGTATTCATGCTCTCGTAAGTTCTCCGGCAGCATCTTAACGTAGGCACTGCCTTGAGTATGTCAATCCGATGATTGGTAGGGCGCGTCGGTCGAGGGCCCTCTTGGACACCCCAGAGCGCTCGGTATTGCTTCAATCGTGGCATTTGTCTGGTAAATGGATGTTTCACTTCCTCATCCCATCCTCAACAACTCCGCCTTTAGCTTCTATCTCTTTGACCAGCACCTGCCGCTCCTCTAGCTTTTCTCTTGCGAACTCCACAACCTTGTTCAGCACCATTCCTTCGCTCCTACCCTGCCCTTCCAAACCCGGTACCAGCTCCGTAAGTCTGTCGAAACCTTCCCGAATGGCTGCTCGTCGCTTCTGCTCCGAAGCAATATGGTTGTTCTTCTTTTCTTGCTCGGTGAGGCGGGGCTTCTCAGGAGTATTGGAGGCTTCATTGGCAGAGTTGGCGGAGTGTGCCGCCGGTGTAGTGGGCGAAGACATGGGTGGCGTGGTGCTCAGATGCGAGTTGCACACCTTCGTCGTGATGATTGCTAGCCCTTGGATGCGTCCATCGAAGCTCTTTCTCTAGTCAGATAATTGAGGTGAATCATCAAAGCACGCCGCTTCCGAATCCATGCTTGAAAAGCTTCACGCTAGAGATGCGATGCTTCACTGTTGACTCAAAGAAAAAGTCGATGCCCCTCCCCCCACCAACTCACCAGCGCAAAGAGTTGCCGTTGGCAGGACAAGTGACGATTTGGAGATTGCAAGTTTCTGCTTCGTCCTAATCCCCTCATCGTCCGGTATAACCGTCCATTTCTTTACGGGATCCTGGCAATACCCTTGTCATGGCGGAGCGTTTCCTTGTGTCAATTGATCTCGAAGAATTGCAGTCCAGCCAGGGAGGTGGGCTAGACCTGAAGACCATATCTTATCTGGGTAGAGTGTACACTTCCGTCACACCGCAAACCGTCGATACCGCATGTCGTTTCTTGCAGCATCATTTCAGTCACTTCACAACCTACCTTGATGTCACTGCCCTGACCGACCTCAAGGACATCGTTCTGCTACTTGACCATGGAGCCGCAAAAGCCTTTGTTGAGATGTACCAATTGAAGGCTATAGTGGAGGACAGACTCGTTGAAGATCTAAGCCGGCTGGTGATAGCCCTCGATCATGAATCTTGCACCGGAGACCCTGCAAATACGGCCCTCGAGATAAAGCAAGATGTCAAGGACATTGTTGGCAACCTGTCTGTGGGCGTATATGTCCATGATGTGCACGAGTGGAAGCTGTTGGACAAGATGCATGAATTCTCTGGCCTTGACGGGTACCCTACGAGATACGTTTCGCTGGCGTCCAACTCATGGGATCACCACCAGAGAGCGGTCAAATACGGGCATATCCCCATTGTGCCCGCCAAAGCTCTGACCATAAACCCCGAAAAATACCCTCACTTGATTCCGGCCGAGTTACTGATTACTACATCGATCGTTAGTGATCGGCCGGACGGCCTCTATCCTACCGTCGTTACGGATGAGCATGGCATATGCTTAGGACTCGTTTACAGTAATGAAGAAAGTGTAACTGCAGCTTTGCGAACTGGGACTGGGGTATATTGGAGCAGGCACCGAGGACTTTGGTACAAGGGAAAAGAGAGCGGAGATACCCAGGAGCTGGTCAGCATAGGCATGGACTGTGACGCCGATGCTCTTAGATTCATTGTGCGGCAGAAGGGGAACGGTAGGCTGTATATTCCATCAGGTTCGACGCCCAATCGCTGACCAATGCAGGCTTTTGTCATCTAAAGACGTCTACATGTTTCGGTCCCTATAGTGGCCTCTCTCGTCTCGAAAGGACACTACACGTTCGCAAACAGTCTGCGCCATCAGGATCATACACCGCTCGTATGTTCAAAGAGCCTCAAACACTCCAGGCAAAAATCATGGAAGAGGCTAGTGAACTGTGCGCCGCAAACACTAAGCAAGATATCGCTGCTGAAGCGGCAGACCTGCTGTACTTCGCTCTCACAAAATGTGTGGCGGAAGGCGTGAGCCTCGAGGATGTCGAACGCAATCTCGATTTGAAGAGTCTGAAGACAACACGCCGGAAGGGTGATCCTAAGCCACAATGGGTGAAAAATGTCAGTGTTATGAATAGCGGGAAGGAAACCAACGGATTCATCAACCCCCAGGAAAGGCAAGAGATCATTAGGGAAGCAGCTTCGGTCCCAAAGAGCGATGGCGACGCGGCGGGAATGCAGAAAGGGAAGATCCAGATGAAGAGGTACAAGACCACCGAAACGGATCCTGAGATATTGAAAGATGTGCTTCAGCGTCCGTCGCAGAAGTCCACGGATGAGATCATGAACATTGTTAACCCCATAATCAAAGAGATTCGACAAGGCGGCGATTCTGCCGTGCTGAAGTATACACACAAGTTTGAAAAGGCGACTTCGTTGACATCACCAGTCCTACGCGCACCTTTTCCACAAAGCCTGATGCTGCTACCACAGGAAACTATCGAAGCTATTGACGTCAGCTTCGAGAATATACGGCGCTTTCACTACGCGCAAAAGGAAGAAAAACCGTTGGAGGTTGAGACAATGCCTGGTGTTGTCTGCTCGCGCTTCTCTCGGCCCATTGAACGCGTGGGCCTTTATGTTCCGGGAGGGACGGCTGTTTTGCCGTCAACAGCCCTGATGTTAGGGGTGCCTGCAATGGTCGCAGGCTGTAAGAAGATAGTCATGGCTTCTCCTCCCCGCAGTGATGGGACAATCACACCCGAGATAGTCTACGTAGCGCACAAAGTTGGTGCGGAGAGTATAGTGCTGGCCGGTGGTGCGCAAGCTGTTGCTGCGATGGCGTATGGTACCGAGAGCATCACTAAAGTCGACAAGATTCTGGGGCCTGGAAATCAATTTGTCACCGCAGGCAAGATGATTGTTTCGAACGACACTACCGCAGGGGTCAGTATCGACATGCCCGCTGGACCCAGTGAGGTTTTGGTCATTGCCGACAAGACCGCGAACCCAGCTTTCGTGGCTTCGGACTTACTTAGCCAAGCTGAACACGGTACCGACTCCCAGGTCGTCCTCATCGCAGTCGACCTGAGTGAGAAGGAGCTGGCAGCTATCGAAGACGAGTTGCATGCCCAGGCCAATGCTCTGCCAAGGGTCGATATCGTTAGAGGAGCTATCGAACACTCCGTGACTCTTGTAGTTGAGGACATCAACGAAGCCATGGCATTAAGTAACGACTATGCGCCAGAACATCTAATCCTGCAGGTTGAAAATGCAGAGGCGGTGATGAAACTGGTGCAGAATGCGGGGAGCGTGTTTGTTGGGCCATGGACACCGGAGAGTGTAGGAGATTACTCTGCCGGTGTTAATCATTCTTTGCGTGAGTGAAATCCCCATCATATGTCCTATTCGGTCGGGTGAGACCTGTACTGACGCCTGGAAAGCAACGTACGGCTATGCTAAGCAATATTCCGGAGTCAATCTATCATCCTTTACGAAGCACATCACCAGCTCAAACCTCACTAAGGAAGGGCTCCGCAATGTCGGCAATGCGGTGATGCAGTTGGCCAAGGTTGAGCAGCTGGACGCTCACCGGATGGCTGTCAGTATCAGGCTGGAATACATGGACAGGATCGATGCTTAAGAAAAGCCACAACACACGGGAATTGAGAGGATGTTATCCGAAACCCTAAATCAGACACCGTAGGTATTTGCTTATAGAGGATAGGTGGGATCTTGCTCCTGTTTCACAGAGCTGCTTCGTCCGGCAACACTCTTTCACTGTTTCTGGGAGCCCGCTCCTCGCATTGCAACTTGTTGTGCATGCTTCCGCAGACTATACCCGCAGAAGAGTAGCATTACGTTACAACCTTAGATCGAAAGAAAAGCCACAAATTTGCTATGATAGAGCTCAGTTCATCAGGCTTATTGAGCCATTCGTCTACTGAGCAAGGACTTCCCTATCTATGAGCTAACAGGGGGTATAGCATGTCCATTCGTATGGGCCTTCTCTTTTCCATGCTCGTTCGGTAACGTTGCCACCTTTTCTCGGAACAGCTTCTCCGCTTGCAGCCACACCCTCGCATCTGTCCTCTGGCCTAATTGAAGCAGACTGGGTAGCAAAGCTGAGCTGAAAGCTTCGCTCGCCTCCCTCGGCAACAGCGAAGGTAGATGATCGATGGCAATCACACTTAACGGTGGGCCCGCCTTTACTGGGACGGACAAAGTAGGCTTGTCAAACGTCGTTGCGACGTCGTAGATCGGGATGGGGCTGTTCGCATTACCGGTGTCGGCGCTAACATCACACAGCACGCTCAGCTTTCTGTTCGGGCCTGCGAGGGTTTCATGCGTAATAAAAGGAGGGATGGCGTGGTTAAGGTAGATACAGTTGACAAATATGTCCGATTCGACGACTTCGGGGAAAGGACCACCCTTGGCGGTTTCGGCCATATCCCATTTCAGTATCGAGGATTCAGGAATGCCTGCGGCTCGACATAAGTCCACAGCGCCCTTTCCGCAACGGCCCAGTGCCCCTATGACTATCACCCTCGGTGGTTTCGTGCTCTTCTCTAGACCACGCGCCATGCTGGCTTTCACATCCTGTACCAGAAGATCTTGGTTCGCGTAGCTGCTGACACCGGGCATTGGCGTTCCGTCCGGGTGATCAAGTGTCCATGCCCAATCCATCAGTGCCAAGGCACTCCCTGCGTACCCGGCATGGTATCCGAAGGCGGCGACTCGGCGGCCGGTGTCATCGGTCAAGAACTCGAGATCGAGCAAGGTACCACCGCCAGCTGGAAAGCGGGAGAGAACGGTGTCCCAATTGGGTTGGCCTTTGTAGCAGTGGGCGAATTGGACGTGTGTATGGTGGAGGGGAACTGTGAAAGCAGCTATGCGTCAGTCTTTACGTGATCAAGATAAGTTGTTGCGGCGGCAGAGGGGAAGAAGGAGGAGGAGAAGGATAAGGAGAAAAGCTAGGGCCGTACATGTGTCTTCCGGGAGCTCTTTGAGACCGATTATAATATGATCCTTGGGAACAGACGGCCATGAGCCCTCTGGCACCAGGGTTGCCCCCACTGCTGAAAACTCGTCGTCCTCAAATATACGCTCGGGACTTCGCTCCACGTTGACCTTGAAGCCAGCCTCAAGTAGGGCTTTGGTCGTAGTAGGGGTCACTAGGAAAGGTAAATTTGAATGTTCCTATAGGGCGTATAGAGCAGTTACTCACAAGCAGATCGGTGCTCCAGCGGCTTGCACTCCGAGCGCAGATGGAGAGTGGAGGCTGCCATTATGCGTGCAAGGCACGAAGGCTGAAGGCTTGAAAGATCAATTTGATTGTGGCGGGATTCAAAGATTGGAAAGTAAGCTGGGGAATGGAATCGCCAAAAGATGATGTGACAGAGAGTCCTGTAGAGTCCGAGTTCAATTGAGTGATCGAGCTGCAACTGTTTTTTCTTTCCACTGGTAGAAGCAGGCAGTCCGCCAGCGAACTCCCGTCAATATTTTCGAGGGCTTGATTCTGCCTCCTCAGCCTCTGTACTCAGGCGGGTTTTACCGGAGTACACCCTTGGTGAACATTTGCAATTGCAGCTTTCAGGATTCACGACGTAAGGTCTTCATAACGGCAAGAGATATAAGAAAGATCTCAACTACGAGATTGTAGAGCTTAATGGAATCTCTATATAAGTAGTCAAACCTTACTTAGTATCTGTTCATGCTTTATAGTTAGGTTGTACAGCGGTTCAGTCAAAACACTGTCGCTAAGTGTGTGCACCTACTCCCGCCTGAGTACCCATCGATGCATAAACCAAACTGCATATCTTTATGCATCAGCGGCCGATGCGTCTAGATATCCACGGATTTAGACTCCAATTGGTGCAAAGGTGTTCAGACGGAGGTAACGAAGATGCCATCTGCATTCGTACGGGGACACCGCAATACTAGTTGGATTTCAAGTTCAATGTACAAAAGCTAAGTCAACTTCGTCGCGCCTCCAGCCCTAAGTCTATCAGGTACAATTTACAGAGTACAGAATGGCTCCCATTCCATCATGCGTTCCTGCTTGTATCGTTCCTTATTCTCTGGTAGTCGAGGAGACCTTCAATTGAGCCAACGGCGCTGATAGCAACATCCTGGTCCCACAATTTCCTCCTGGCGAAGTCCATCACATCCTTCTCAGAGATCTGACCCACTACTCGTTCGACCTCTTCAGGGCTCATACGCCGGCCTGTAGTAACGATTTGGCGGCCAATGTCCTCCGCAACTGCTGTCGTACCATCGAGGGAGAGTAGAATCGATGCCTTGAGCTGAGCCTTGGCGCGCTCCGTCTCGGCTTCGCTGACGTTGTACGATAATCTGGACCACTCGCGTAATGTGAAGTGGACAAGATCATCAATTTGTGTCTTGTTCTCCGTCACTAGATAGATCCCCCAAAGACTAGAACAGGTGTATCAGCTTCCTCTCCTTTCGCAGAATAGTCAGGGGTAAGGCTTACCCGGTGTCGCTATAGCTGGTTGAGAAGCTCATAAAGCTATTGGCGAGCTTGTTCTCATGGATGAATGTGCTGAGTTTGCTTCCTAGGTACGGCGAGTTTCCCATGGCGCGGTCCCAGTTGCCAACAATGGCCTGCGTTACCAAAGCCGTGAAGTAATCGTCATCGTTCCAGCTGACACCTTCCACGGCAATAGCAATATTCGCTGTCGGAATAGTGTCGTCTCTGATTCGGACTTCAGAGCCAATGAAGTCAGGTTTCCGTTTCTGTGCCGCGGCAACCCTAGCAGACGACGATGAGGGTGGCTCAGTAGGAAGGTTAGAGAAGTGCTTTTCTGCAAGGTCCACGAGCTGTTGATGGGGGACGCCACCAGCGCCAACCAAAACCATTCGCTCTGCCGTGTAGTTCTGCTTGATGTAGTTGACTAGATCGTCTCGTTGGATGCTTGCAATGTTCTCCTTTGGTCCAAGAATTGTACGGCCAAGTGGTTGTCCCTGGAAGGCGGTGGCGTGAAGATGGTCGAAAACCACCTCCTCAAGCTGCTTGTCCACCTCTTCCTGCTCGCGTAGTATGACATTACGCTCACGCTCGATGGCTTGTGGCTCAAGCTTCGAGTTTTGAAGGATATCAGAGAGAATGTTCACCGTCGCTGGGACGTCAGAGTTAAAAGATTTGGCATAATATACGGTGTTTTCACGCTACAGAACTGTGAGCATAAATTCCCGGGTTGGGCATTCAGGGAATGGACAACTCCACCATACCGAGGTGTATGCATTGAGGTGACCGCCCATGTTTTCTATTTCGAGCTCAAGTTGATGTTGACTTCGGTCTTTCGTTCCCTGAGGACACCACTTAGTCTCTCTTTCCGGCAAGTTATGACCTATGTTCTGCATACCTTAAAAGCGAGGTGCTCCAAGAAATGTGCTGTACCATTGGTCTTGTCGGTCTCTGCTCTGCTACCTGCATCAATCCACACCCCAACGGTTGACGTCTGTGCCCAGGGTGAATGCTCGGTCGCAATCTGCAATCCCTTTAGCTACGTATAGCGAGCGAGCTCTGGGGATTACATACCGTCAGACCATTCGACAGAGTGGTACTCTCCGTCTTGGATCCATGGCCTACTGGAGTTGCAAGGCCTCTGATCGGAGTGCGCACAGCATTGATAGCCGCGCGACTTCGCAAGGCTTGACTGAGGTTGAGCGCTAGCCGCCGTGAAGCCATGACTCTGCACTGAAGGAATCACAGGAGTTTGGCACGAGCTTTGGAGCTTCGAGGCTTGCTGGAGAAGGATAGATACCTTAGGATGTCCGGAACAGTTTGGTGGTCGTCGTGAGGATTTCCCATGACGCGCTTGTCAACCAATCAGATTCTTCAGAGATCGCTTATGTCATTGTCGTTCACCGAGGCATGGGCATGAACGACGACGACGACGACCACAATCTACAACCGGGAGGTCGCCTTTTGCTGTATTATCTCTCTACCCGTGCACAGCAGCAACATGGCGTCGATGATACGGCCATCAATGCTTCGGCAGACCTGTCTGGCAATTCCAGCGCGAAGAACACTCATAACGAAAGCTCTCAGGCCGTTGGCTTCCGCACTCAACGCTCCGACCACCCGCACATACTTCATCACACAGCAATCCTCGTTGCTGCGCTCCAAACTTGGCCACAATGCCCTACCAGGCTCTATGAGGGTTGCGGCTTTCCATGCCAGCGCACGCCATGCCATCCTTCCTGCAGGACCTCGTGAGTGCCGTGCTTGAAACCCGAGCCCAAGATGGACAATCGAGCTGATCTGTATAAATAGAGCACATTGAAGGAACTGGTACGCATTCGACCTTGGAGTTAGTATGTCTGTCACTTGTGGACACTGAATCTTGATCAGCAAATGACCCGGCGCCGGTCCCCGATCCGTCGCCTACACATGGTAGCTATCATTGGACATTTGAGCGGTATGATGCTTGATATGTTTCTGGATGCAAACGCTTACGGTCTTTCTAGATTGATTGCCGTTGCTCTTATTCCTCTGACTGTTGCTCCATTCGCTGCTGGGTCATTGAACCCTGTCACAGACGCCGCCTTGTGCGCCACCATTCTGATACACTCTCATATTGGATTTGAGTATGTCTGGATAGAATTGATTTCTGGACCTGGTCCACAGCTAACACGTCTCTAAAGATCTGTCATCATCGACTACATCCCCGCAAAGCGACTCCCAAAGACTCGGACTCTGTTCTGGTGGGGGCTTCGAGGAGCAACTTTGCTTGTCGGAGTTGGATTATACGAGTTCGAAACCAATGACGTTGGACTGACTGAAGGAATCAAGAGAATCTGGACTGCCTGAAAAGTAGACCAGGTAGATTATGTACATACTATTGACGGAGCCAAGCGTGTTCCACGAGAATTGAGTTTATGACTTTAAAGTATACTGCTATATTTTCCACATGACTTGATGTTTGCTCCATTTAGCAAGTTGCACAGCACTTTGGTGGTGATGCTGGACCTTCATGTTGCAGCACAACTCACTCAGTAAGTACACCAGCAAAGTAAAAAAGTTACTAGGGAAGGAGACGAAGGAAGCCATTGCAAGGACCATTCATTGTGGATATACAGGTGTATGTGAGCCAATCTACATTTCCACTTGATGGTTGGCAGCATAGTCGAGCCTGGGCCCTCCCATCCATCCCAGTATAATGCAAGATTGAGATGGGTTTGCTTACAAGTGCCTTATCCTACGAAGTAAGGCACCAGGAAGATTTGAGATGAATGTGATAGATCACATCTTGCTAGGCATCCTCATTCCTCCATCCAATCTTAGCACAACCCCGTTCAGCATAACATTCTCTACTCCGTGCCTCACCAGGCTTGCAAACTCCTCCGGCTTTCCAGGCCTGCGCGGGAATTCCATAACTCTAGTCAGACTGCTCCTGACCTTGTCACTCATCAACGCCGTCATGCCTGAGTCGAAGAGACTCGGTGCGATCGTGACTACCCGGATCGCATATCTCGCAAGATCTCGCGTCAGAGGTAGCGTTAAAGATGCAATTGCCCCTTTTGACGCGGCGTAGGCCACTTGACCCGGTTGGCCATCGAATGCTGCTGAAGACGAGACCAACACGATGACCCCTCGTTCTCCGTCTGCTCCTTGAGGCTCGACCTTCGAGAGATGTGGTAGCACTTGCCGTATCAAATCAATAGAGCCGCGCACGTTGATGTTCATCACGAAATCAAATCCACCAAGATCGAATGGATCACCGTTGCGATCAATGATCTTTGCCGGTGTCGAAACACCTGCGGCGGCGATCACACCCCCGACCTCCTTGCCAGTTTCCTGAACCCATACCAAGGTATCCTTGACAGCTTTCGCGATGCTCTCGGTGTCTGAGACATCCACATGGAAGAACTTGGCCTTGTCGTTGCCTAGCTCTTTAACCAACTCTTCACCTAGATCTGCGTTCACGTCGAGGCAAGCGACATAACCGCCGGCTTGACATAGATTCTGTGCGGTGGCGCGACCGAGTCCGGACGCCCTGTCATCGGTAGAATTAGATGTTGTGCACAAGTGCGTGGAGCTTTCCGAGCGCGGCCGTCAGAGACCTACCCACCCGAAACCAGAAACGTTCTCCCGTCAATCTTCATTGTCAAGTTCTTTGTATGAATTGCCACATGGGTTCGCAGCCCCGCGCCCCTGAGGTTGATTTAAAGACAGAGGCAGAGGAGGAAATGGGCGGAGCAGGCGTTACCTCCTTTAACTCCCCGAAGCAGCCTCCGGAAGAGCCGAGGCAGACTCGCGGAGTCCCGTCCGAATCCTTCTACGCTACGAACTTTACAGCTTTAGAATACCTGCTTTGTCCATTTATATCTCATATTCGTATCGCCCCTTCCAAGCGTTCATTTCGAGATTCTATTAGGGTATCATAGCACTAGTACGTATCCGATGTCCGCTCTACTTCTTCCTTTCACGAACCTTCCATTTCACCCCAGCTTCGGTAACCCCTCCTATGCTGTTACTCATCTTCGCGCGTTGAAGTTCCAAAGCCTGCTCTGCAGCTACAAGATCCCTCTCACGCACTTTCAAAGCTTCTAGCTTCGATTTCCGCACTTCTTGCTCCCTCTTGTGCCGCTTGCGTAGAGCTCTTGCCTCTTTGCGAGTTCGTTCCTCGGACCCTGCTATAATCCTAGACTTTGTAGATTCGTCCTTCGGCTGAGCCAACTCATCTTCAGTCTCCCGGTCACTATCTGAGAAGACTGGCTGTTCGGCTCGTGGTCTGTTGTATTTCTTGTCGAGACCGTCCGCGGTAGTATCAAAGAATTCTGCTGGGTTAAAGCTCTTTTGCTCCGCGGTGGTCTCAACATAGATTATGTGATGCCCAACATTGCCACTAGAGTTCCCTCCCAATACCATCACGCCGTTCCCTTCGCCTAGAGTGTACTCTTCCTCTAATCTCTCACGCTCTTTCCGAGTTCTCTGTGCCATTGTCCTAAGGTAGCCAGCATCCTGAGTTTTCAAGAGCTTGACTGCATCGTGGCTTAGAGCTTTGCTGCCCCGATCTGCGAGTTTTTGGCCGCCGCTGTGGGTTTTGCTGCTCATCATCCCAAAATGGAATTCATCTGGGTTTCTTTCCGCGGCTTTCTGCCGAAGGATCTTCAGGCGCTTCTTCTTCTCATTGTAGTCCTTTGCACGAAGAGAGTAGTCCTTTACCAATCCTCAGTATGTCGAGTCCTCCGGTTATCAGAACATGTTGACATGCTCACCTTGTGCTTCTCGAGAACACCCCACTTCTCACGTTCCAGCGGTTGTGCTCGCTCCTTATGATTACGCCGCTGCACAGCATTTCGCATGGACGACATGGCGAGCAGAAGTGTCAAGACCTAGGATAGTGTCGCGCGTTGAAGTGGTGATAAGTTGCGTAAGGCAAGTGCAGAAACTCAGTGAAGGTACGAGCCTAGATCGAAGCCGCTTCTCAGCTTTAGCTTCCTCAGCCCTACAGCTCTTAGGCGGCATGAGCCGCTCTAGAGTACTCACATTTCATGTTCTCTGAGACTCCAGGTCTCCTTACGATGAATTACCAACTGCAATTACAATGACTCTTTCTTGCCCGAGTTGCTGTCTGTAACCTCATGTCGCGTTGTAGCCGTCCTGTCGTCTACTCTCTTTCGACATGATGGCAACAACGAAACCGGAGTCACTCCCATTACCTTCACGAAACCCTCTGCCTCTCTCAGCCGCGCAAGAGGCCCAGGTCCGGGATCTGTATTACAAAAGGGTACGGAGCCAGTGTGCGAACGAGATAAGAGGTGAAAAAAAGCCTGTCATCCTATGCAAGGCTCAGGGCATTAATCGTTTGAAACCATCCAGATTTCGCATCCTGTGCCTTAAACAGGACCATCAGCGCCACATGGGCGTGTCGAACAGAGCGATTGGCAATGAACTCATGTATGGTGTTGCACGCAACGCAACAGGAACAAGATGCAGCCAGGGAGGAGTGGTTTGCTACAAGGGACGTGAGAGCGCGCCAAAGGGAAGAAAAGGAGAAAAAGCGCAAGGAGCAAGAGAAGTTCCATCGGGAATGGTGGAACTTGCCTCCATTACCGGATGAGTCTGGGCCGGATCGGGATGGGTCAGTGCCTGCTAAGCCTGGGGAGCGATGAGAGATGTTGAGCTGTGGGTTTACTTGCATAGCACGCCGGAGTACGGGGGTTCAGAATGGGTAAGGAACGCAGCATCGTCATTGGACAGGGCGATTTCAGGCGTTACGAGGTCGCAACCACAATGGACAGCTTTTTGAGAGCTTAAAGGTTGCTCAACATTTTGATCTCTGGTCCAAATGATTCTCTCGTTTTTGCTGCTCGCTTTCCGGGTCAAGCCCAGACACAGCTTGGGCAATCTTCCAACCCAACAACGCCTTGCCATGCAGCGCTTAAATACAACGACGGTCATCGGTCAGTTTTCCGTATGGTGGAATTAGTCTTCCGCCATGTCCTTGTCCTCTCCCTCCCCATCAAGCTGCTCCCCAAAAACGTCCTCCATCCGATCGTCAGCCTCGTCCTCTCCATTCCCCTCGCCATCTTCTGCTGCGCCTTCATTCATAACCTCATCTCCGCCCTCAGCTGTGGCCACCAGCTCGTCCTCCTCACTGTCCCATTCCTCTTTCAAACCCCACCCCACACCTGTAAGACAGTATCTCTCCGGTGGCAAGCGTACACCCCAGTCCTTCCCCACCGCCGGCAGCGCAACTCTGTTCCGCTCCTGCGCGAGGTCTTGATAATACTCTTTGGGTATGCTCGGATTGAACTGGTAATGCGTTCGGCTCGCGATGCTCAGCCGCAACGCGGAAAGGGTGATTGAACCCATGTCATTGACGTTTGAAGTCGCACCGCCACGGCTGCCGCCGCCAGGGCCGCTACCGCCGTAGCCTTCCGAAGTGAGATGAAGCGCATCTTGGAGCGTTGAAGAGGTATAGCGATAGGCGAAATCCATGAGCTGAAGAGGGACTCGTTCTTGGTAGGCGGCCACGCCGAGGTTCGCGAGGATCATGTGGATGAGCCGTGCGTCACGAGGTCGCCTGGAGAGACCGTTATCCGCCAGCGATGTCGCCAGAAATACAGGATTGCTGGAGTTTATGGCCGCATGAGGGAGAGGCGGGGTGTGAGTGCTCGTCGGTTGAGGGTCGGATGAGAGGCCTTCTGAGGTTATGCCGTTTGGTTCTGCCATGTCGGATTCTCACCTAGTCAGTGCCGGCTCAAATTGCAAATACGTCTATGGCAACAAAGCCATGGCGGTTTCCAGACGTCGTACGCCTGTGCCTGGTGTGTCCCGGTTGCAACGACAAGGTCTAGAGTGGGGAGATGTTTTCGAAGCACTCGAGGACCAATGCTCTGCGGCATCTTGAGTGCGCTAAACCTAAATTGGCCGTTTGCGACAGACACATCAGGTACGCGACTTGCTCGAGTAGATTGCGACAACAGATCTGGTTACTTGTAGATCCGTATGCCTATATAATTCCGTCACAACAATCCCCAGGACCACGGTTCGGGTCAACCTCGGAATCCAGGTTCCCCCCAATGAAGAAGCACAACGCCAAGCAATGCCGCTCCTCAGCCAGCCAGCCAAACGCAATGCCACTATTTGTACAATGTGTACTCCAGAATCCAATGCACCAAAAACCATATCCTCGCGGTATCGTAAAACTGGTTCGTTCAACATGCTATGCGGAGCTGAGAGAATTACTCCACAAAGCTGCCTGACCATATCTCTGCCGCCAACCGCAATCCACGAGATGATATCCTAGCGCGAAGTCGCAAAGTCGCGACGCTCAGAATCTGGCGCAATGCTTGGTTGGTCCTCGAGATTTCGTGGCCCTTGCGAATCATCAACAAATATGATCTCGGCTTCCCTTGGTTTGCTGGGATCAATCCTAATCCTCGCCAAAGGTACGCCGCCCTCATCTTCCAAAATATCTTCTTCCCCAAGGTCTCCGTCTTCAATACTTTCAATGATTGAATCGATCAAACCGTCCCCTTCCTCTATCGATTCTCTTGATAAGTAGCTCTCCTCTAGGTCGTCTTCCTGCTCTTCGTCATCAAGTCCTTCACTTCCTTCGTCTTCGCTTCGAACACTTCGTCGGTCTCTACTTCTCGTGCTACCATCTTCGCTGTCGCTGGCGGAAAAATCATCAATGTCTAGTGGAGCGCTCCGCCAGTAGTTGAAGTCTGTGAATTCTTCACCGCCTCCCATCACCAGAAGACCAACCGGAGGGAAGAAGTGATCTACAACCTCACGCATCGTCACGTAGCTGCTCTTGTACTTGTTCAACGTGAGGAGGTCAAGTGACACTTCTGCGTTTGAGTTGATAGTAAATATTCGCGTGGAAGGTATGTTGACCGATCGATAGCTCAGGGCATCTGTCAGCCTGTTGCCAAAGCCCGCATAAAAAGGGTTTGCCTTGCGGCCGAAGAGATTCAGTATGTCTCGGAGACAAGCCATTTTGAAAACCTCTGGTTTGCGTAGATATATTTCTCTTCGCAGCGCGGCAACTGTCCGATCAGGGCTCATGATGACAGGTCCCCGGGGAAGCTTGTAACCTTCTTGAGAGACCCCATTTAAATAGGTTCTCGTCGTATCTGCCTGACCCACCGATCTGCTGGTCAAGTATAGAATGTTGTACCCATTTGCGACGATGTCTGTATATAGTTTTGCAACGCCAATATGAGTCCAGTCGCGGCCAATCATGTTCAACACGTGGCCAAGTGCATCGGACCTTGAAGGAGCAGGTCAGCCGGCACAAAGCGAAGGCAGGGTGACTTGTACTTACTTGGTTATTGTCCCATCAATGTCCGAAATGACAATGGGAACATCGTACGTCCAGTAGTACATGTACGCTTGACAAGTAGCTCTGTTCACAGTAAAGCTCATAAGGTTGGCGCCTGCCTTTAAGTTAAGAGCTTTCAATTGATCACTAGTGAGTCGCAAAGTCTTTGCATAGGTTCGGTTCGGGTCACTGGTGCTTTCATTATCAGGCGGCGTTTGGGGTGGGGTGACGAGTCCTGTAGGCGCGATGTCTGACTGGCGTCGTTCATGCTTACCAGGGACAGACAGATCTGGGTTGCTCCGATCTTCATCGCTCTGATAGCCCGGATCCGAAGCTGCATCGCTGAGAAGACCTCCAGTCGCCAGCCCTTGCAAACCAGCCTTCCGGCCTGCAGCCTCCTTGGCTTCTTCACTACTGTAAATCCAGAGGTTGCCATGCTCATCAGCACCTATAAGGGCACCTATATCATAGTTGCCTTCGAGCTCCTCCGCCAAGATCTTCCGCGCGATGACTTCTGCACGCAGAGCCTCGTCTTCGCTACTTTTATATCCGGTCATATCCAGCATCAGGTCTCCACTGTCGTTGACGTGAGTTGGAATATTTGAGCTTGAGAGCTTCTTGGATAAGGATTTTGCGCGGTTAACAGCTTCATTGGCAGGCAGCGGAGGGGGGCTATTGGAACCGTCCGACGCAGTGGATAGGGTTGGTCCAGATGCTGGCGGTGGTTCGGACATTCTATCTGTTAATGCCGATCGCTTGGAATCTTGAAGAGCAGTCATTTGCGCTCGTGCGGCTAAAGGCAGGAATTCTTCTGAAGCTGAGCGCTCCAGCGCTGCCCGGGGTTGGGTCGATGCACCGGTCCAGTCACCGAGAACGCTAGAGTTGTAGTTGCTATCTGGTGACACCGACAAGGGAGTGATGTTACCTTCTCTCACGTCAGCAATGGTTTTGCGATGATTTCCGGGTGAAATACCAGTATAACTCGGAGCCCTCCGGTCAGCGGACGGACCAGGCGAGCCGCCAACCCCGCTCATGTACTGATTGTTACTCTTCCCTTTACCTCCTTCCGTACTCAGATCCAAATAGTCGGGCTCTTGTAGTGCGCCCAACGAAGCTGAATCCTGCGCCGGAAGACCCTGAGGGCTGGTGGCCGGTGAGACCAAGGGCGATGTCTGTAAGGCCTCGGGGATCTCGTCAGAGGTTTCGAATACGAAGAAGGCTTCTCCCCCCTCGCCAAGTTTCATTGCGTAGTTTTGTTTGACATTGTTGACCTTGAACTCTACCTAGAGACGGGTTGAGCGATAGCCCCGGGAGTGATTCCATGCAGCTGACATACCTTCTTCTCATACGGTCGGAGCAAGGAGAATTTCCCGAAACGAACATGGAACGGAGAGCACGCCAACGAGCCTGAGAGCAAGTTAGCCGGTGAAGGCGGGAGCGTGAGGAGTAGCACCGGATTTACCATCCTCCTGCTCGATAACGATCACGTCAACGGCCCCACTCAATGTGGCGGGGTTGATGGAGTTCCAAGTCTTCGACACGGAGCCACTGATACTCCGCACATACTGCATCTCCCAGTACGGATGCCAGTCCGGATGTCAAGCAGCTGTGCGCTGGTGGTGGAGGTCGGTCCACTCCGGTCCAGGCGATGGCGGGGACTGAGGCAGCCAACGGTAGCAAGCCGACCACATTCACCGACTTGTGCACGAGAACAAGGGGAAAGACAAGTAGACGGGATAAGTCTAGCTGGGCGATTGTGGAGGAGGTACGGTGCTTGAACACATGTATCAAAGGCCCATGCGCAAGATGGGTGTAGCCTGATGATCACACTGCTCACCGTTGCAGGGGATGCAGCTGACGTTTGCCGAGGCGGAATTGAAGCCGGGACTGAGGGACTGAGGGACCGAGCCTGGGAATTAGAGGTATGTGTTATGGATTGCGAATTGTGGCATATGGGTTATGGTTCACAATCGTAGATGATGAATTGCATCTAAACCAGAGGACAACTCGGTGTTGGCGGGTGATCAAGTGACGGTACTGTCGCTGTCGCTGTCGCTGTCGCTGACGATGCCGCTGCCGATGCCGCTGTCGACGCCGCTGTCGACGCCGATGCCGATGCCGATGCCGATGCCGATGCCGATGCCGATCTCAGGGACACTCCTACCACAAGCGTTGGCTTGAAAGCGGCGGGCAGGGCGGTGGGGGTTGCATGCTTTTATGCTTGATGCTTGATGCTGTTATACATCTGATACGCCCGAGGACCCTCTTGTGCCTGGGGCGGAACGCCTCCTAAGGCGGAACGCCTCCCGACGCTAGAGGACGGCGCAAACGGTCCGACGTGACGACTCCAACATTATTCCACATTCACATTCACGTTCACGTTCAGCCTCACATTCACCTTCGATCGCACGTTTGGTGTCGCACGTCCCGTGTCATGAGCATCACCCCTCCCAGCGCCACCTCCGTCTTGATGCTTGCATGCTCGGCAGTCGTGACCTCCTGAATCTGCCAGAATCACCTGCCAGAATCCCCCCGTTTTGGTGCATGAGTTCTCCTCTTCCCATTCCTCTTCCTCTCCAATGGTGCGCCGTCATCCGAGACTGGCTGTTGACGCCTCTATTGCATTTCTGCCGTCTTCTACATCTGCAAGTACGGATGGCCGTATTCCAGAATGCTGCCTTCGTTGGCGCCTTGCTGTGGTGAGTCTCGTGCCCGGAACAATCCGGACACAAGCCGGCCGAGTCCACGTTCCGCGGGGCATGACCGGTCCAGCTGATCAGTCTGTCTTCGTAGGCTGCTACATCGACTTTGGCAGGTGTATCAGAAACCGGTCAGGGAGCTTGTTGATGTTCTAGGCCTTGACATTCCACCCATTCCCGATGTGTCGTTGGCTGGCATCTCCGCCGACTCAGTGTTGTTGTATTGGAAACCCCCGGAGAATCACCATGCGTCCCTCAAGCACATTATTCAGGTCAATGGGATTAATGGTAGGCTTCTCAATACTTGGCCGGTTAGCGCGTGGTAGGCAGGCGCTAACATAGGTACTTTAGTCGGAGAGTTCAGTCGCTGGGACGCTTCCATACAAGTTACAGGTCTTAAACCCGGTCACTACTATAACATTCGAGCCATTGCCATAAACGCCGCGAACTTCTCCACCCCGGGTCCCCTCATTCGACTTAGGACAAGTCTCCCACCCGCACGAAAAATGGATAGCGCGTCGACACTAGATAATACACAAACCAATAGCGCCACATGTGCAACAGGTGCCATCGAACCTGCTGGACTCCGCGCCGCTGTCTCACATGCGGAAAGCACGGCTCCGATGCCGAGCCATCCAATGGCAAGAGAACATAGTGGGAGTCAGAGTCACTACCACAACAAGCGAATAGTCAGCGGGCGCCGTGCTTCACCTGCGGCAAGTGGTGTTGAACATGCTGCAGGGCATTCTGGTGGTGTAGGTGGTGCAGATGAGCAAGATGAATCTGAGGAAACAATAAAGCAGTTAACTGAGAAGCTGGATTCTCTGCGTCACGAGTACGAGGACACTGAGAAGCAAATTGATGACGAGGAGGAGGAATTCGAAATCTCCCGGACCGCGATGATCAAGGAGCGGGACGGTCTCAAACAAGGGCTCAGGGAAAAAGAGGAGGCAAGCTTCGAGCTTAGAAAGCAAGTTAGGGAACTGGACAAGCTCAACAGAAGTACGCAGAGCAAGAAGGCAGCGAAGGAGAAGGTCCTGCATCAGAAACTCGCAGAGAGACAGAGAATGAAAGACGACATGATAAGATGGGACGAAGAAATTATAGAGATGCGCAAAGACACCGAGGAGATGGAGGCGGAGAAGATTGCCGTCATTGACGGGAAGGACAAGAAAGTGACCGATACAAGGAGGGCCATTCAACAATGTCAAGCCTCGATCAAGTCATTGGAAGAAGACATTCGGGTCAAGGGAATCCAAATCAAATCCATAGAAAGGGACAGGAAGAGGTCAGACGAAGGCCAAGGCGACATTGACCGCGGCCTGGAACGGGTAGAGAAAGATCAAGATCAAGCATGGGATGTGAAGTTGCTAGCACTACAAGGCAAGTACACAAACTTATGGCAAACATTGCAACAGGTTCGTCTGCGTGTAACGTCAACGGTATGTTTATCTGAAACTAATTACTCTTAGGCGGAAGCAAACTACCAACAAGCTCAAGAGCGTCTGGCATGGTGGACTGCGAAACGTGCAAGAGATTCTAGTCAGTTCGCACCCATTCTTGGGTTCGACTTCAATCCTTCTGTCCAAGCAAACAGGCAGCGGAGAACTCTGCAACTCAACTCTCGCACCAGCACGATATCCTCTTCTCCAGGCGGATATCCAATGGCTTCCTCGGCATTCAACAGCATTTCTAGTATCTCGCCTACTTTCTCCTCGACGTCAACTTTTTTCAACATGAAAAACGGTATGGCCGTTCCGTCTACCATGGAGTACGGGGGTATCCCGCAAGCGGACGCTGATGTTTTGACTGGAGGGGCTCCGATGAGCCCCACTGCGAATGCTCTCTTGCCCTCAAACCTTTTCCGCGACGAGGACGTTCCTGGTCCTCTTTTGCCGAACCGTGGTAACGGAGCTTTCTGCGGTGACCCTCTGTCCAGCCTCAGCCCTTCTGGTGGGGATAACGACCCACAAGGTCCAACCTCTCCTGTTTCTTCAAGTAGTCGATCCCCAAGCATCTTCTCTAGCCCACGCGACAGTCTCCAAAATGTACACAACTACCAAGCAGGCGCAGATCCATTGCTGGACAGTGACCGCCACTCAGTGAACTCAACCGGCGCGTCCTTTGCTCCTGTGGCCGTAGATACCAACCCAATGGCAGCGCGCAGACTTGCAAGCTTGTTTAATTTCAATCGTCAACGGGGAAAATCTACAAACGACCCTCCACCATTGGGTACATTGAAACAAGGTCAAAGTCAATCATTTCCGCGAAATCTCGATCAGGAGACGCTTGATCCAGTCGGTACCCGCCGCCGACGTGGCAGCTATGGAAATTGGGCGAATCCTATGGCGAACTTTTTGGCCCGGAACGCGGCCATACCTGGGGATTCCGCTGAAGGTAACGGACCTCTGACCTCCCGTCCTGGCGTTGGTCGACGAAGCCGGCTCAACATGTTCGGTTCAAAATACGATCCATTGGAGCCGTCAGCGTTTCTTGAACGGCCTTCGTCTCCGCGACCGTCGTCGACATACTCGTTTGAAAACGCACTCCCACGACCGTCGACGGACAGCCAGCCGTTCGGATGGCCGGTCCTTGACAGTATGCCCCATCGCAATAGCCCTCTCGGCGCTGATTGGTCTGGCACTAGGGGACCCTGGTCACGAAGTCAGTCTCGTCGGCAATCAATACAACACGGTTCCACGAGTAATCTCTCTCTTGGATCTACACCCCTGGATCCGGAGGACTATCAGTCTACCTCAGGGAAGCAGATGTCGCCGCCAGCACCTATTGGCACTCGCCCACAATCATCCCAACGTCCAGTTACGCCGAAGCTCAACCCAGCTGCGCCCACTTTCAAAACCCTGTTCAGTCGTGGTGATGCGAGGAGGGCTACAAGAACCGAGAAAAACTCTGATAAAGCAGCGGAGAAGTTGAAAGACAAAGAAGGCGAAGAAGGCAAGGACCTGGAATCCGACCCACTCCTCGAAGAATCTTCTCCCACGAACCCGCGCTTGTCTAGAGATGCGCACTCCATTGCCACAGCTACGTCTATGGCAGAATCCCACGACTCCCTTGACCGCTCTACATCCGGTACTCCTTCAGAAGCAGTGACTCCGTTGGGACCCAAGGAGACTTTGATGCAGAGAATCACGCGAAAGAGTAGTTCCAGCAAGTTTACCGTTCCCTGGGGCAAAGATAGGGGAAGCTTGTTCTCCAAGAAAATGGGAGAGCCGTCCACGCCTGGGGAGATAGATGAGGATGCTTCTAGCGAAGGCCAGCTAGGCAAAAGCCTAGACAGTGTCTCGAGCACTCCGCAACAAGAAAAGGGCAACCGCGGTAGCATCTCGTGGTCCAGCATCATGAGAAAATCGAAGAAAGGCGACAAGGCGACTACTGAAGCAGGCGAGCGAAGTAGTGAGACAACAGACGCCACGGACGAGGACGATGCTTGAGCTCTAGCCCCTCAAGCATGCAGATCTCATCCGTTCGCCTTCCCTGTGTCGTTTTTTCAGTAAGCTAACATAACGACAAAACTTCATGACTGCAGGCAAGTTTATAGACTAGATACCAATCACCTAGAATAGCAGGGCGGAATTACCACTAAATCATATCATTGCAAAGCACCCAACCCCATCAGGTAAATGATTAAGTATGCGCATTGTACGCAGTCATTTGAGATGACAAGGCACAACATACTCCATGATTATGTCAGGTGTTTTGCCTCTGAACCGTCGAAAGCGTTGTTCGTGGTGTCGTAGTGCATGAAGCCAGGCTAAGAGCCTCGCTAGCAATTTGCCGATGGAATTCCGTGCTTCGACATGTTCCGCACTTGGGCGCTATAGAGAACTGAAACAACTCAAGCGACCATCACTATCACTAGATACCCATGAACATGCAAGTGTAATGATTTCACGGAAATGGACACGACAGCGTACCTCACCCGCCAAGGCTGGCTCGGTGCCGGCCATTCCCTGCAACCTGGCGGCCGTGGCATTAAAAAGCCTCTCCTCGTATCCAAAAAACCAAACGTCCTAGGCTTGGGCAAGAAACAGCACGATTCGCATGCAGATCAATGGTGGGCGCGCGCATTTGATAGCAGCTTGAAGAGTCTGGCTGTAGACAAGGACCGAGCTACGGGGGCGAACCATGTTATCGTGGGAGGCAGCGGGCCGCTGGAGATGGTGCAAAAGGGCGGGGGAAAATGGGTTGGGAAGGCTGGGCTATATGGAAATTTCGTTAGAGGGGAGGGACTGAGCGGGACCTTGACGCCTGAGGATCGAGCAACGGACGCGTTCAAGGCGCCGGAAGGCGAATTGAAGGGCGACAGGAGGAAACTTTTGGAGGATGGTGTTGATGGAGACCAGGATGGAGCAGAGTTACCGAGGAAGAGGAGGAAGAATCATGAGGCCTTAGATGTTCACGGTAATATCGTGGACGCGGGGGAGGTGTCGGACAACAATACAGACACCATACCTGGGTCCAGGTTGTCGAAGGAAGATCGACGTGATAGAAGAAAGGCAGGGAGAGAGACGGCCAAGCGTGGGGGCGTCCAGTCCGTCATCGCTGCCGGAGATGGTACTGTGAGTCCTGCGGAAGCTACAAGAAAACAGAAACGAAGGAAAGGTGGCGAGATCGCTGGGACACAGCCGGGCCCGCCTCGTGGAGATAGTAGGGTTGTCATGGGCGTGAGGGAGGAGACTGAAGGCAAGGAATCGCCTGTGGTCACACTCTCCGATACCGCTCTTGAGAGAGCTCAGAAGAAGCGGCGGAAAGAGGAGCGGAGGGCGTGCAAGTCCAGTCGCAGAAGCAATGATGGGCCTAACCCATCACAGCCCAAGGGCAAGAATAGGGGCAAACGAAAACGAGAACGGAAACAAGAGTAGGGAGTAGTCTCATTCATCTGCAGATATCATTTCTACCGGCTTTGGTACTCAACAAGCATAAGAGCAGCGTTCAGTGGCAACCTCGCCGCGAAGTACTTTCGTTGCCCTTCAAACGGGCCGTGACAAGCTGGCATATTCTCAATTTATATGTCTTGCTACGTATCTTTGGCACCTTTCGCCACGTGTTCTGATAGCAACCAAGGCTTGCCATCCCAGAAATCATCTTTGATGATGTCTACATGCTGTATTGCAAAGTTTGCCTTGGCGCGTCTTTTCTGCTCCTTCATTTTTTGTGTCTTCGACAGTTCATGTCCTTGAGGCTGAGGTTCGTCCTTGTCTTCCGAGGCCTGCTTGCCCGCAAGCTCGCCATCCAAGAGTCCATACTACGCTACTTAGCCTATATATGGGGACCGCGGTGCCCAAGACTTACGTCACGGAATATGGTGCTGCCTTTCTTGAACATTTCCGCCTCATTGTTGTAATTAACCTTGAATCTTGAAAATAGGATTTCATTCTTGTCAGATGCCACCGTGCCCTATATTTTTAGCAGACGTCTTATAAAAACACGCCATGGACAAATCACACACCTTGAGCTCTCCCTCCGCCATCATAGGGTCCATACCCCCTTGCTGAACCATGGCCCAGAACGTAGTGTTGTAAAGGTTGTTGATGTGACCTGGGGGTGCACCGATTCAGCCGCAGCAAGCCACGAATGCGGCAAAGGTCATCAATCGCACAGTCTACCTGCCTCCAACTCAAATAATCCCTAAGATTTTGCAAACTGGGGTACTGTACCGCCCGTCCATCAAACGAAGGGAGAGGGGGCGATAGTGCCGTATCAGGGAAGTAGGACGACCACAAGTGAACATAGTAAGACGTAAACGTAGCAGCGATAGTGGTAATGATTTTGCTACAGGAACAGTAAGCTATCGGAAGGACAGATATCGCAGAGCGAGCTGTCCCGTATTGCTTGCTTGCTCACCTCTCACGCCGGTCAAATAGGCTACACGATCTTCCAAGCACGAAACTATGGTAGGTCAGTCAAGCGTATTCTTCTTCCCTTTTTTCTTTTCATTCTTCTTCATTTTGGTCTTCTTTCTGCATTTTTCGTGTTCGACGTTGATCTCTCTATGCCCTCACCTAAACTCATCACTGATGCCGTAGCCAAGTAAAATGTCCGGCACCTCTTTCATCAGGCCGATAGCCGCCGCATTCATCAGTTCTAGAGCCCGCCGATCATTTGGCTTTTCGAACCCGTATTTGGCCGAGAGCCTGCAAGCGGCCATGTCAGCCTATTTTGCGACGAGGCCACATGCAGGCCATGCTTCCTCTCACTTGTGAAATCCCCGGCCGTCGATCCGCACCACAATCCACGTATTTGGCAACAGAATGTCGGCTCGCTCGAAGGACTTTACGTATTCATATCTAAAACAATAATGAGATGAGCGCGGTCAGCAAACGTAATGGGCACATACTTGGAATTGGCCATTGGAACAAAAGTTGTTACTGGAGCGGGTTACGCAAGTGCTGTGGAAGGGAAAGATGAGCCACCCCCGCCGGCAGCAGGGTGACAATCCGGGATAGTAAAAAGAGTTGCAAACTTCCTAATCTACGAGTTTCGCGATCACTGATGTGGGGTTACCAACATGCGCTTGTTCAATATGTTTTCATTTTGAGCATGTACTTTTAGGATTTCTGATACAGCTCGAAATCGGGCTACAGTAGCGACGATGCTGGCTCCCCTAACGCCTTGCGTGCGCAGCTTGCAGGTATCTAGAGATTCAGAGTGTCAAAAGACATTGAAAGGAAAGCCCTTGATGATGGCAATTTTGGGGTGGGCAACGCCGAGTGCTTAAGTAAAGCACGGTAAATGCAGCAGCAGATGACGCCATATGTGAAAATAAAATTTGTACCATCCAAACCAACCCTTTGCGCACCTAAAAATGCAGGTCAATAGAAGAGAACACCAGACGTGTGATTGTAGAAGTACACAGAGACCCTCGTTTTCGCATTAATGCAAAGACGGACAGAGTCTCCTCTGCCGCCATATTCATACTGCAAAGAGCGAGCAAGAAGGTTACGCCCTTTGGAGCATTCGCTCAAACCCTCGCCGAGGTCTGAGCTAATTGCCCCGTGGCGAAGTGGGCGAGTACGTCGGAGAAGTGGGTGACCACTTCGGCGAAGACGCAGAGTAAGGGGCAGACCCTGGTGAAGTTGGGGACCCGTTGAAGTTTGGAGACGTTGGAGAGTAATTACCCGCAGGGCTCGTTGGACTGTACATCGGAGAGGTTGGACTGTAGCTTGCTGGTGAAGTAGGCGAGGTCGGCGAGTGCTGCTTCGCCGCCGCACCACCTCCAAACTGGGGGCTTGTCGGGCTGTATACTGGCGATGTAGGGCTATAGCTTGGCGACGTGGGGCTATAACTAGGTGATGTGGGGCTGTAATTCGGCGAAGTTGGGGAGTAACTTGGCGACGTCGGAGAGTATGAAGGGGACGTGGGCGAAATACCAGCTTGGCCGTAGGCGGGTGAAGTAGGGGAATAGCCTGGCGATGTCGGTGTGAAGGCAGGGCTGGCCGGTGAGAAACTTGGGCTAGACGCGAACCCTGGGCTGCTGATACTCATGCCTGGAGAGGTTGGGGAGTAACCAGGAGAAGTGGGCGAGAAGCCAGGTGAGGTGGGACTGGTATTGAAAGGGCTGCTGGGCGAATATCTACTACTACCTGGACTATGCGCTGAGTATGGGCTGAGGCCACCACCGAATCCCGGGGGCTGGTACTCGGTAAATCCTCCAGGAGTTTCGGCACCGGAATTGACAATTGGAGAGAATGAAGCCCCATAATCCGGTGATCCAAGATATCCGGCCTCTTGCATAGGGGAGCCACTATCATACGGTGTTGCGGCTCCATCTGCAATCATGCTGCCTTTGATGCCGATGTTTGGCATGATACCGAGTCTGGCATTGTCTGATATTACGGTGTCCAGCATCTTCTGGTCAAGGAAGACTTCGAGTTCACCAGTCCCAAGAGGTGCCAGCTGTCCGAGCATCACGTTTTCCGAGACTCCACGGCAGTCATCAAGCTCGCCGCAAGCAGCGGCATCAAGAAGAATTTCAACGGTCTCCTCGAAGGAGCATCTCATCAAAGCACCAGTGTCAGCTCTGTTGATACCATGACGCGTGATAGCCATGAGATGCCCGCGAGCGGTCATAACGTCGACAAGAAGCGCTAAGTGACGATGGTTGACATAGGACCCGTCGAAAGCCAAGACCTGAGTCAGTTCACGCATAAGGGCCGACCTAGTAGCTTCAATGCCAAAGACCTCGAAAACCTCAATGAAAGAGTTGGAATAAGTCCTGGTAGTATCGACACCGGGAATAGTGAGGACTTGTCCCAGTGAAGAGCCGCTTGTATCCAGGAACCATTCTTCGCAAAGGGGATCTTTCTTGCGCATCACCAAAGCTCCTTCTTCGTTCAAACGCAGCTTTGTCCTCGAATTGATGAAAGCCCGCTCAATACCTGGAACACCACGTAATGTAAGAGTGTCGAGGATGTGGTTTTCTAGGCGCTTCAGCATCAGGTCTTCCTCGAGCTCGTCGTCGTCCTCGCCCTTGCCATGATCTTGGATCATTCGTATTCGGATAACCTGCTCATCCGCGTTGTTGTCGCTGAATATGACTGCGAGGTCTTTCGCGTAATTTTCCTTAATCTTGGCTGCGACGTCCTGCACGGTCAAACCCTTATCAAGTAATTTTCGACGTCCTAGGATGATGCGTAGAAGCCAACGCGACTGACGGTGTGGATCATCTGCACTATCTTCTGGTATAATGAAGTAGGATTCAACCATGTCAAGATCTGCATCAATGACGGTTGATTGAATGTCAGGGTCGTAGTAGACCTCGGTAGTCTCTGTCACAGAGCGAAGTGTTGTGTGCTCGACAGCGCTCCGCAACAGTTTGGCACTTTCCTTGTCACCGGTCTTGCCTTCTTCTTGATAGACTGTCATCGAAGGTGTCTTGATGTTCTTTGCCACATTAAGAATCTCCTTCAAGCGGGGTACACCCAATGTGACATTCTTCGAGGAGACACCAGCAAAATGGAACGTGTTCAGAGTCATTTGTGTAGCCGGCTCACCGATTGATTGTGCGGCTAGCACACCAACCATCTCTCCAGGGTTCACAGCCGCTCGGCAGAATCGACTCTCGATCTCGCCCAGAACATGCTGGAACGCCAATTTATTGAGCGAGTACTCGGTCACAATACGTTTGAAAGCCAGGCGGGAGCGAAGGTGAGCCTTGAACAACAACGTAGCATTGTGCTGGCCTTCCTTCGATAGAACGTCATCGCCCCGAACCACCACGAGCCGATCTAACAAGTCTCTGACTTGCGGAATCACTTCGGCAGGATGTAGGTCACTACGAGCACCATCTTTAATCCTGAAGGTCGTTTTAGCCGTATCGAGGATACGCAGAACATTGATTGGTAGCTGCAGTTGCTCGTTGTCGTCTTGCTTGTTTTTACGCAGGAAAGCCCGCGCGGCTTTGAGTTGCTCCCACTCCTCATCCAAGTAGGTTTGAACCTTGACATCACCGGCGATCTCGTTTGCTTGGTCCAGGATGTCAGGAGAAATGCCCGCCTTCGGATCCATCAAATCCACACGGAACTTCTTCTCGAATTGCTCATCTGAGCAAGTGATGATATCAAGTCGCTGTGCTTCGATGTGAACACCGTCTAAACCATCTTCACCGTAAATGAATTGAACAATATCTCCAAGGGAGTTCCTAACTGTGCCATCGTACTTCGCCATGACATCCTCCAGCGCTTTGACTAAGCGGCGTTGAATATAGCCAGTTTCTGCCGTCTTCACCGCGGTATCGATGAGACCTTCTCGGCCAGCCATAGCATGGAAGAAGAATTCCGTGGGCGTGAGGCCCCTTAGGTAGGAATTCTCGACAAATCCTCTCGATTCCGGAGAATAGTCATCCTTGGTGAAGTGAGGCAGCGTTCGATATTTGAAACCGAACGGAATGCGTTTGCCCTCCACCGACTGTTGCCCCACAACGGCTGTCATTTGAGAAATGTTGATAGTCGACCCTTTGGAGCCAGAGCGAGCCATCTGAATGGCGTTGTTAAGATCCTTCAAACTCTCCTCGGTCTTAGTCCCAGCATCATCACGGGCTTTGTTGAGCGCCTTGGAGACCTTGCTCTCAAACGTCTCACGGACGTTCATGCCTGGCAGAGGCTCAAGTTCGTTCTCTGTAGCACTTCGTGTTATCTCTGCGACATCGGCTTTCTGGGTGTTGACTGCATCCTCGATCTGCTGGATCGTGTGCCGGTCCGGAATCGTATCTCCAATACCTATACTGAACCCGTTGTGCAGAAGCCAGTAATTGACAACAGTCTGGGCACCGTTAAAGAAGTTCATGGCCACTTCGGAGCCCTTTTCGTTGAATATGATGTGGATTATGCCGCCAGCACTAGCACCAACAGATTTCTTGCTGAGCAGCCCGTACATCAGCTCGCCGCCGTGGACAAACAAACCATCGTCGTTTGCGGGCGACAAGCCCTCTTCGCTAGTACGAATTAGATTCAACCCTGCGGGAATAACCAAGCTGATGAGCTGCTTCCCAGTCCACTTGGGACGCGGCTTTAGAATTGCTGGCTGCGGAATAACTCCATCCCAATCCGGAACCCATAGTAGGATGTTCATCACTTGCTCCTTAGTCAAGAACACGTCGCGCCGACACATTTTGTAGATACCACAGAGAGTGTCTTGCACAATACCCATTAAGGGCCCATTGCGTTGCGGTGATACAATGTTGAGTGGAACCATGCAGAGTTGATTAATTTCGGCTCGAGTCTCCTCGCTCTGTGGTACATGCAAATTCATCTCGTCGCCGTCAAAGTCGGCGTTGTAAGGTGAGGTGACTGACAAATTCAACCTAAACGTGGAATATGGCATGACACGGACCCTATGCCCCATCATTGACTCTTTATGTAAAGAGGGTTGCCGATTGAAGATGATGTAGTCACCGTCAACGATGTGCCGTTCGACTTTCCAACCGTATTGTAAAGATATTTCGCCAGCTCGTTTATGATGCCGCAAGTCGATTCTCTCTCCCGAGTCGCGAATAACATACTTCGCACCTGGATGCTCATTTGGTCCGTTCTTGACCAGCTGGTGAAGTTTTTGTATATTGTAAGGTGTCACTGTTTCCGGGTACGTCAAGGTTCTTGCGATGCTCCTTGGAACACCAACTTCGTCGAGTGAAAGATTCGGGTCACCAGTGATGACTGTACGGGCTGAGAAATCGACCCGCTTGCCCATCAAGTTCCCACGGAGACGACCCTCTTTGCCTTTTAGACGTGCACGAATTGACTTGACAGGACGACCAGACTTCTGCAAAGCTTGAGGCTGGCCTGCGATATCATTATCCATATAAGTCGCGACGTGGAATTGAAGGAGCGATTCGAACTCGCTGACAACATGTGCGGGAGACCCCTCGGTTTCGCAACGTCGGACATTGCCGTTTGCACGAATGATGTCCCCAAGCTTGTAGGTCAGATCATCTTCCCCACGCATACCTTGTCCGGTGCCATCCACTGATATACTTGGTCGGACCGGAGGCGGTGGCACAGGAAGGACTGTGATGATCATCCACTCCGGACGTGCGTAGTCGTTGCTCAAACCCATCTTCCTTATCTCTTCGGTAGAGATGTGACGAAATATGTTGAGAGCCATCTGCGGTGTTATGGGCTTCTTCTCCGACTGCTGGCCTTCGTTCTCTTCGTCTCCTTTCTGAGCTTTCCACGTGCCAGTCAACTTAAGCCCTTCCCGACGAACTTCTGGTTGTATGTTGCCACATCCACCGTGGTCGTGTTTTGGTTCTTTCGAATCTTTCAGACTGTCCTCGTCCGGCACAGCCATCGTTTCGCAGACCATTTTAGGCTTGCAAAGTCGCCAGATCGCATCAAAGCGTCTCTTCGGATCTCGAAAACGTAGAGCGTCTGCAAATGCCGCATGGCTCTAGAAGTTCCAACAGTCAGCTCTGCATGTAAAGAGAAGATCTGTCACCCCGTAAGGGATGACTAACTTCATCTACGAGTATCTTGCCGCAGTTGTGGCAGACTGTCTCCAGTAGCTTCTTTATCTTTGTCATAAAACCTATCGCACAGTGAGCAATGCGGACCGCCTAGCTGAGCACGCTTGAGTTGTTACTGACCAACATGGAAAACGGGTGTGGCAAGCTCGATATGTCCAAAATGCCCAGGACACTCTGACATATTTTCATCGCAAGTCGCACACTTGTAAGCTCTATCGATAGACCCAAGTCGAGGATCGTTGAGGCCCGCGTCTCTCGGACGTTGCTTCTGCTCGTCCATGGTCTCCGGATACTCGATGTGAGCCACGCTCATATTCTTGATTTCCTCCGGCGAAAGAAGGCCGAACTGGATCTCTTGAATAGAGCGCAGCGGCGCACTAGAGTATTGGAAGTTGAGATTCGCCATCCTTGCGGCCGCTGTGTCGAGCTAGAGGTGGCGATGAAGGATTCGTGCAATATCCACAACCAGCTCACGTCCCTCTCTCGGAGGCCTCCTAAAAGAGCGTGATCAATCCTCACTAGTCCATACGAGCACCTTATTGACCTTCTCTAGACAGTGAGAAGTCGCACAAGCCCAAAGTGCAAGTTGTCGCGATTTCCAGACAGCCTCAGGCCGGCTCTGCCGCAAGGAGCTTCAGACCGCGCTCGCGCCCCAAGATCCGATTTCTTAGTTCAAATGAGTGTGGTGGCTCCTGTGCGATGTAGTTATCGTGCCGATGAGATATCGCGATCTGGGGGACGATGTATTGTTGTGGTGGATAAGTTGAGAGTTGATTGTCGTGGTGTCAAGGAGGTCAAATCTGAAGTCAGAGCTAGCGCAGCAGAAAGAGCCTCATTCGCTTACCTTAGGCTGACTCCGCACTAGCGTGGGTGGCTGTACCTTATGAAATAGCAAAAACACAACTACCACCTTACCCTCTTTTTATTTGGCCTTCTCATGTTGCGATCGTGAATTGGACATGGAGACACTGCCTATTTCATGAATTGAGCCGGATTTGCATTACAAGAATGATCGAGCTGTGGTCAACATACGCTCAAACCTTTGTCTGGCAGTAACATGGTATTACGGCATCTTATCGAAATGCTCCTCACTAATCAAGGGCAATGAATCTCTCCTTGATTGATCCTTTCGTTCTTGCGCAGGATTATCCTGACTCACTTACCGGCAAACTAAGTGAGCACAAACCGATGCCATCACCTGTTTGTTCACTATATACTGAAAGGGTGTAGGTTCTGGGCATGCGACGTGCATTCGCTTCAATCGCAGAGGAGACTTCCTTGCCTCTGGCAGGGTATTGCTAGTAACCAGTTTTCCGATCTGCTTCTAGAAGGCCTGACGTTTCCTACTAGGTCGATGGCACCATTGTTATATTTGACGTTGAGACGAATGGGGTTGCTCGCAAACTACGCGGTCATACGCGCCAGATTCAGGCGCTGAGGTGCGACGGCACCTACTACATGCGTGATGGGCGAAGCTAAGTGATCGCAGCTGGTCTCGCAACGGCAGATATCTTCTTAGCTCCTCTCAAGACTGGAAGTGTGTGCTCTGGGACCTGAAAGATGGCTCGAGAGTACGGACGGTGCGGTTTGAAGCTCCGGTCTACATTGCAGAGCTTCATCCATATAACCAGTTAGTGTCCGACTGCAATTCTCCAAAGGTGTGTGCTGATACTCGGGTCAGCCTTCTTTTCGTCGCTTCTCTCTTCGAAGATCAGCCATTGCTCGTAGATATCTCCAGCGCCGTACCTGTCAAACGCCGGATACCTTCCGCACCTCGGAGACTTCAAATGGACGGTGATGTCGTCAGTGAGAAGCAGATCGCTCAGGACGCCAAACAGTCAACATGTGTCACCATCTTCACTTCACTTGGCAACCACATCATAGCCGGTACTAGCAAGGGCTGGTTGAACATTATCGAAACGGAATCCTGTCAGACCATACATTCGACGCGTCTATGCAACGGGGTAGTTATATTCTTGCGACTAACAGCATCGGGACGTGACATGGTCGTCAACTCTAGTGATCGGATAATCCGTACGATCCCCATTCCGGATCTCTCTCGTGTCGACCTGGATATCGACAACATTAAGATTGAAGTGGAGCATAAATTCCAAGACGTCGTGAACAAACTATCTTGGAATCATGTAGCGTTCAGCTCCACTGGGGAATATGTCACTGCATCAACGTATATGAACCACGATATCTATGTTTGGGAAAGAAGTCATGGCAGCCTGGTCAAGATTTTAGAAGGGCCTAAGGAAGAACTTGGGGTAGTGGAGGTCTAGCCTAATGCCTTGATCACTGAGACGAGTACATGTTATTAACTATGTTGCAGTGGCATCCACTACGACCTCTGGTCGCGGCTTGCGGGCTTGAGACCGGGCGGGTTTATCTGTGGTCGATTATCACTCCACAACGATGGTCAGCTCTCGCTCCAGACTTTGCCGAAGTGGAAGAAAATGTCGAGTACATTGAGCGCGAGGACGAATTCGACATCCACCCCATCGAGGAGATTCACAAGCGGCGTTTAGATTTGGAGGATGAAGACGTCGACGTCCTTACCATTGAGCCTGTTAAGGGAGAGACCGAGGAAGAGACTTTCCGCATGCCTGTACTCTTGGACATCGATGATAGCGAAAGCGAAGAAGACATCGTGGCCGTTGGCCCTGGTACTATGAGGCGAAGGAGCCCTGGCGAAGGTAGAGAATGGATGAACGGAGCAGAGAGTGGAGCGAGTGGCGACGAGCGTGGTCCTTCGAAGAGGCCTGCTACCAATGGAACGACGAAAGCTCAGAATAAATCACGGCGGCGCTAGGTGGGCTCAGAGTGGGCTTCCGGAGCATTTACTGCTTGAGGCCTTGGTACCTCTCTGCTATCATAATTGTTCTCATTGATATGCTGCATAGAAAGCAACAAGGGCGAGGGCAATTCTCAATGGCATTTGAATCGTCTTCGGAGTGGAACGAGCGGCAGTGCTGTAGCTAATGGGACGAGCAAGAGGTGGTTTGGAGATATTTTGTCTGTAAGGGTTGGACTGCATAACGCACCTTGCGAGCTATGGGTCGCTCGTCATATGGTAACCATGCCGGCAAGAACACCACATGTACGACAATCTTTGCGATTCCTGGCATTGTTGACGACCTTGAGGTGCAGTCTCGCCAGTCTTGCCCCACACCGAGCGACAGTATTTTGACTAAACAGCTGAATAACTGTAGAGCATGAAGAGATAGGAAGTATCGTTTAACTGCACATATCGAGAGTTGATTAGCCCTACAGTTTCGTAGTTGAAAGCTTTTCTATTTTTGTTGTGGTTGTGAAGTTACACCGCTGTGAACTCTGAAGGCTGCAATTGTCAACCCCCGCAGAGGATGGGCCGCCCCAATTAAGCACGTATAAGGTAAGTATCGGAGTAGGTAGTACGGTAAGCTAAAGTAAGGTAAAGGTGGCTCGGGTGGCAGAACAAGGCGAGTGACGAGACAGCTTGAAGCTTCTGGTTATCTGTTGGGGGCTGTGGGGGGATGCTAAAGGTGCTATCGGGACGGCAACATCCCTGTCTCGCCGATTGCCTTGGTGGGCACGGTGGGGTACGGGGCTTCAGCGGGAGGTCAGTTCGTTAAGATAAGATAGGGGTCTTGGTGTTGCCTTGGCCTTGACCTTGACCTTGACCTTGACCTTGACCTTGGCCTTAACCTTGATCTTGATCTTGTCCGAGCTCATGTTCTCGAACTTGCTTCACCTTCGTCCCACCCCTCCGCCCATGTGTGCCACTGGAACAGAGCTTTGTAGTCGTCTACCTTACATGGCCCTTTTACTTCATGTCCATTCACTGCTCGTTAGTGCAGTGCGCTAATCAGTCTTCATTTCATACCTTACCCTGACATCCTCAAATGTGTATGCATCCGCAGCTATTTGTGTCAACGTTTACGCACCACCGCTTTCAACACTGACGTTACACCTCTCTGGAGTTCTCCGCGCAGCGATATGTCGTTGAACGGCCACAAGTCCGGAGAGGCTTCCCCAGATGAGCCCGCCCTCCCACCAAGTGTGATTGCACAGGCCCAGGCTGCCGCAGCCAGCAGCGCAATGGATGCCAAACGGGTGTAAGATATTTACGACTTAGCTCATCCCCAGCCGCTAACCACATATCAGCAACCACGCGCCCGCAACCAAGTCTCCGGAGAACTTGGGAACGCCTGGTGCTGAAGCCGCCGCCAAAAGTAGCCAGGAGTATATGCAAAGCGCCATGCAAGATACACCCATCGAAAACGTGCCTCCTCCCGATTTCAGCGAGACCTATGGCCAGGTCGACATCAGCCAGGATGGGTTCGACACACAGGCAAGGGTCGCAAGTACGCAGACTGCAGACCGGCGTCGGGGGCGCAAAAGCTGATGACTCATAGGTGATGGCCGAGTAAACATTAGGATTCATCAACAGTCCCGCCGATTATCTGATCTACTCGTCCCGGCGCTGCGGAGCCAGCTTGATCTTCAGATTGCTGCGGATCGGCCAGCAAGCCCCGCTGCTTATGTTCCGCCCTCTTTGGGTGGATCCGCGAGCCAGGAGCATCCACCTCCCATGAATGTTGTCATCCATGTCGTCGGCTCCCGTGGAGACGTGCAGCCATTCGTCGCCTTAGGTCAGGTCTTGAAGCGTACGTATGGCCATCGAGTGCGCTTAGCTACTCACCCAACCTTCCGAACCCTGGTGGAGGAGAACGGCTTGGAATTCTTCAGCATCAGCGGTGATCCGGCAGAACTCATGGCTTTCATGGTGAAGAACCCTGGTCTCATGCCCGGGATGGACTCTTTACGTAGCGGAGACATTGGGAAACGACGGAAAGGCATGTATGATATCGTCAAGGGCTGTTGGAGGTCATGCTTCGAAACCGGCGATGGTACAGGTGTCGAAGTCTCGGATGATCGTATGGACACACGCACGAGCTTCGACAGTGGTGTATCCGTGGGTGGAGATCCTGCCACCAGACCTTTTGTGGCTGATGTCATCATCGCGAACCCTCCCAGCTTTGCCCATATCCACTGTGCAGAGAAACTTGGGATCCCGCTACATCTGATGTTCACGTGAGTCCCATGCGCCTTCCCAGATGTGCGGACGCAGCTGACGGAGACAACAGTATGCCGTGGTCACCAACCCAAGCATTTCCACACCCTCTAGCAAACATCCAGTCCTCAAATGCCGATACCAGTATGACAAATTTCGTCAGCTATGCCCTAGTCGAGATGATGACATGGCAAGGGCTGGGCGACGTAATTAACAGATTTCGAGAAAAGAGCCTAGGCTTGGAGCCAGTCAGTCTGATGTGGGCACCTGGTATGGCAAGTCGGTTACGTATCCCTTACACATATTGCTGGTGAGATCCCGTCAATCTCTGCTCGCTTGTCCCTGTTACCCTCCGACTGCGTTATTCTAATTCACCTGTCACGTCAGGTCGCCGGCATTGATACCTAAACCCAAGGATTGGGGACCACACATCTCTATCTCCGGCTTCTACTTCCTTTCTCTAGCGGGAAATTACACTCCTTCGCCAGAGCTTGCGGCGTTTCTCAACACTGGGCCGCCGCCTGTATATATTGGTTTCGGATCTATCGTGGTCGACGATCCCAATGCTATGACTAAACTCATCTTTGACGCCGTCAAGAAGACTGGTCAGCGCGCTCTGGTGTCGAAAGGATGGGGTGGATTTGGCGCCGATGCACTTGGAGTTCCTGAGGGCGTTTTCATGCTCGGTAATGTGCCCCACGATTGGCTTTTTAAACGCGTATCATGCGTTGTGCATCATGGCGGTGCAGGCACGACTGCAGCAGGAATTGCTCTGGGTAAGCCGACTGTCATTGTGCCCTTCTTTGGAGATCAGCCTTTCTGGGGTGCCATGGTTGCGAAGGCCGGGGCTGGACCGCCACCTATTCCGCACAAACACTTGACCTCTGATAGTCTTGCTTCTGCCATCAAAGAAGCGCTGAAGCCCACTGCTCTACAGAGAGCGCGGGAGCTCGGAGCCAAGATTAGTACCGAGCAAGGCACGGAGGCTGGAGCGCAGAGCTTCCATAGAAACTTAGACGTGGATGCTCTGAGATGCGCTTTGGCACCCAGTCGGGCTGCCGTATGGCGGGTCAGACGTACCGACCTCAGGCTCAGTGCATTTGCCGCCTCCACCCTTGCAAATGAAGGCCTGTTAAACTTCAGCGATCTTAGGCTGTGAGACTCACCACTCCAACCAAATTTTCCACCTGTATGCTGACCATTCCCAGATATCGTCCCAAGGAGTACGATTCGGAGGATGGCCCCTGGGATCCCATATCGGGCGGTGCATCTGCGCTGCTTGGTACAATAGGTAGCATGATGATGGGCTTCGCCGACTTTCCTGTGGAGATCCTAAGAGCAATCAAAGTCAAGCAGCCAGAACGTTCAGAAGTTGGAGGAAAGTTCGATGGTACCGAACACGCTGATGCCACACCTAGTGGTAAGCCAGCAGACAGCACGACGGACATAAACGAGTCTGTGAAAGAAAAAGAACATCCTTTGGAGTCCGTTACGATCAGCGGTGTAGATAGCCATAACGCATCAACTCCTGGTGCGCATTGCGACTCGCTAGCTCATGCGCTCAACGGGCACACGCGCAGACCATCCCACAACAAACGGGACAGTTCGGATATGGGCCCGCCAAAGACTACGCAGTCCGCCCGTGAGACTTCTCCGTATGGAAGTCACATTTCGCTTGAGGCTGCCCTGGGTGCTGGAAAGGGAGTTGGCCGCATCGTGGGGGCTGGGCTTAAGTCACCAATGGACTTTACGCTTGGTCTTGCCAGAGGGTTTCATAATGCACCGAAGCTTTATGGAGACGAGAGTGTTCGTACGCCAGAGAAGGTTACGGGATTTCATAGTGGGCTGAAAGTGGCAGGAAAGGTGTGTAAAACGCTCTCAAGATAAGTCTTGGGTTGTAGACTAACGATTAAAGGAATTTGGTTTCGGATTTTATGATGGTATCTCCGGGCTTGTCACACAGCCACTGGAAGGGGCGAAGAAGGAGGGTGTCGCAGGGTTCATCAAAGGCTTTGGCAAAGGCATTGGAGGGGTTGTTCTCAAGCCCGGTGCAGGTGAGTGCCCGTTCTTGCATACTTGCTGTGGGAAGAAACGCTTACTATTTAGCCATATGGGGTTTACCTGGCTACACGTTCAAAGGTATCTACAAGGAACTCCAGAAGCACCTGGGTTCCAGCGTACAGAACTATATCATTGCTGCTCGCACCGCCCAGGGGTACGAGGATTGGAGGCTGTCCACCCATGAGGAACGTCTCGAGGTCGTTAGCCAATGGCATACGACCCAGGTCCAGATTGATAAACAAATTAAGAAGTTTGGCCGTAGCGGTTCTCAACTGGCCATGGAGTTCAACAAAACAAGACACATGACATTCGATAAGAGAAAGCAGTACGCCGAGGAGAAGAAGGAAAAGAGGCGAAAGAGAGAAGGCAGGGACCTCAGCCCGAGTGGAACCAACGCAGGAGCCGGCAGAGCAGGATCAGACAATTTCCATGCGCAGACTGCATCGCAGAGTCCGCTCCATGAGAATGAGTCCGCAACCTACGAGAGGGCAATTCGTGAATCAGTCAAAGCCACTTCTCGAGGTGATCCCGATGAGGATATGCTCATTGAGCGAGCCATCAGGGCTAGTGTCGCCGAGCTTCAACTGGCCACAGAGGAGAGAGATGAAGACAACGCTGTTCGGAGAGCAGTGCGCGCGAGTGTGGCTGAAGCTGGCCGGGTTCGTGATGAACGTGGGGGCCCCTCTGCCGCGGGCGCAGTGGATATCTCGGACGACCGCGATAGCGCACCAAAGCAGGCTCAAAAAAGGGATGACCACCGAAAATATTCCCAGAACGAAACAAATAGCGCCCTAGGTCTTAGCGAACCGACTGATTCAGGTATTGACACAGATGACGACGAAGTAATGCAAATGATACTTGAAAAGTCCAAGCACACCTCTACGGCACCTGATACTGGAGAAGCCGATGTGCAGAAGGCGATTAAGCTTTCAAAGAAGACTCACTGGGAATCTGCAGAGAAAGAGTTGCGCGCTAAGGCTGAGGAGGAGATTGTGCTTGAATACGTCAAGAAGCAGAGTCTGGCTGAAGAACAATATCAACAATCACGTGAAGCGAGAGGGTTATGAGTTAGACTTATTCAGCAAGAATTGTCAAAGCGGAGACAGAAGCAAAAGCAAGAACTGTTGAGCTTTATCAATTTTCCATTAATGACTTTAATATCAGTGCATCTTGAGTCTTGAACACTGTAAAACATTACTGTGTAAAGTTGTTTGCATTTTTGCTAAGATAAAGTATTAATAATATAAAAATTACTTTATTCACTCAGAACACTTTATTTTAAATTAATTATAATATAAGTTTATGATAAATATTTATAAAAAAACAACATAACTGTAACTTAAAGATTATAAAGTTTAATAAGGTTTAAAAATTTATATATATCATAAGAATTAAATTTTTTACAAACTTTGTCTTTTAAATTTTAATAATAACTTATTTAATAATATGTTATTTTTTATTGATTTTTATATTTATTTCTTTCTATATTTATAATATTATTTATATATTTATTAAAAATTTTATTGTAAGTTATTTTTTAAGTAGTATATTTATAGTTTCATTAATTTAATTTATTATAAGAAAATTATTTCAGTAAATACTTAAAATGACCTCTCTTAACTTGTAAATTCTTAAAATAATCCTCAAAAGTTCATAATTCCTCATTTAACTCTTTATAAATATTAAAGTATAGAAACATTTACACTGTAAATTAACATCAAGAGATAAATTAATAACAGTGTTTTACTTTCTTTCAAAACTTATTTCTTAAAGATTGAGTTTAAGATAAGTGTAGAAAATATTTGTGTTGTTGTATACTCATAATTTTTATTATAAGTAATTATACTTCATCTGCTTATAAGCTCATCTACTAATAATTGTTCAGTTGTTAAAAGAATTATTAGTGAGTGAACTTTGTAAAGTATGATTAGAAGTTTACCTTAATTAAGATTATAATTAAAAACTTGATTAAAAGTGCTGAATTTTAGTTGATAAAAAATAATTACTGAACTTATTAAGAGCTTTATAAAGAAAAGAGGTAAGTGATTCAATGTAATAAATAAATTATAAATTAAAGTCAGTTCATACTTTGTTTAAATAATCTAAATTATATAAATAAATATATAAAATACAGCTTGAAAGTACCTTTATAGAAAGCTGAGAATTAAATAAAAAATTATAAAGTTTTAAGAGTTATTTCAGGAATTTACAAGTTAAAGAGGATTATTTTAAGTATTTATTAAAATTACATCAAAATTTATTATATTTATAGCTATAAAACTATAGTACTCTTTATTATAAAAAGTGTATAATTAAATATATAATAATATTATATATAATTCTGTATTATTAAAATTAATAATTAAGAAATAAAAGAAAAAAGAAAATACAAAGTTTTAATATACATTATTCAATTATTTATAAAGTGTTAAATTAAATATATTATTATATTATAATAATTATTTTTCTCTTTATATATTGACTTTTTAGCGTTGCTATAAAGGCTATTAAAATATTATTATTATAATATAACTATAATGTGAGCATTCAGTGTACAGAACTCATCAGGTGCTAGTTTAAAATAAAAAAAATTATATTTAACAACAACATAATCTTGCAAAGATAACTTTTATTAATGAATCAACTTCATGAAAAAGTTCAGTTAATAAACATCACTTCTGATACTTCATAAAAGTGATTAAAGAAGTTGACATCATTGATAACACTTCATGAAAATGTGATTCAGTAATGAACACCTTGTAAAGACAACTTCATTAAGATGATTACTTCATGAAATCTTCCTCAAGCAGGCTTACTTTAGAAGAGATATATTATAAGATTAAAACATGTTTCACTTTCTTTTTTAATAATAATTCTCTATTTATTAACAATATTATATTATTGCAAATCATCAACTATAAGCTTAAGTTATTATTATCATATAACTTTATAATTTCTTAGTTAAAATATTACCTCATGATAATATGCTTACAGTTTTATTGCTTCAATTTATTGTAAGAATGCTGTTCAGCAAGAATGATTAAAAACTTATAAACTCCTCAATCAGCCTCTGTAATAATTTTATCAATCACTTCAAAAACTTCACAAGCAATAATTCAAGATGATTTTATCATTTAACTTTTAATCATGACACATCACTCCTATATTCTCTGAGGAGCTTATTATGATGAATATCAGAATTTAACTTATGAAGATTCAACTCATGAGTGAGAAGGAACATATTAAGCAGATTAAGCTTAAAATTTACAAATAATTTATATTAAATTCATCTTCAACTTTAAAACACACCTGTTATGAAAAGTGAGTCAAAGATGAAAATCTTTACTGTATGAAGAACTACTCTCACTTTCAGTAATATGTACATCAAATTAAGCACCTTCTTGTGAAGCTTCACCTTGAAGAGTCAGATTATTATCTGAACTATAAAATCATAAAATGATGAATCACACATTATAAAAAAAAGAGCTTGAAAGATATCTGAAAAAGTTAAAAGAACTTTTTAAAGTCTCTTTTAAAAAATCATAATAATCAGGTGTATAACACATAAATGAATTAAATAAATTATCACAAGTTAAGCAGTGAATCTGATGATGAGTATTTTCACAAGTCAGATAAACTTCTGATTTAAATAAAAAATAAAGTGAAGAATTATCATTAAATTCAATTAATGATCTTCTTCAAAAGCTTGAATCATGTCATAAAACAGAAGATTTACAGACACTCTGTGTTTTTAAACTTTCATAAAGATTTAATTACATTTATGAAGAAACTCTGTCTCAACATTAAAATTAAAACTCACTTACAGATAATAATCATGAATAATGATTTCAGCAGAAACATCTTTGTGAACATCATAAAGTGAAAAAATTACAAATTTACAACATTTATCATCATTACATCACATGATCTGAAATCTTTATGAGAAGTATTTTTTAATGAAGACTGCAACTACTGTGATAAGCATGAACATAAGGAACTGAATTGTCTTAAGAAGAAATTAAATAACACTGTGAGCAGAACTTTATCAACTGATTTAATTAATAATAATAATCATATCACAGCAGCCTCTGAGGCTATTATGAAAATCATCATAAAGTTAAAATCAGAGAAGAGTGCATCATTTAAAATAAAAACATAATTATGACTTGTAATACATTTTATGAAAAAATCACTTTTAATTGTTTTTAACAATGTTAATGATCTCAATCTTTTTTGCAAGAATGTTGTGAAGAGTTTATCTTTAATCTTTAAGATATTATTGCTTCATCATGCTGAAGGAAATACCTTGTGAACTTATTTTTATTATTATGAAGTAATAAAGGTTCAGAACTCTTTTGAAGTTTAAAAATAAACTCATGAATCTTTTACCTCTGCTGACTTAAAGATATCAGTGATCTTAAGATTATCATGATTATAATGAAATAATCTGAAGATTGACTTCATCAATCTTATAATACAATGAAGATCAGATGCAGGGGACTTTTTAATAATTTTATTATTAAAAAAAATCATCATAAAAGGTCTCATAAGAAAACTCAGAGATCTTAAGATAAATTACATGATGCAGGAATTACAGGTGATAAATTTTAATAAATTAAAAAACTTCATGAACTTAATTTTTGAAGCTTACAAGAGTCTTATGAAGATTTTTTTAAAAACTTAAGTGAAAACTCTGTCTTCTCATTACAAAGAAGATCACTTAATTAATTTGTTGAAGAAAACAATATCACTTTTTGATCTTATGTATAATCTTTTTATAAAGGAGTTGACTGTACTACAGAAGTATTTAAATATTAATCTCATGAATAAGTTTATTCAGTTGTTATGATCTTCTACAGGAGCATTAATACTTTTTGTATTTAAAAATAATAAAAGCTTGCAGCTCTGCATGAACTATTAAAAGTTAAATATTATTACTTAAAAGAATTGATATCTTTTATCATTAATTAATAAGATCATGAATCATGTCTATAATACTTAAATCTTTATGAAGATTGATGTCAAAAACACTTATTATCACATTCACATACATGAGGGTGATGAGTGAAAGACAGCATTTCATATTAAGTACAGATTGTATAAATATTTAATTATATTTTTTAAACTTATCAATGCTTCTGTGAGTTTTCAGTTTTACATTCATGAAGTTCTTCATGAATATTTAAACATCTTCATGATTATATTCCTGAATAATATCTTGATTTACTTAACAGAAGAGAGTTGACATAAATAATATATTTATATTATTTTGAAAGCTCTGCTCACAGCAAAGTTGTTCACAAAGCTTTTTAAATATTTATTTAATATGAAGCGTGTGCTCTTCCTGAGATATGTTATCACAGATACAGAGGTTGAAATGAAGATGAATCACATATTTATCATTATCAATTAATCAGAGTCAAAAAGTGTGCATAAAGTGTAAACATTTTTAAGCTTTATGAACTTTTACTGAAGATTCATAAAGAGTTTCTCATGTATCACTGCATCTTTCACAGAGATCACTAAAGAATTTAATGCAAAATTAAAAAAAAAGTTGATCTCATGAAGAGCAGACTTTTTATCTTCAGAGATGTAAATTATCTTTAATGTCAAGTTTACACCTGAATGTTGTATTGAACTGAACATTGTACTGAATGAATGACTGAATAAGTTAACAGTGATTAAATTAGTGAGCTTAATGCATACATAAAGACTTTAACCTTTGCACTTTTTCCTCCTTTTGCTTCTTAGACTAAAATTCTTCTCTGTAGCTAAATGTCAGCTGTTAAAACACATGCATTAATTCATAATCTGCATAGTTTTGATATTATTTTAATTTCTTTTTTTATCTCCTGCTGCAAGGCATCCTGAATGAATTCTGAATCAAATTAACATTAAAGTCAGACAGTTAATCAGAACCTGAATCAGAATCAAAATTAAAAATTAATCATGATGATCAGAGAAACTGATAATAAAGTTTACTCATGAATTAAAGAGTCTTTGTTGACTTCTGTGAATGATGAACAATTCACTTTAAATAAAAACTTGATTAATCAGATTCTAATCACCTTGACTGCAGAGATCTTGATTAATCTCTTATAAGAACATTCCTCTGAAGCAATGACTGCTCTTCAACAACTGATCACTGATCATGAGCAGTCCCTGAATGAAATCAATATCATTATAAAGGCACATAAAGAACTACAAGCAGACTATGAAAGAATAAAGGATAAGAACAAGAAACTGAAGAAAAAAGTCATTAAATAAATTGATGTGATAACATACCTTGAATAATGAATTATAATCATCTTCATAAGTACCCCCTGACCTGATTTCCCTCAATTCACAGTTGAAGGATTATTCAGCTTCAGATTATTAAAGCTCTCTGATTCACTGATGTTCTTCAATGATCATTCAAAATACAATGAATGAGTAGTGAAGATCAGAAACTACTTATTAATAATAAACAAATGATATCTTACTGAGCAGATAAAAATAACATACATGAAGACAAGAGTTGAGGATGACTTTATTAAACACATAAAGTCTCAAATAAATTCAGCATCTTAAACAGTTTATTTAAATATTATTAAACTGCTAGAACATTTGACCTGAATTTACAGAGACTCAGATTGAGAATGTATCATCATTGATGAATTTCATAAGTTTTATTAAGAATTCAAAGACTTCCTGTCCTTCTGAGTTAATTTTCAGTGATATGTTACTGAACTGAATGAGTTTTTTAATTTATACTGAATAGGAGAACTTCTGAACAAGGTGAACAACATCATTTAATAATAATTAAACACTGATGATGACAGACTTGAAGATCTTTATGAACTTATTAAATGCTGTCAGTAAATCAATCAGACTTTACAACTGCTTAACACAAAGAAGATCATCAGATCTCAACTGAATCAAATATTCTCTTTCACAAGTTAAACTCATACAAGGATTGAATGTTTCATTAAAACCTTAAAATCAACTACTTGAATGATCATTGAGTCAGTTCCATGAATACTGAACTGAATGTCACACTCAAATGCCATCAAAGAACAACAGATGAAAAAAGAATGATGTTTTAAATATAATGAACAGAGACACCTCACCTTAAATTATTTAAATAAGAACAAAAAGAAAGAGACTTTGATATTAAAACAGATACAATGAATTATATTTAACTTTAATTTTAATTTTAAATCAGATTCAAGAAAAGGCGTTTTTCTATTAAAGTCATGATAAGAAACAATGATAATCTTCTTGTGATATTAATACTGATGATTAATAAAGACATTCTGTTCATCTGAACATCATTTAAAGTGAATTGCAAGCTCACTCTGAATGAGGTCAAGCTACAAGTCAAGGCTTTACTTGATACTGAGTCAATTGAATATGCATTCATTAATGTCAACCTGGCAAAGACTCTGATTGAATGATTTAAAATTAAAGCAGTATCACTGCCAAAGCCCTGAACCCTACATGATTTTCAGAAAAAGACAGTGAAATGAGTTACACATGTAATTTATTTAATTATAAAGGTTTGTGATCATTCTCAGTGACTCATCCTCATGATGATTGTAGACATGAAAGATCTCAACATTATATTAAAATTCTTTTAAATGAATCACACCTGAATTTTAATCAACCCTGTGAATTAGGTAATGATTTTCTCACTGAATGAATAAACTGAACTGAATAAATGAACTGAACTGAATAAATGAACTGAACTGAATAACTGAATGAATAAATGAATCAAATGATTGAATTTAAATCACTAAAAACTTATCAGATCTTGAAGAAATTCATTATAAAAGCAGATCTTGAATTAACCTCTGCATTAAAAAGTAATAACCCCTCACATGCAGTTAATATCAAGATGATTGACACAATACTGTTCACATTAAATATGAAGAAAGGCAATGAAATCTTTATTATCTTTATTCAACAAATTAAGGAAACATTGAACTCTGAATTAAAATTAAGTTAATTAAATATTAAGATGATTTTTTCTTCTGAATATCATGACCTGATTGATGTCTTTTTTAAAAAAGCTGCAAATGAACTCTCTTCACATTAACCTTATGATCACAAGATTGTCTTAAAGGGTGAGTAAAAGCTAAAATACACACTTTTTTATAATATGTCACATGAAGAATTGATAGCAGTGAAGAACTACATAGAAGACAACTTGCAAAAAGATTTCATTAAAGTCAGTCAATCATCAGTAGCCTCACTGATTTTGTTTATACAAAAGAAAAATGAGTCTTTACAACTGTGCATTGACTACTGAAAGCTAAATTCAATTATGAAGAAAGACTGATACTCATTGCCTTTAATTGAGGAAACCTTGACTCAGATTTCAAAGACAAAATACTTCATCAAGATTAATATACAACAGGCATTTCACTGCATATGAATGAATCTTGAATCTGAAGACTTGACAACCTTTCAAACAAGGCATGATTTTTACAAAAATAAGGTCTTGCCTTTCAAACTCACTAATGAACCAGTTACCTTTCAGCACTTTATTAATGATGTATTATTTAATTTATTGAACACATGCTGTACAACATATTTAAATAATATTCTGATTTATTCAGAGTTCCTGTCTGAATATTAAACTCATGTTTAAACTGTTCTAGAATGACTGAGAAAGGCAAATTTACAAGCTGAAATCAAGAAGTGTGAATTTCACAAGACTGAAACTTAATACTTAAAACTGATCATAAGACATCATAACATCTGAGTGAACCTTGAAAAGATCACAGTCATTAAGACTTAAGAGGTACTGATTAATTTAAAACAGCTGCAGATATTCTTAAATTTTTGTAACTTTTACTGATGATTCATAAAGGGATATTCTAAAATCACAAAATCTTTAATCAGACTGACAGGCAAAAACATATTCTTTAATATGTAAATTGAACAGTGTCTTCAAGCATTTAATGAATTAAAGAACTAATTGATTAACATATTAATATTACAACACTTTAACTGAATCTGAATATGTTATTTTAAATATGATTCATCTGATCTGATATCTGCAGGAGTATTATCTCAGAAAGATGATTAAAAATTAATGCATTCAATGACATTTTTCTTTAAGAAACTCATATCAGCTGAATTTAATTATGAAATTTATAACAAGGAATTGTTGACTATCATTTAAAGTTTAAAAAAATGATGTGCTGAATTAACAGGAACAGAGAATCTGATTTAAATTTTAACAAATCATAAAATTCTGAAGTACTTTATAAAAATCAAGAAATTGACTCACAGATAAGTCAGATGAGCTGAATTCCTCTCATAATTTAACTTTATGATTACATACTGAACAGGCAAGGAAAATGAAAAGATAAACACACTCATTAAATACTTAAATGACTGACTAAAGAAGAATGAGGATGATGAGTGATTATGATATTAATTTTAAATCATGCTACTGAGCTGCTGCTTAAACTCATGCATCATTATTAAACAAAAGAAAAAAGCTCCTCATCTTTTAAAATCAGCCCTGAATGAATCAGCTTTAAACAAATCAGCTGAACAGACCCTGAATAAAACTTTAAATGAATTAATTACTCATTATGTGAAAGCAGATGATTTCTGCCAGGAAGTTATAAACTTATTATAAATTAAAACAAGATATTCAATCAAAATCTCTCTCAATGACTATACTGAAGATGCAAATGATTAATTACTGTATCAGGAACAGGTATGAGTCTCAGAAGTTAATTATCAAGACTATGCAGATTATGAATTAATGCATGTGTTTTAACAGCTGACATTTAACTACAGAGAAGAATTTTAATCTAAGAAGCAAAAGGAAGAAAGAGCATGAAGATTAAAGTTTTTATGTACATGTTAAGCTCATTAATCTAAATCACTGTTAACTCATTCAGTCATTCAGCGCTAACTCATTTGATCATTCAGTTCAGTACATCATTCAGATCATTCAGGTCATTCAGTTCAATTTAATGTTTAAGTGTAAACTTGACATTACCTTCTTCTTTATTTAATGAGCTTCATGAGCTGATCATCTACTTTTCTCCTTTGTTGTTGATGTATTCAGTGACTCAATCAGCTTATTTGAGTACCTCTCATGAAATGCCTCTTTCAGTTCAGGTGAGTGTTTGAATTCATCAGTGTTGTATCAGATCTTATCAGGTGAGTACTTTTTTCATGTCACTTTATACTGTAATCTGTTTTTTCATCAACAGTTATCATTAATTTGTTTAACTTCTCATTTCAGTTCAGCCTGTTTAGTTCATTCTAGAACAGTTTAAACATGAGTTTAATGTTTAAACAGAAACTTCAAATAGATCAGGATATCATTTAAATATGTTATACAACAAGTGTTCAATAAATTAAGTAATACATCATTAATAAAGTGCTGAAAGATGACTGATTCATTAGTGAGTCTGAAAGGCAAGATCTTATATTTGTAGAAATCATGCCTTGTTTGAAAGGTTGTCAAATCTTCAGAATCAGAATTCATTCATATGCAGTGAAATGCCTGTTGTATATTAATCTTGATGAAGTATTTTGTCTTTGAAATCTGAGCCAGGGTTTCCTCAATTAAAGGCAATGAGTATCAGTCTTTCTTCATAATTGAATTCAACTTTCAGTAATTGATGCACAGTCATAAAGACCTGTCTTTCTTTCATATGAACAGAATCAGTGAGGCTACTGATGACTGACTGACTTCAATGAAATCTTTTTACAAGTTATCTTTTATGTAGTTCTTCACTGCTATCAGTTCTTCATGTGATATATTGTAAAGAGGTGTGTATTTAAGCTTTTATTCATCTTTTAAAACAATTTTGTGATCATAGAATTAATGCAGAGGGAGTTCATTTGCAGTCTTTTTAGAAAAGACATCAATCAAGTCATAATATTCAGAAGGGAGAATCACCTTGATATTTAATTCACTTAACTTCAGTTCAGAGTTCAATGCTTTCTTAATTTATTGAATAAAGATAACAAAGATCTCATTGCCTTTCTTCATATTCAAGGTGAATGATGCTGCATCAATCATCTTGATATTAACTGCATGTGAGGAGTTATTATTTTTTAATGCAGAGGTTGATTCAGGATCTGCTTTTGTGATGAATTTCCTCAGAATCTGATAAGGTTTCAGTGATTTAAATTCAATTGTTCAGTTTATTCAGTTTATTCAGTTGTTCAGTGTTTGATTCTTTAGTTTAGTTCATTTATTCAGTTTAGTTTATTTGTTTAATTCAGTTTATTCATTCAGTGGAAAAATCACTACCTGATTCACAGAGTCAATTAGAATTCAGATGTGATTCATTTAAAAGAGTCTTAATATAATGCTGAGATCTTTCATGTCTACAATCATCATGAGGGTGAGTCACTGAGAATAATCACAAACCTTCATAATTGAATAAATTGCATGTGTAACTCATCTCACTGTCTTCTTCTGGAAATCATATAAAGTTCAGGGCTTTGGCAATGATACTGCCTTAATTTCAGATCATTCAATCAAAGTCTTTGTCAGGTTAGCATTAATGAATGTATATTCAATTGACTCAATATTAAGTAAGGCCTTGACTCATAGCTTAACCTCATTCAGAGTGAGCTTGCAATTCACTTTGAATAATGTTTAGGTGAACAAAACATCTTCATTAATCATTAACATTAATATCATAAGGAGATTATCATCATTCTTTATCATGACTTTAATAGAGGAACATCTTTTTTGAATTTAATTCAAAATCAGAATCAAAGTTGAATATGATTTATTGCACACATTTTAATGCTGAAGTCTCTTTCTTTTTATTCTTGTTTGAACAGTTTAAGGCAAGGTGTCTTTGTTCATTATATTTAAAACAACATTCTTCTTTCATCTGTTGTTCTTTGGCGGCGTCTGAGTGTGACATTCAGTTCAGTATTCAAGGAACTGACTCAGTGATCATTCAGATAGTTGATTTTAAAGTTTTAATAAAACATTCAGTTCTTGTATGAGTTTAGCTTGTGAAGAAGGATGTTTAATTCAGTTTAATAATCTTCTTTATATCAAGCAGTTGTAAAGTCTGATTGATTCATTAACAGTGCTTAATGAGTTCATAAAGATCTTCAGGTCTGTTATTGTTAATGTTTAATTATCATTAAATGATGTTGTTCACCTTGTTCAGAAGTTCTCCTATTCAGTATAAATTAAGAAACTCATTCAGTTCAGTAACATATCACTGAAAATCAGCTCAGAAGGATGAAAAGTCTTTAAATTTTTAATAAAGCTTGCAGAATTCATTAATGATGATATGTTTTTAATCTGAGTCTTCATAAATTTAGGTTAAATGTTTTAGCAGTTCAGTAACATTTAAATAAGCTGTTCAAGATGCCAGATTCATTTGAGACCTTATGTGTTTAACAGAGTCACTCTCAACTTTTATTTTCATATATGTTATCTTCATTTATTTGATGAAGTATTATTCATTCATTACTAGTAAGTAGTTTCTGATCTTCACTACTCATTTGTTGTATTTTGAATGATCATTGAAGAACATCAGTGAATCAGAGAGCTTTAATAATCTGTAGCTGAATAATCCTTCAACTGTGAATTGAGGGAAATCAGGTCAGGGGGTACTTATGAAGATGATTATGATTCATTATTCAAGGTATGTTATCACATCAATTTATTTAATAACTTTTTTCTTCAATTTCTTGTTCTTATTCTTCATTCTTTCATAATCTGCTTGTAGTTCTTTATGTGCCTTTATAACAGTGTTGATTTCATTCAAAGACTGCTCATGATTGATGATCAATTGTTGAAGAGCAGTCATTGCTTTAGAAAGATGTTCTTGTAAAAGATTAATTAAAGTCTCTGCAGTTGAGGTGATCAGGATCTGATTAATCAGGTTTTCATTCAAGATGAATTGTTCATTATTCACAGAAGTCAACAAAGACTCTTTAATTCATGAGTAAACTTTATTATCAGCTTCTTTAATCATCATGATTGAGTTCTGATTTTGATTTTAATTCTGATGTGTTGATCATCTGACTTCAGTGTCAATCTGATTCAGAATTTATTCAGGATGCCTTGTGGCAGGAGATAAAAAATGAGATTAAAATAATATCAAAACTATGCAGATTATGAATTAATGCATGTGTTTTAACAGCTGACATTTAGCTACAGAGAAGAATTTTAGTCTAAGGAGCAAAAGAAAGAAAAAGCATGAAGATTAAAGCTTTTATATGTGTGTTAAGCTCACTAATCTAAGTCATCACTAACTCATTCAGTCATTCAGCGCTAACTCATTCAGTCATTCAGTTCAGTACATCATTTGAATTGTTCAGGTTGTTCAGTTCAATTTAACATTCAAGCATAAACCTGACATTAATAATGATTCAAATAAAAATAAGTTACAACTTTGACTGATTCAAGAAGCACATGAACAACTGATTACAGAACATATAAAACATCAAAAGACATTAAAAATACTTACATGATTCTACTATTGACCCTGAATGAATTGAACAGTCAGTGATTTTGTTTGAAATTGCCACATTTGCCGCTGAACAAAGAACATGAATGAGCAGTATCAAGGAGCTTTAAAATCACTTTTAATTTCAAGTCATTCATGATAAGATATTTCACTCAACTTGATTACTGAGTTATTTAAAAGTGAAGGATTCAATGCAATCCTGATAATTATTTACAGACTGATCAAGAAGAGATATTATATCTCTTGTTTAATGAATAAAAATAAGAGAATATTAGCTGAATACATTGCTGAACTCTTGCTTCAAAATGTATGAAGATTTCATGAATTACCACAGATAATTACATCAGACTGAGGATCACAGTTTATAACATTACTTTGAAAATACCTGTGTGAATGACTTTGAATCAGATTAAAACCTTCAACTGCTTTTCATCCTGAGACAGACAGGCAGTCTGAAAATGTGAATGCAAATGTTAAACATTATCTTAAAGCATTTGTGAATTATCAGCAAGATGATTGAGCTAAATAACTGCTAATGACTGAGTTTGTAGTCAACAATGCAGATTTTGACTTCATCAAAGTTTCATCATTCTTTGTAAATAAAGAATATCACCTCTGAATGAGCTTCAACCTTGAATGATTAATCATCTCACTGCTGACAAGAGAATGAATTCTGAAGGAAAAAGCTGATTTCATAATAAATCATATGAAGGTTCTACATGCAATGTTATAAGAGAACATGACAGTGACACAACTTCAGCAAGAAGACTTCATGAACAGAATTTAAACATTAATCTCAACATATTAAGTGAGAGATTTGATATGATTATCAACAAAAAACATTTGAACAACTCATCTATTCAAAAAGCTGAATCACAAGAATGAAAAACCTTTTTGAATCAAGAAGAAAGTATCAACTCAAGTATATAAACTTGAACTGCTTAAATTAATAAAAATACACTCTGTATTTTACACCTTCTTATTATGACTCACTGTGAATAATTTTTTATTTAAGTAAATTGAGTCATTATCATCACCTGTAATAACTGAACAGGCTAAATCAGAATGAGAAGTTGTGTCAAGGTCATCATATAATAATATGACAGTATAACACTAATATGACACTAGTATGACACTATAGTACGACACTATAGTATGACATTATATAAATATGATGACTCAGCGCCTAGCGCCTTGACATCAAGTAAAACTCTTTACAAGGAGGTTCAGAAACCTGCTTTCTCAATGATCAGTTTTGCCACTGAATAGAAGACATATAATCATTGCATTGATTTATCATGATTATATTGTCTACAACACCCTGTTCAACTCTTATATGATGACTGTTGTACACTCATTCTTTTACATACTGATCACTCAGTACCTTCAGGTGAATGATCACGTCAAAAGCATAAAACATGATGACATCAACATTTTAATCTCATCAGGTCAATGAAACAGTTGATAATCAAGCTGAGGCAGGCCCTTCAACTAACAGGTTTACATTATCAGTTGTTGATACCTCTACTTCTGACATCATTGATGATGATGAACATATTGCTGCAGGCAACCTCAATGACATCATTAAAAACCTTGAGGCAGTCACTGCTCATAATCAGAAGGTCATCAAGTGTCAGTGATTACAATTATGATGCATATGACAAGAAATTGAGTTTGAAGATAATAAAAAAAAGCTTCAGGAGCTTAATCAACACCTGTAAGAAGATTCTTTAATTATGATTACAGTAAACTCAAGGAATGATGCAGGTTCATCACATGAATTATGATGTCAAGTTATGACAGACATCACACCTCCCTCTTTTTAACATCTTGTAAAGTCATGAGAGCCTCACCTCTATGCAGGAGGCATTAAAGTCATGAGATGAAAACTTCAAAAATACCTGAATGAAATTAATCAGAATCAGGAGCTGATGTCAGAGTAATTCTTTATTGAATGAGATTTCATCATCTGAGCAGGCATCTACCTTGAGAAAACAGTCATGAGTGACTGATGAAAGCAAAAGGAGCAGCATGATCACACTTAAATCATTTATGACAACTTTTTAAAGATTCTAGAGAAGAACTTATCCTCTGATGAAGACATGAATGAATGAAATATCATCACTTTCAATGCAGCTGAACTTCACAGTCATGATATAATTACCTCTTGATATAATAAATTATCAGAACTTTACTGCTTCCTTTCAACTTCACACAAGGAAATCAGTGAGATGCTCATTCAAGATCACTGATGATCAAGGCTTCCTCATCATGTCTTGACTGAATTATGATGTTGAGATCTGACGCAGGTTGCAAGACAGTTAATGCAGAAAATTTCAGCACATCTTGATATCATCATCAATCATGAATCATTCTGAAGCCGCTCAGACATCAAAAAGGATCATTAAAGCAAAACTGATAATAATGACAAAAGTATGACACAGACGTCATACTATGACAGAAAAGAATCTTTCACTGAACAATAAACCTCTCACCCTCAATAATTCAATCATGAAAGAGGAAACAATTCATGAGGCTTTTATCAAGAAAGTAATCATGATCAAAGCTGAAATTTAAACCACATACCAGTTGCAGAGAAAGTGATCATGACAATAATGCAGATGTTCACAGGACCCTCATGCTGACAAGAAGATTTTATTCTTAAGAATGAAGTAAATGCATGAAAAGCAGCAGGCCTCTGTATCAAGTGTGAAATCATCAGTCATTAAACAAATGAATGTATGATGAGATGATCAACAGCAGTCACTACTGCAGTTGATGTGAATAAATGATTTACAGTCAACCTTCAGCTCATCTTTTTACTTATCATTGATGATATCTCACATCTGATATCAAGGCAGTTAAAGGTGAACTCTCATATGACAAGGAATGATCTGAAGAAAAAATACTCATATATTATTGACAATGACAGTCAAGGCAATATTATCACATGATATGTTGTCAATGAACTGTCTTTACAAACTGAACCCTATGAAGCTCAAGTCAATGCATGAGGCAATATGATTGACTTGTCAGAATTCATCATATTGACTATTACAGCATACAACATCAACAGTCAACTTTATCACTATAACAGCTGCTTTCTTGTCACATGAGACAACACATCAACTCCTTTCATCCTCAGGTTATCATTTCTAGTCAATGCAAACCTGAATCATGAATA
>KK106987.1:306077-535900 GCA_000611775.1 Umbilicaria muhlenbergii
TTCACATGATCATGTCATTGACTTGAAATCAGAGCAGCAACCTTCATTTAAAAAGTTATACTTGATGTTCTCAGCTGAACTTAATGTACTGAAGGTATATCTAGATGATGTCATGAAGACAGGCATAATTTATAAATTAATATCATCTGCAGCTTCACCTGTTATGTTTGTACTGAAATCAGACAGCAGCTTATGATTAATCATTAATTATAAGTGCTTGAATGATATTACTATTAAGAATTGTTACTCATTATCACTTATATCAGACATGTTGAATCATCTTTAAGGAGCTAAGAAGTTCACTAAGCTGAACTGCAAGAATGCATATAATCAAATATGAATTAAGAGTGAAGATGAGAGAAAAACAGCATTCTGAACATGATTCAGGCTGTTTAAATATCTTGTCATGCTTTTCAGTCTCACAAATGCTCCTGCTATGTTTCAAGCCTTCATTGATAAAGTGCTTGATGAGTTTTTAAACATCACATGCATGATCTACTTGAATGATATCTTGATCTTTAGCAAAGATGAGTTTAAGCATGAAGAGCATGTATGATAAGTACTAGGTGCATTATGATGTCATGATCTTCATCTTAAGATCAGTAAGTGCTCATTTAATACAACAGAAGTGAACTTCCTAGAATTTAAGATTAACATGAAAAACATATACATGAACCTGAAGAGGATTTAAGCTGTTGAAGAATAACTGCCTCTGAAGAATATTCATGAATTGCAAGTCTTTTTAGGCTTCATCAACTTCTTTCAAAGATTTATAAGAGATTATTCATGAATTACAGCATCACTGTTAAACCTTCTGAAAACAGGAAGGAATAAAAATAAGATTAAGATTATATCAAGTTCTCTTTCAACTCACTGAACTGCTCCTCATCAAGACATTGAAGGAAAGCAGAGCAGCTCAATCTCATTGCAGAGGTTTAACACAGATTATTCAGCATGCAGCTTATAAGTCAGAGGAGAGTTATGACAAGAAAATGTCATATCTGCTTCTTTTTCACTTTCAGGAGCTGCATTGAAAGCATTTAATGTTCTGAAGGAGACCTTTATGAGTGCTTCATTATTACACTACTTCAATGAAAACAAACTCATGAGGGTTGAAATGAACGCCTCTGAATTCACAATTGATGAAATCTTGATGCAACACTTCAAGGTCAACAGTCAATTGCATTGATTATCAGTTGTTTACTACAGTAAGAAGCTGCTAAATACTGAGACTTGATATGATACAGGTGAGCAAGAGCTCCTTGTCATCATGAAAGTCATGCATCATTGACAGTACTACTGTCAGGGTGCTAAACATCAAATTGTCATACTGACTGATCATGCAAACCTTGTTTGATTCATGATTACCTCAAACCTCACACAAAGGCAGCTCAAATGAGCTGAGAAGCTTGCTGAATATGACTTCAAAGTCACATATCAAGAAGGCAAGAAGAACCCTGCTGATGATTTATTAAAACAGCTTGATTATGAACTGCTGAAGACTGTCAGTACCTTGACTGCTGCTGAAATAATACAACAGTCCTTTCACTTAAGAAGTGAGGATTATAAGTCAGTACAGAAGAAATTATACATGCTTGCTGTAATGACACTGCAGTCAAGGGCAGTATGACAGGAGCTACAACAAGAGAACATTATACCTGTCACAATGAATACTATCAGTATGATGAACACTGAAGACAGCAGTCTCATCAGAACATCAATGATGTAAAATCTACCTACTTAAAAAGAAGCAAGCTGTAATGAAAATAATGAGAGTGTCATGTCAAATGAAGTCAGTGATATCATTGAAACATCAGCAGTGCATCATCTACTCAGTATGATGAATACTGAAGCTGATGATATGATTAAAACATCAGCAGTTCATGACCTACATGCTTGAGAAGCAAGTCATGACTGAATAAGAGAGTTTAAGTATGCAGAGCCTCAGCAGCACTCAATCAAGGATAACTCAGCAAACACTGCAGTTATGAATGATGACACAAGTCATGTTTCTATTAGCTTTTAAATTGAGGATAACACTTCTGCTGACATTGTTGAAGCGCTTCAACTCATGTCTACTCACTCATCAATAAGTGAAGAGATAACAGCTTATACAAGAATGTTTATTAAATAACTTAAATGTGTGATTCATACTGAGCAGTTGAAAGACAGTTTGGTATGATGAGTACAACAGGGATTAACTACCCCTCTTAAGAATAAAAACAACTTAGCTGAGTTCAAGATGATAAATATGAATATAAACATGAACCCTGAGATGATCATGACATCAGAGATGCAGCTAAATATGACATTTATACTGTCAAATATATGAAAACATTGACAAGAAATAAATGATGTCATACATTATGATGACAAGATCTACATTTCATAGAACTCTGCTCTTCACAATGCAGTGATCAGTCAATTTCATGATGATGTTTTTGCAGGTCATTTCAGGAAGTCAAGAATTACAAAATTGATGCAGTGATCTTATGATTGACTTGATGCTGTCAAAGATGTATGATGTTACTGTCATGACTGTGTTGAATGTTAAAAGGTGAAGTCAGCTCATCACAAATCATACAAATTATTAAACTCATTATTAGTTCTGAAAGTGTCATGACATACAGTGACAATGAACTTCATTATGAACCTGTCACTGAGCAGCACATATGAAAGTATGACATGAGATTCAATCCTCATCATAATTGATAAGTTGATTAAAATGGCTCATTATATTCCTGTACAGAAGACAATGTCAGTTGCTGACTTCATTGAAGTGTTTATTCAAGACATTATCAAGCATCATGACATGTCAAAAGTTCTAATCACAGACAGAGACAAGTTTTTTATGTCAGAGCAATGAATCAGCTTCTGCTTTCACATGTGATGTTGTCATAACATGTCAACAGCTTTTCACCTGCAAACTGATGATCAAACAAAGAGGCAGAATCAGTCTCTGAAGGTGTATTTATGCATATTCATTAATGAGCAGCAAGAGGATTGAGTTAAACTTCTACTTTGCATGAAGTTCTTGTACAACAACTTCATACATACTGCTACAAGAAAGAGCCCCTTTCAGCTTAACTTAAGATGAGATCCTCAGATGAGTCTAAGTAAGCTGTTTATACAGCACTCACATAAACAAATAAAACTTTATGCAGATGCACAGCAGCTTCAAGATCAAATTGCAACAGCTCAAGAGCAGTTATGACAGGTCAACAAGATGTATGTAAACTATTATAATCAGTGCTGAATGAAGATAACATTCAAAGAAGGTGATTTAATACTGATTAATGAAAAGAATGTGTCAGTGAACAAGCAGATGAAGAAACTGCATTGAAAAAAACTCAGCTCATTCATGATATGACATGTGATAAATCAATCATCATATGAACTTGACCTCTCAGAGGATCAAAACATTTATAATGTATTCAACATCACTCTATTGAAGTCATTTTAAGACACACGTCATGTGTTTCCTGCATTGACAGGAAAAGACCTACTACTTAATTAAGATGATGAGTGAGAAGTCAAGACAATTGTGAATAATCATGTTCATGACAGCAGGCTTCAATACCTCATCAAATGAAAGTCAACAGATCAGGTGTGAGATGACACATGAAAGTCAACACACTTCATCTGCAATGTAAAGACAAAAATGTGAAAATTTCATGCTGACAATCCTGACAAACTGAAATTCAGGTGAGTTGTATGATGTGACTTTTTAAAGTTGATTGAGAAGTTGTCACAAAAGTCATGAGTCTTAAGAAAGCTGTCACAAAAGTCATGAGTTTTAAGAACTGAAAACTTTGTCAGCTTTGTTAACCTGATCTTTTATGACAGAGTCAGTGCTTTATAACAAGAATATGACAGGAGCTATGACACTATGATGAGATTTATAATAGAATTACTGCATGAACTACATTATAACAGATGTGTCACATTGCAGAGAATCAAAGAACACTTAAGCACAGAAGCATTTCATTTCAAATTTAAAGATTAAAGTGAACTTGAGATCAACACCTTGCACTTAACCTCTCATCAGTGCTGCATTAAATCATTTTCATTTATCTACTTGTCTTCTGTCATCTCAAACTCTTCTTCATTGTTTGATGAAGTCTTCAATCTCATCTCCTCAACATGATGCTGCTCACAGAGTTCAATATACTCTTGATGATGATGAGATTGATGAGCATTGAGGATGCAAAGAGCGTGAGCAGTGCTTTTCAGCAAAACAGCAAGAGCTTGAATGAGCTTTTCAGAATTACTGAATTAACATTAATCACCTCATTATGAATGTCATGAGACTCATGTTGAGGAGTGACTGCAGGGAGCATGAAGGATGCTGATAATGACTGATAAAAGATGACAACATGAGAATCTGATGATCAGTTGTTGAACATTATGATTAATTAACAATGCAAAAGTATGACATAAAGTATGACAAAAGTACAACATAAAGTATGACACTTTGTCATACTAAACAAAACAAAAAGAGATTAAGAAAGGCAGACTTACAGTGTGCTGTCATCCCTCTGATCATCATAGACATGCACTGAGACAACAACATCAGAGCTCTCAGAGTTAAAAGCAGTGATGATTGAAGACTCTGCTGTGCATTGCTCATGAGGATTACAGAGAGATATGCAACACATGCAGGCTCTTCTGTCTGACACAAAGCAGTGATCAACTTTAGCTCTTATATAAAAGTCACAGTGAGCAGTACCTGACAACATGTGACTGAGGTTCTCTTAAATCACACGCTCATGATGATGAGCCTGCTGCATGTGAGCCGGCAGTGAGATATCATTGTGACATCACACAGAGCAGGAACTGCTGCTGAAGACATCACTTAAAGATAAACACCTGACTCTCTTCAGATGTTGAACAGTCAGTTTTATCACTCTGTTTCCTCATCTCTTTCTGAAGGTGTTGATCATCACAGTTTCATTCACTGACTTCAACTCAGAGCTCTCCTCATTACATTGAGCCTGAAGCTCAACAGGCTTCCCTGATGAAGGCAGGTCTTCACTGTTGTTCATGATCATGAGTTCAAGAGTTCAAGTATTGATTGCTTATATACCATGTTAGCATTCATACAAGGTATGACAGGAAGTATGACACTGCAAATGAGACATGAACTGCAAGCTTCATGATGCTCTCTTCATGAGGTTACACTGCACCATGGGTTGAGTTTTACCCAGTGGGTTTGGGTTTGAGGTGAGTTTGGGTTGGGTTTTGAGGTGAGTTATACATGTCAAAACCCAACCCAGAAAAAACCCAACTCATTTAACTCAAACTCAGAAAATTCTGGGTTAACCCAGTACATACAAATAGTTATGGTAGTCAAAAACGTCAGTTCAAAAGGTGCCTTCTCAAGTCATTTTCAAGGTCATTTTCTGAGGCTGTCATCAAAGCCATTTTGGAAGCCGTTTTGGAAGCTGTTTTGAAAGTCATTTTTCGAGGCCGTTTTGAAAGCCTTTTTTTGAGGCTGTCGTTGAAGCTGTTTTGAAAGCTGTTTTGGAAGCTGGTTTTTGAGGCCGTTTTTCAAGGCCGTTGTTGAGGCCGTCGTTGAAGCCGTTTTGGAAGCCGTTTTGGAAGCCGTTTTGAAAGCCGTTTTTCAAGGCCGTTTTTCAAGGCCGTTTTTCAAGGCTGTTGTTGAGACTGTTTTGAAAGCTGTTTTGGAAGCTGCTTTGAAAGCTGTTTGAATGAGTCATATACGTGAACTTGAACTGGGTTACCCAGTGAAAAACCCAACTCAAACCCAAAAAAACCCAACCCAGTGTGACTCAACCCAAAAGAAACTCAACCCAGTCTGGGTTGGGTCACAATAGTCAAAACCCAACCCAAACCCAACCCATGGTGCAGCGTACATGAGGTGAACACCTCTGCAATGAGGAATGACATCATGAAGTCATCAGGTCACTCAATGAGCTGTGAAAAAGTCATGAGAAGTACAACAACATGTCATAATAGAAATGATGAAGAAGAAACACAAGAGAAGGGGTGTTTTAAATCTACAGTAAACATTGTGATTTTTAATGTTTATGTTATAAAGAAAGCGTACTGTCAGCGTGATATCATCACAATTAAGTGAGGGCATGTGATCAATCTTATCTTAATGCAGTCCTGCGTGATCACTTTACAAGCTCAATGCGCTCACTCTACAATCTCAACTGTTATGATGTCATAATGAAGTTTATGAGCAGTCAGTTGGCTTCAGGGATGGCATCATGAGAAGGGAAATGCTGTGTCAGGATCATCATATAATAGTATGACAGTACAACATTAATACAACATTAATACAACATTATAATATGACATTATAGTATGACATTATATAAATATGATGACTCAGCGCTTAGCGCCTTGACATCAAGTAAAACTCTTCACAAGAAAGTTCAGAAACCTGCTTTCTCAGTGATCAGTTTTGCCACTGAATAGAAGATATATAATCATTGCATTGACTTATCATGATTATATTGCCTACGACACCCTGTTCAACTCTTATATGATGACCATCATACACTCACCCCCTTACAAGTTGAACAAATTAATGATAATCATTGATGAAAAAACAGGTTACAGTATAAAATGACATGAAAAAGTTACTCATCTGACAAGACCTGATATAACACTGATGAATTTAAACACTCATCTGAATTGAAAAAGACATTTCATAAAAGGTACTTGAACAAGTCAGCTGAATCATTAAATACATCAACAATAAAGCAGAAAAGTGAATGATCAGCTCATGAAGCTCATTAAATAAAAGAGAAAGTAATGTCAAGTTTACATCTGAACATGTTACTGAACTGAACATTGTACTGAAATGATTAAATTGAATGAGTTAACAGCAATTAAATTAGTGAGTTTAATATATATATAAAGACTTTAATCTTTGTGCTCTTTCCTTCTTTTGCTTCTTAAATTAAAATTCTTCTCTGTAGCTAAATGTTAACTGTTAAAACACATATATTAATTCATAATCTGCATAGTCCTGACAACTGAACTGTCAGTCAACTCATGAAGATCTTTGTTGAAGAGATTGTTAAACTACATGAAGTCACTCAAGCTTTAATTTCAGATCATGAATTTGTTTTTACCTCATGACTCTGAGTCAACCTGATGTTCATATTAAAGATTGATCACTGATTGAGCACTGCCTTTTATTCACAAACTGATGAGCAGATTAAATAATAAAATAACATGCTGAAACAGTACCTATAAAGTTATGTTAATTATTAACAAGACAATTGAGCCTCACTTTTAATATTAACTGAGTTCATGTACAACATAAGCTTATACTCTTCTACTAAAAAGGCATCATTTAAGATTATTTATGACTTCATACTTAGATCAGATATGCTCACTGTGAAGAAACTCATCAAGTACTCTGCAGTTAAAGGAATTATCACTGAAGCTGAGCAGCTTATGAAGCATCTTCATAAAACTTAAATAAAAGTTCATAAAGCTCTTGTGAAGTCTTAAGAGTATCAAGTTAAGTATTATAATTAATCTCATCTTGATGTAATTTATAAAGTCAAACAGTTAATCTGATTAAAGGTTAAAAACATAACCTTGAAGTGATTTTCATGAAAGCTGAATTAACAGTGTTATGAACCCTTTCAGATTATAAAGAAGATTAAGAACATAATTTATCAATTAAAATTACTGAAGAAACTTTATAATCATAAACTGTGAATAAGTGAGAATACATTAAAGTTTAAATTACTTCATCTTACAAAGAACTCAGTTGAAAGAGAGTGAAAGATTGAAGTTATAATCATCTCATGAATTGTGATCAGCTCTGAGGATAAAACTGTTTTATAATACTGCATTATGTGAAAGAAATCCTCAGAGATCATTTAAAAGTTTATAAATAACATCTGCAACTTCAAGAAATTAATTAAAAAATTTCATGAGAACTTTCCTGAGGCTCTGTGAGTCATAATCAATGTCAATACATGTTCATGAGGAAATTAAATGAAGAGTTAAGATTTCTTCTGCTCATTAAAGCATTAAGCTACTGAAGGACTGAAAGTGAAATCACTTCATAAAGCCTGAAAACTCATGAAGGAATGAGTTGCACTGACTTTAATTTATTAAAATTTATTAATCTTTAACATCATGAAAAGATTTAACTCAAAGCTAAAGTCCTGTGAGGGATAAATCCTCACAGGAGTCAGTATTTACCTCTGAAAGAATTTAAACATCTCAATTATTATTAATTTGTCACAGTGATATTTCCTGCAATGATATGATCAAGTTATGAGTATGTGTATTATTAATAATTCATTCTTGTAGAACGGTGACTATATAAGTACATTATTAATGTAAGTGAAGTATAGCAATAAAAAGCACTAATTAACAAGATTACAAAGAAGTGTCATTGATAAAATTATAATCATATTGTAACAATCTGCTCATAATGAAAGAAAGAAAGCTGATGCCCTCATCATTATGTTCAGTAAATTCATGATTTATTCTTTTCTAAGTCTTAGTTTGATAAACACTAATGACATTGATGAGCTGAGTGCAGTGAGTGCTTTCATAGCAGTCACAGACATTATTAAGTCAGATGCAGAGACTCTTGTAATAATAATTAATATCATGATGATAATCTTCTTCCTCAGTTGACTTCATTTAAGCAACTTATCACTCTGTGAATTGACTTTCATTGAACTGACTTTCATCAGTGATGTTAAGTTAATTTGACTTGTAATGATTTTTTTATAATTTTTCACAAGCTCTGAAGCGTCCTGTAAATTCTTTACATTCATTCAGCAGTTAAACTCAGACTCATACCTTTTTCATTTAATTAAGTACTTTGTAATCATGTCATGACCTCATTTGAATACCTGCTTGTTGAGGATCTTCTTTAGTTCTCATGACTTTCAATTATCAATGTCTTTTTTAATGAAAACTGATGATGAGTGATCTGACTGTGGTTTATCATATGAGTTTGAATCAAGCAGCAGGCATGATTTCAGCTGTGTCATCATAAAAACAAAATGAATTCATCAGTCAGTGAGCATGTCAAGTTGATAAATCAAACAGCTCATGCATTTCTTTACTTAAAAAGAATTTACATATTGCTGATTTAGCTTCTTGCTAATTATTGATGATATGACATAATCATGATGCAGGTGTAGTAAAACTCAGTTTTTAACAACAAGAAATAACAGTTGATGTCAACAGTCATAATGATGTTTGATGTTCATGTTGATGAAATTAATGGCATCTCAGGCTTCTACTTAAACATGTATTAAAAATAAATCAGCTGACTCAGGTCCTGTCAAGCTCAAAGCTTGATTCAAGGTGAATTTATAAACTGTTTTATTTGATGACTTCTCTGTAAAATTAATGAAGTTGTTCATATTAGTTTGAAGGTGTGATAAATCTGCAGGTCATTTGCTAAGCTCATTTAAGATTGTCATATAAAATCATAATGTTATTTCAGTGATTTGGTTTGTACACTCACTCTGTTCATCAGTTTGTGAATGATAAGTGATGAAATAAAGCAAATGCACTCTTAGATAATCAAACATTGTTGTTCACATCTTTAAGAGGAACTTTCAGTTCCTGTTTAAGAATATCATTTTGAGTAAACCTCAATCAGCTAGTTGTAGTCATTCAAGCAAGGTGATAACTCACTGCTTGACAGTTCATGTTAATTTGCTTAATATAAGAGTAATTCACTTACTGAATTTATCAGTGACTGAGAGTACAGTATCAAAGTCTTCAGTTGTAATGAGTAAAGTGAGAATGAAATCAATCATGATAATGTGAAATGAAATTAAGAGTGTTTCTATGAGCTGCAGGCTCTCATATGATTAATGTTATTAAATTTAATACACTTAACATTTAAAGCAGTGTTTTAGGTAGTCTCTGAGATACTTAAATAAGTCATGAATGTATCATGATGAAGATATTCATTCAAAGGAGCATGCAAATCCTGAATGTTCATCTTTGATATGATTAATAACAAATATCTCCTTGATCTGACTTTTAAAAATGCATAGCCAGCGGAGCTGAAAAGCATGATCATCAGTATAATCATTAATATAAAAAATGAGACTGTTCTCTTATATGAAAGAAAGTTTGACAGCATCTTTAATGCTTAAGATCTCATTATCATCAAGTAAATTTAATATTTATTTTCATGCTGAGTTCTCAGCATATCCTTGAAGCAGATTATCCTTAAATTTCAGACTCATTTTCATCAGAAAAGTAGTGTAAATATAATCATAAAATGTATTAAGCTTCTCTTCATGATTTGATGATCTCTCATTCACGCTGATTAACCTGAATAAGGTGTTCAGGATGATATGTTGTTTGCTTAATTTATATTAAATATTAAGGTTGAATCACTGCAGGTAATCAGAAGCTCTCATAAATTGAAGATTAAATTTATTAATTAAAGTGATGAACAAGGTCATCTGCTTCATAATATTCAAAAAAGCATCATAATTTGTATAAATAACAGTATTGATCTGAGATGATTCAATCATATGCTTGATTTTTATTATTATTTATATCATTTCAGTTATTTTCAGCTTTGTAAGTTAATATTTTTTCAGCAGCACTGAGCAGTCTGCTCAGAAACAAAATCAATTTACTTGAGTTCATGAAAAGTAATCTTCAGTATCATGATTTCACCTCACTTTAACATGATAAATCATGACACTGAATCTGAATTCTTTGCTTTCATCAAGGTCAACATATAATTGCTTAATAAAATTGAAATGAATGAGGTAGTTAAGTTTAAAGAGTAAGTCTTGAAGTGTACAAAATGAAGTTATCTTTGTTGTGATTAATTTATTTAGTTGAGTTCTGAAAGCAAAAGATCTTCATTGATTCTCTGCCTTCAGTGAAGACTTTAATAGCTCAGTTTTTCACTCTTGTAAAAACTTACTAACTGCAGTGTAATGCAGGACATATTCTCATAATCATTTAATAAAACTTAAATACATCTTCAGCTCATGAAGACTTTAGAGAAATATTAACTTTAAGATAATGAGAAGTTTTTCCTCTGATGTTATTAATCTCAAGAAGTTAACCTTCTACCTTAACAGCTGAACTAAAGAGTAAGTTAAATAAATCTTAATGAGTTGAATAAATATGCTTGATTTGATAAACATGAAGAAAACACTTCAGAGGTGAAATAAATGCTCATCAAGCATCTTTGAGAAGATGATTACATTATCAACATATGCTTTGATGTAATCATGATATGACTGTAATAATTTATTAATTTGACATTAAACATAAGCTGAGAAATTCTTGTAGTTTATAACAGCAACATTGAATGACTTTTAACCTTAATGATTAATCACTGTCAGTTTGTGTTTATTATCAGGACACACTCTTCATTGATAAAAAAATGAGATATAATTCATAATAATGATATATGACCCTTTATCACAGCTATTATATCAGATTGTAGAGAAAGAGGATAAATGTTCAACTGAGTAATTTAATTTAACTCTTGAATATTCACAACTGCTCAGCCTTTCTTTTTATCAGTTGATAGGGTTTTTCACACAATGAAGACAGAGTAACTGAATGAGGTGTTAATCTCAATTCAGTTCATTTAACCTTGCTTATGAAGAGCATTAAATATCTTATTCATAATCTCTTTATCTTGAATATTAAGTGAATATACCTTTGTCTTATTAAAGATCTTTGACTCTTAATCTGCCTTCAATGATATTTTTATTCAATACTCTTCAGGAAGGTCAATGAAGGAGTTAAAGTTTTTTCATAAAATAAAATAATCATCAATCACCTGCATGATGACATGTAATGTGAGTTTATCATCATGAATGATGATCTCATTAAGTAAGATAATCTTGAAGGCTCTGTTCAGCAAGACTTTTAAATGATCACTCACAATTAAGTGTCACAGGTTAGTGGCAATCTGAGACTCACATAAAGCATGCACCCTACAAGCGGCTTAACAGCATTAATGAATCACATGAAAACTCTGCACTGCTTGATCTCACCTTCATTCCTTAGTTATTAGTTTTATATAATTAAGATCATATAACCTCTATGCATCTACATCTTATGCTGTCACATACCTCAACTATACTTCCCTTTCTAGTAAAGGATGTTATAATCTTACAGTTTTAATAACTTTATCTTTCAAAGAATGATGGCCTGAGATAAGATGCAGACTTGAAATCAACTATGTTAAACTTCTGAAGCAGAATGAGACATGATGATGAAGAATCAACAAAATGATCATGAAACATCACTCATTTCCTCTGACATCAGTGAAGTGAACCTCATGAGTGAAGGATCCTCAGGTGAAACAGTGCACAACATTAATGATGAGATCATGCAAGCAAGATGACAGTGAGATGAACTTCTTAAGCAACAAGAGTTGCAACAGCTCTGAATGAAAGTTCTGATATTAAAAATCAACCTACTCAAAGATCCTGCTACTTGTGTTGATACCTTAACTGAGAGATTTTTTAATTTTATGAACACTGAGTCTGTAATGAGCAAGCGCTGCGCTGATGAAACACTATCAATATAAAATGTATGATTAAGGATTCAGGCAAAGGAGTTGCTGTTATATCATGACAAGAATGTGAAAAAGCACCTGAATTGAATGTGAGATGCAAGAAATACCTTTCATTTTAACTCAGCTGATTTCCCTCATGAGGAGGATAAGATGATTTACATCATGCAATATTTAAAGAATGAACCAAAGGAGGCATGACTGTGAGATGATGAGATTAAAGATTATTTCACTGTTACCTGAGATGATTTTATGAAATTCCTGCTCAACATTATTGAGGACCCTGTGAATCATCAGCTTCACATCACTCAGTTGTATAATAATGCTGTTCAATTACTTCATTAATCAGTTCAAGCTTTTAATAGTTATTTGAGCACCTTGAAAGCTCAGTTACCTCTCTACAATGAAGAGCACATGAGGATTCACTTCTTCACAAAATTGAAGCCTGAGGTTCATGCAGCCTTGATGAATTATCAGAACTTACTCACAACTTGAAAGAAAATCATCATCTTGACTGCATGCCTGAAGAATAACCTACATTTAAGAGGCATCATGAAATCAAAGGCAAATCCTAATATGACAGTTACCTTCAGTCACAAACTTGAGTCACTGTCAAAGTCTGCTGAGAATAAGGGTCATAAGCCTGATGAGGGCAAGATGAAGAGCAAGTGAGATAATAAATGTAAAAGTGAATCAGTGAAGACTCTTGAAACAAAGAACTTGTCACACATGACTTGTTAAAATTGTAATCAGAAGGGACATTATTCCTTTGATTGTTCACAACCTGTGAAAAACTCAGACTTGAATAAGACCCTGATTGCAGCTGTTTCAGCATCAAAAAATGAAAATGCTTCAGTGAAGACTTCACGCTGCTGAAGTGCTGAACAAAAGTAGCCTCAGAGTGTAGTTTAATTGTCAATAAACAAGTTCTTCACAATGATGAAGTCATACTCATGCAAGCCTTATTGAACACGGGAGCTGAAGTCAATGTGATTTCACAACATTTCATTATTGAGCATCAATTGACTCATATGAAGGGCTTGTTGCCTCAACCTTAATTCTTAAATGATCAGAAGGCTTACTGCTTCAGTGCTTACTGTGTGTGTTATCAGCTTACTGACAGTTGAGGACAGTCTCATGAATGTGAACATGTGTTTTATGCATTAAATAAGTCAGGACCACCCCTTATCCTTAAACTCTCTGCATTAAAGACTGAACATGTGTGAATTGACTGTGAAATGAAGGTGTGATGCTTCAACATTAAGAAGCAGTTTATTAAATTACAGTCACCTGATGAATTCATAAGAGAGATTCAAGATCACTCTGCTGTCTACACTCTGATATGAGTCAGTCTGAGTGATGACGCTGCATCAGAGGTGTGCATACAAAGCACTGAGATAACACAAGCTCTCCCTGAGGAATACATTGATTATGTGAATATGTTTTCAACAGAGAATGCTGACCTCCTTTCACCTCATAAGATCAGTGATCATGCAATTGATCTGAGCAGCACAGATTCATCTTATGATCCTTTGTATAACCTCTTCAATACTGAATTAAGGGTGTTATGAGAATACTTGAATGACACTTTAATGAAAGGTTGAATTCATCACTTCATGAGCCCTGCAGAGGCACTCATCCTTTTTGTTTTAAAGAAAGATGAAGGGCTGCAGTTATGTGTTGATTACTGAGGGTTGAACAAGATGATCATCAAGAACAGGCACCTGTTACCTCTTATAAGTGAAACATTGAATCAGCTTAGTGGAGTTAAGCTGTTTATGAAGTTAAATTTGAAAGACATCTATCATTGTATTCACATCAAGGAGGGTGATGAGTGGAAGATGATGTTTCACATGTGTTATAATCACTTTGAGTATATGATCATGTCTTTCAGATTGATCAACGCTTCAGCTACATTTCAAGCTTACATTAATCAAGCATTAACAGGGCTTGTGAATATCTTTTGTGTTGTCTATTTAGATGACATCCTTATATACTCAGAATCATCAGCTCAACACTGAGAGCATGTTAAGCAGATGTTAAACTGACTTCATTGATTTCAACTTTACATGAACCCTAAGAAGTGTGAATTCTTCATTATCAAGGTGAAATTCCTAAGGTTTATTATCACAACTGAAGGCGTAGTGATGAATTCATGATGAGTGAACATCATACAGGACTGATCAGTATCAAGGACTTTTCAAGAAGTACAAGTCTTCCTGAGCTTTGTGAACTTTTATAGACGCTTTATTAAGTGCTATTCACAAGTTGCAGCCCTCTTGACAAACCTTATGAAAGGTAGTAAGGATGAAAAGAAGTTTGAGCCTTTTGAGAACTGAAAGAGGCATTTCATGAAAAGTACTCAAATAAGTTAGCTGAATTACTGAATACATTAATGACAAAGCAGAAAAGTGAATGATCAGCTCATGAAGCTCATTAAATAAAAGAGAAAGTAATGTCAAGTTTACATCTGAACATGTTACTGAACTGAACATTGTACTGAAATGATTAAATTGAATGAGTTAACAGCAATTAAATTAGTGAGTTTAATATATATATAAAGACTTTAATCTTTGTGCTCTTTCCTTCTTTTGCTTCTTAAATTAAAATTCTTCTCTGTAGCTAAATGTTAACTGTTAAAACACATATATTAATTCATAATCTGCATAGTCCTGACAACTGAACTGTCAGTCAACTCATGAAGATCTTTGTTGAAGAGATTGTTAAACTACATGAAGTCACTCAAGCTTTAATTTCAGATCATGAATTTGTTTTTACCTCATGACTCTGAGTCAACCTGATGTTCATATTAAAGATTGATCACTGATTGAGCACTGCCTTTTATTCACAAACTGATGAGCAGATTAAATAATAAAATAACATGCTGAAACAGTACCTATAAAGTTATGTTAATTATTAACAAGACAATTGAGCCTCACTTTTAATATTAACTGAGTTCATGTACAACATAAGCTTATACTCTTCTACTAAAAAGGCATCATTTAAGATTATTTATGACTTCATACTTAGATCAGATATGCTCACTGTGAAGAAACTCATCAAGTACTCTGCAGTTAAAGGAATTATCACTGAAGCTGAGCAGCTTATGAAGCATCTTCATAAAACTTAAATAAAAGTTCATAAAGCTCTTGTGAAGTCTTAAGAGTATCAAGTTAAGTATTATAATTAATCTCATCTTGATGTAATTTATAAAGTCAAACAGTTAATCTGATTAAAGGTTAAAAACATAACCTTGAAGTGATTTTCATGAAAGCTGAATTAACAGTGTTATGAACCCTTTCAGATTATAAAGAAGATTAAGAACATAATTTATCAATTAAAATTACTGAAGAAACTTTATAATCATAAACTGTGAATAAGTGAGAATACATTAAAGTTTAAATTACTTCATCTTACAAAGAACTCAGTTGAAAGAGAGTGAAAGATTGAAGTTATAATCATCTCATGAATTGTGATCAGCTCTGAGGATAAAACTGTTTTATAATACTGCATTATGTGAAAGAAATCCTCAGAGATCATTTAAAAGTTTATAAATAACATCTGCAACTTCAAGAAATTAATTAAAAAATTTCATGAGAACTTTCCTGAGGCTCTGTGAGTCATAATCAATGTCAATACATGTTCATGAGGAAATTAAATGAAGAGTTAAGATTTCTTCTGCTCATTAAAGCATTAAGCTACTGAAGGACTGAAAGTGAAATCACTTCATAAAGCCTGAAAACTCATGAAGGAATGAGTTGCACTGACTTTAATTTATTAAAATTTATTAATCTTTAACATCATGAAAAGATTTAACTCAAAGCTAAAGTCCTGTGAGGGATAAATCCTCACAGGAGTCAGTATTTACCTCTGAAAGAATTTAAACATCTCAATTATTATTAATTTGTCACAGTGATATTTCCTGCAATGATATGATCAAGTTATGAGTATGTGTATTATTAATAATTCATTCTTGTAGAACGGTGACTATATAAGTACATTATTAATGTAAGTGAAGTATAGCAATAAAAAGCACTAATTAACAAGATTACAAAGAAGTGTCATTGATAAAATTATAATCATATTGTAACAATCTGCTCATAATGAAAGAAAGAAAGCTGATGCCCTCATCATTATGTTCAGTAAATTCATGATTTATTCTTTTCTAAGTCTTAGTTTGATAAACACTAATGACATTGATGAGCTGAGTGCAGTGAGTGCTTTCATAGCAGTCACAGACATTATTAAGTCAGATGCAGAGACTCTTGTAATAATAATTAATATCATGATGATAATCTTCTTCCTCAGTTGACTTCATTTAAGCAACTTATCACTCTGTGAATTGACTTTCATTGAACTGACTTTCATCAGTGATGTTAAGTTAATTTGACTTGTAATGATTTTTTTATAATTTTTCACAAGCTCTGAAGCGTCCTGTAAATTCTTTACATTCATTCAGCAGTTAAACTCAGACTCATACCTTTTTCATTTAATTAAGTACTTTGTAATCATGTCATGACCTCATTTGAATACCTGCTTGTTGAGGATCTTCTTTAGTTCTCATGACTTTCAATTATCAATGTCTTTTTTAATGAAAACTGATGATGAGTGATCTGACTGTGGTTTATCATATGAGTTTGAATCAAGCAGCAGGCATGATTTCAGCTGTGTCATCATAAAAACAAAATGAATTCATCAGTCAGTGAGCATGTCAAGTTGATAAATCAAACAGCTCATGCATTTCTTTACTTAAAAAGAATTTACATATTGCTGATTTAGCTTCTTGCTAATTATTGATGATATGACATAATCATGATGCAGGTGTAGTAAAACTCAGTTTTTAACAACAAGAAATAACAGTTGATGTCAACAGTCATAATGATGTTTGATGTTCATGTTGATGAAATTAATGGCATCTCAGGCTTCTACTTAAACATGTATTAAAAATAAATCAGCTGACTCAGGTCCTGTCAAGCTCAAAGCTTGATTCAAGGTGAATTTATAAACTGTTTTATTTGATGACTTCTCTGTAAAATTAATGAAGTTGTTCATATTAGTTTGAAGGTGTGATAAATCTGCAGGTCATTTGCTAAGCTCATTTAAGATTGTCATATAAAATCATAATGTTATTTCAGTGATTTGGTTTGTACACTCACTCTGTTCATCAGTTTGTGAATGATAAGTGATGAAATAAAGCAAATGCACTCTTAGATAATCAAACATTGTTGTTCACATCTTTAAGAGGAACTTTCAGTTCCTGTTTAAGAATATCATTTTGAGTAAACCTCAATCAGCTAGTTGTAGTCATTCAAGCAAGGTGATAACTCACTGCTTGACAGTTCATGTTAATTTGCTTAATATAAGAGTAATTCACTTACTGAATTTATCAGTGACTGAGAGTACAGTATCAAAGTCTTCAGTTGTAATGAGTAAAGTGAGAATGAAATCAATCATGATAATGTGAAATGAAATTAAGAGTGTTTCTATGAGCTGCAGGCTCTCATATGATTAATGTTATTAAATTTAATACACTTAACATTTAAAGCAGTGTTTTAGGTAGTCTCTGAGATACTTAAATAAGTCATGAATGTATCATGATGAAGATATTCATTCAAAGGAGCATGCAAATCCTGAATGTTCATCTTTGATATGATTAATAACAAATATCTCCTTGATCTGACTTTTAAAAATGCATAGCCAGCGGAGCTGAAAAGCATGATCATCAGTATAATCATTAATATAAAAAATGAGACTGTTCTCTTATATGAAAGAAAGTTTGACAGCATCTTTAATGCTTAAGATCTCATTATCATCAAGTAAATTTAATATTTATTTTCATGCTGAGTTCTCAGCATATCCTTGAAGCAGATTATCCTTAAATTTCAGACTCATTTTCATCAGAAAAGTAGTGTAAATATAATCATAAAATGTATTAAGCTTCTCTTCATGATTTGATGATCTCTCATTCACGCTGATTAACCTGAATAAGGTGTTCAGGATGATATGTTGTTTGCTTAATTTATATTAAATATTAAGGTTGAATCACTGCAGGTAATCAGAAGCTCTCATAAATTGAAGATTAAATTTATTAATTAAAGTGATGAACAAGGTCATCTGCTTCATAATATTCAAAAAAGCATCATAATTTGTATAAATAACAGTATTGATCTGAGATGATTCAATCATATGCTTGATTTTTATTATTATTTATATCATTTCAGTTATTTTCAGCTTTGTAAGTTAATATTTTTTCAGCAGCACTGAGCAGTCTGCTCAGAAACAAAATCAATTTACTTGAGTTCATGAAAAGTAATCTTCAGTATCATGATTTCACCTCACTTTAACATGATAAATCATGACACTGAATCTGAATTCTTTGCTTTCATCAAGGTCAACATATAATTGCTTAATAAAATTGAAATGAATGAGGTAGTTAAGTTTAAAGAGTAAGTCTTGAAGTGTACAAAATGAAGTTATCTTTGTTGTGATTAATTTATTTAGTTGAGTTCTGAAAGCAAAAGATCTTCATTGATTCTCTGCCTTCAGTGAAGACTTTAATAGCTCAGTTTTTCACTCTTGTAAAAACTTACTAACTGCAGTGTAATGCAGGACATATTCTCATAATCATTTAATAAAACTTAAATACATCTTCAGCTCATGAAGACTTTAGAGAAATATTAACTTTAAGATAATGAGAAGTTTTTCCTCTGATGTTATTAATCTCAAGAAGTTAACCTTCTACCTTAACAGCTGAACTAAAGAGTAAGTTAAATAAATCTTAATGAGTTGAATAAATATGCTTGATTTGATAAACATGAAGAAAACACTTCAGAGGTGAAATAAATGCTCATCAAGCATCTTTGAGAAGATGATTACATTATCAACATATGCTTTGATGTAATCATGATATGACTGTAATAATTTATTAATTTGACATTAAACATAAGCTGAGAAATTCTTGTAGTTTATAACAGCAACATTGAATGACTTTTAACCTTAATGATTAATCACTGTCAGTTTGTGTTTATTATCAGGACACACTCTTCATTGATAAAAAAATGAGATATAATTCATAATAATGATATATGACCCTTTATCACAGCTATTATATCAGATTGTAGAGAAAGAGGATAAATGTTCAACTGAGTAATTTAATTTAACTCTTGAATATTCACAACTGCTCAGCCTTTCTTTTTATCAGTTGATAGGGTTTTTCACACAATGAAGACAGAGTAACTGAATGAGGTGTTAATCTCAATTCAGTTCATTTAACCTTGCTTATGAAGAGCATTAAATATCTTATTCATAATCTCTTTATCTTGAATATTAAGTGAATATACCTTTGTCTTATTAAAGATCTTTGACTCTTAATCTGCCTTCAATGATATTTTTATTCAATACTCTTCAGGAAGGTCAATGAAGGAGTTAAAGTTTTTTCATAAAATAAAATAATCATCAATCACCTGCATGATGACATGTAATGTGAGTTTATCATCATGAATGATGATCTCATTAAGTAAGATAATCTTGAAGGCTCTGTTCAGCAAGACTTTTAAATGATCACTCACAATTAAGTGTCACAGGTTAGTGGCAATCTGAGACTCACATAAAGCATGCACCCTACAAGCGGCTTAACAGCATTAATGAATCACATGAAAACTCTGCACTGCTTGATCTCACCTTCATTCCTTAGTTATTAGTTTTATATAATTAAGATCATATAACCTCTATGCATCTACATCTTATGCTGTCACATACCTCAACTATACTTCCCTTTCTAGTAAAGGATGTTATAATCTTACAGTTTTAATAACTTTATCTTTCAAAGAATGATGGCCTGAGATAAGATGCAGACTTGAAATCAACTATGTTAAACTTCTGAAGCAGAATGAGACATGATGATGAAGAATCAACAAAATGATCATGAAACATCACTCATTTCCTCTGACATCAGTGAAGTGAACCTCATGAGTGAAGGATCCTCAGGTGAAACAGTGCACAACATTAATGATGAGATCATGCAAGCAAGATGACAGTGAGATGAACTTCTTAAGCAACAAGAGTTGCAACAGCTCTGAATGAAAGTTCTGATATTAAAAATCAACCTACTCAAAGATCCTGCTACTTGTGTTGATACCTTAACTGAGAGATTTTTTAATTTTATGAACACTGAGTCTGTAATGAGCAAGCGCTGCGCTGATGAAACACTATCAATATAAAATGTATGATTAAGGATTCAGGCAAAGGAGTTGCTGTTATATCATGACAAGAATGTGAAAAAGCACCTGAATTGAATGTGAGATGCAAGAAATACCTTTCATTTTAACTCAGCTGATTTCCCTCATGAGGAGGATAAGATGATTTACATCATGCAATATTTAAAGAATGAACCAAAGGAGGCATGACTGTGAGATGATGAGATTAAAGATTATTTCACTGTTACCTGAGATGATTTTATGAAATTCCTGCTCAACATTATTGAGGACCCTGTGAATCATCAGCTTCACATCACTCAGTTGTATAATAATGCTGTTCAATTACTTCATTAATCAGTTCAAGCTTTTAATAGTTATTTGAGCACCTTGAAAGCTCAGTTACCTCTCTACAATGAAGAGCACATGAGGATTCACTTCTTCACAAAATTGAAGCCTGAGGTTCATGCAGCCTTGATGAATTATCAGAACTTACTCACAACTTGAAAGAAAATCATCATCTTGACTGCATGCCTGAAGAATAACCTACATTTAAGAGGCATCATGAAATCAAAGGCAAATCCTAATATGACAGTTACCTTCAGTCACAAACTTGAGTCACTGTCAAAGTCTGCTGAGAATAAGGGTCATAAGCCTGATGAGGGCAAGATGAAGAGCAAGTGAGATAATAAATGTAAAAGTGAATCAGTGAAGACTCTTGAAACAAAGAACTTGTCACACATGACTTGTTAAAATTGTAATCAGAAGGGACATTATTCCTTTGATTGTTCACAACCTGTGAAAAACTCAGACTTGAATAAGACCCTGATTGCAGCTGTTTCAGCATCAAAAAATGAAAATGCTTCAGTGAAGACTTCACGCTGCTGAAGTGCTGAACAAAAGTAGCCTCAGAGTGTAGTTTAATTGTCAATAAACAAGTTCTTCACAATGATGAAGTCATACTCATGCAAGCCTTATTGAACACGGGAGCTGAAGTCAATGTGATTTCACAACATTTCATTATTGAGCATCAATTGACTCATATGAAGGGCTTGTTGCCTCAACCTTAATTCTTAAATGATCAGAAGGCTTACTGCTTCAGTGCTTACTGTGTGTGTTATCAGCTTACTGACAGTTGAGGACAGTCTCATGAATGTGAACATGTGTTTTATGCATTAAATAAGTCAGGACCACCCCTTATCCTTAAACTCTCTGCATTAAAGACTGAACATGTGTGAATTGACTGTGAAATGAAGGTGTGATGCTTCAACATTAAGAAGCAGTTTATTAAATTACAGTCACCTGATGAATTCATAAGAGAGATTCAAGATCACTCTGCTGTCTACACTCTGATATGAGTCAGTCTGAGTGATGACGCTGCATCAGAGGTGTGCATACAAAGCACTGAGATAACACAAGCTCTCCCTGAGGAATACATTGATTATGTGAATATGTTTTCAACAGAGAATGCTGACCTCCTTTCACCTCATAAGATCAGTGATCATGCAATTGATCTGAGCAGCACAGATTCATCTTATGATCCTTTGTATAACCTCTTCAATACTGAATTAAGGGTGTTATGAGAATACTTGAATGACACTTTAATGAAAGGTTGAATTCATCACTTCATGAGCCCTGCAGAGGCACTCATCCTTTTTGTTTTAAAGAAAGATGAAGGGCTGCAGTTATGTGTTGATTACTGAGGGTTGAACAAGATGATCATCAAGAACAGGCACCTGTTACCTCTTATAAGTGAAACATTGAATCAGCTTAGTGGAGTTAAGCTGTTTATGAAGTTAAATTTGAAAGACATCTATCATTGTATTCACATCAAGGAGGGTGATGAGTGGAAGATGATGTTTCACATGTGTTATAATCACTTTGAGTATATGATCATGTCTTTCAGATTGATCAACGCTTCAGCTACATTTCAAGCTTACATTAATCAAGCATTAACAGGGCTTGTGAATATCTTTTGTGTTGTCTATTTAGATGACATCCTTATATACTCAGAATCATCAGCTCAACACTGAGAGCATGTTAAGCAGATGTTAAACTGACTTCATTGATTTCAACTTTACATGAACCCTAAGAAGTGTGAATTCTTCATTATCAAGGTGAAATTCCTAAGGTTTATTATCACAACTGAAGGCGTAGTGATGAATTCATGATGAGTGAACATCATACAGGACTGATCAGTATCAAGGACTTTTCAAGAAGTACAAGTCTTCCTGAGCTTTGTGAACTTTTATAGACGCTTTATTAAGTGCTATTCACAAGTTGCAGCCCTCTTGACAAACCTTATGAAAGGTAGTAAGGATGAAAAGAAGTTTGAGCCTTTTGAATTCTCAAATGATGCAAAGGAGGTGTTTAATCATCTTCATGAAACCTTTATGACAGCACTCATCCTGATTCACTTTGACTCAAAGTTACAGATACAGGTGAAAACTGATGTGTTAATCATTAAGCTCAATGACATCCTGTCTCAGCTGTTGAATAGCAGGGAGTGATATTCAGTTACATTTTAATTGAGAAAGCTGTCTCCTTCAGAGATCTGATATGAAACTCATGATCAGGAGCTCCTTGTCATCATTATGATGTTTAAACACTGATGACACTACCTTGAAGGCAGTTGTCATATCATAAAGGTATTGACTGATCATAACAATTTACAAGAATTTATGAACATGAAGGAATTGAATGACAGGCAAGCATGATGAGCAATGAAGTTCACTGCTTTTAATTTCAATATCCTGCATCAGTTTGAAAAAACCAACTCCGCTGATGTGCTGTTGAGGTGATCAGACTACAGGGATGTTGAAAAGGTGAGTGAAATTATAAAGAAATTACTTTCAACACTTCAAAGAAAGTTAGTCACTCTTGTGAACATATTCTCACTCAGATATGCCCTTATTGTGAGGCAGTTGCTCACAGGGGTGAGGAGAATGACTGAGATTAAAAACCTCAAACTTCAGAAAAAATGCTGAAGGAGTGACAGCAAAACATCTACTCATGATGATTATGACATAACTGTGAAACAGCTTAACCCTGTCACTGAAACTGTTGATTGCAAACAACTCATTTCACATGTGATGATAAGAGATCTTGTCATTCATGAAACAGCTGATGAAAGCCTGAGTATACAATTAAAAAATTTGATTAAAACTCTACAAAATGATGATTCATTTGTAGAAGTGACATGCAACACTGACTGTACATCAGTGAAGCATAAGGCTAAAGTTGAAAGTTCTTGAAGATTTAACTCTGAAGGCCTTCTGTTTCATGAGGAACAAATATATGTTTCAGAAGAAAAGTCAGTAAGAGCAGAGATCTTGAAACATCATCATGATGATGCCTTGACAGGGCATTTCAGGGTAGAAAGAACTCTTAAATTAATTGACTGCAAATATTATTGAATTGATATGAGCTGAGATGTCAAAGATTATGTTGCATCATGTGATATCTGTCAAAGAGTGAAAGTGCTTAAACATCATCCTTATGATGAGCTACAGGCGCTGCCTCAGTCAGAAGAATCATGACAGCAAGTCATAATGAATTTTATCACTGACTTGTCATCAAGTAAGTGTGAAGATTGCATGTATGATGTGATCTTAATGATTATAAATCAGTATATGAAAATAGCTCAGTATATTCAAATCATGAAAATAATTATGACAACAGAATTGACTGACTTGTTCTATGAGGAAATAATATGTTGATTCAGTGTATCAAAAGGGGCTGTCTCTGATTGAGGATCAGTTTTCACAAGTGCTTTCTGATCAGAAATGTGCTACTATTTAAGAATGAAGTGTTAACTAAGCACTGCCTTTCACCTGCAAACAGATGAACAGACAGAATGACAGAATCAAATCTTAAAACATTATCTTCACTGTTACTGCTCAGATGAACAAGACAACTGAATGAATCTTTTACTCTTAACAGAATTCACTTATAACAATGAAACACAGGCATCAATAAAGTGCAGCTCTTTCTATGTCATGTATGCTTATCATTCAGAAGTAAGATTTGAAGTTGAGGATGACTTCAGGAAAAAAAGAATACCTGCAGTTAAAAATCAAATAAAATGATTTCATGACATACAAGAAGTGCTGTCATGATGATGAGAAAATGTAATTAATTCTCAGACAAAATATTATGATGTTAAACATAAACTCAAGACTTATAATGTGAGAGACTTGATAATGTTATTCATGAAGAACTTATGACAGAAGCACTTAAGCAGGAAATTATCTCACAAATTCATTAAATCATTTCAAATTGAAAACTTAATAAGGAAGTAAGCTTACAGATTAACTTTACTGCTCATTTATTAAATTCATAATGTCTTTCACGTCTTTTACTTGAAGTCATATCAGTGCAGAGTTGATGATGACTTCAAATCATTACTGTCACCTCTGAAGCTAATTGATGATGAAGAAGAATATGAAGTTGAAGAGATTTTAAACTGCTGAAAATCCAGGAATAAAATCCTGTACAAAGTGAGATGAAAGGGTTGATCAGAAGAATATGATCAATGAGTGTTAAAAAAGAACTTAAAAGGTGTGCAGGAAATGCATGCAGCTTTCAATAATAAATTAAAAGAACTTAAAAAAAAGTGATTTAAAAAGATTTAATTGACATCATAAGAACACTCTTTCCTGATTTTCCTCAAGAGGTTTTACAGATTTTATTAAGACCTTATAGGTGATCTATGACAAGGGTTAAGAGTGACAAGTTCATTAAAGAAGATGAATCATCAGCAAGACACAAGAGAAACATAATATTATTATCATTATAACAGCATACCTGATCAGGATCAAAGGAAAAAGAAATTATCATACAAGATCAACAAAATACTGACAAAACATTATTTACTCATCTTCATCATTATTATTCTTCTTCTCATCTTCATCATCCTCTGATTTCTCTGACCCCTTTGACTTGAAAGGAGAGAAATCTCTGTCATCATCATCATTGTCATCATTAACAATGACAGGCAAATGCTTTTAAAATAAGATGCACATTAGCTGTTCATAATCATCATGTCAGAGGTGAAGAGAAGGGGATTAAACTGAATATCACATGATATTCAAGATACCTTTGAGTGCATTGTTGCTGTGTTTGAGCTGCTCAAGAAGCAGAAGGTTGATCTTGACAGCAGACTTCAATTTCAACAACTTCTGATGATGATTGACAACATGAAGGTGTGTCATGATCTTCTTGTTATAACACTTTTGACACGCCTTGAGAGCGGCCAGGAGAGCAGGTGAAGGAGTGTTAATATTAATTTTATTAATTAAGCAGATTAAAATGTTTACCTTGCAGGTAAATCATGCTGAGACTTTAAATTATCAGTGAAGTACAACAGATGAGCAGGATAAACTTATTAAAAAATAAGTTTTATGCAAATTCATGCAGTATGCACACTTAACATTTAAATGAGCATCACACACCTGAGTCATGTCATCTGTGAAATGATGACTACATCAGAGGCAGAATGATTCAATCAGTCATGCACATGATTTAATGAAATACTTGACAATGAATGAGTATTATATGATGACTCACATTAGAAGTGCATCTGCAGAGTCAGCTTCTCTAACTTACAGGCATAATGACTGATGTTGTGATGATGAAAATGATGCATCTTGAGGGTGTGTTGATGATGTTATGATGATGAATCACTGCTCTGACAAAAGTTGATGACAGAAGGCTGAGAAGTTGATAATATTTATATTTTGAAGCTCTTATTGTGATATCATCACCTGAGGCCTTAATTATGTTATCATAATGTTGTCACATTTATGCTGTCATGACTCTGCTGCTGTCTCTTCACTCCTCAGGGTTTTCACTGTCATGTGACAAGCTCACCTCACTATCATCTCACTTAATCAGTGTTGACATCATGTCACTGTTTCAACTGTTAATTGAGCTTTTTAATGATCACTCATCTTTCTGCGCTGAAGGGCTGCTGCATAAAGGGGAGGCAATTATCATGAGTTAATGACAATTTAAAACTCACGTAGGGCATGCACTCTACAAGCAGCTTGACAGTGTTAATGAGTCACATGAAAACTCTGCACTGCTTGATCTCACCTTCATTCCTTAATTATTAGTTTTATATAGTTAAAATCATATAACCTCTATGCATCTACATCTCATGCTGTCACATACCTCAACTATACTTCCCTTTTTAGTAAGGGATGCTATAATCTTACATTAAGTTCAAGTTGACTGTAGTTGATTTTAATTCAGTTGTCAATGAAGATACTGTCATGATCAATAAAGCAGTTTCATAGATGATGAACATCTTTCTCATTCAACTCTTTTGATGTGTAGATTTAAGTGTTTAAGCAGTCAGATCAAACATGTTCTCTTTCACATGATAACAATTATCATAATTAATTTCATAAATAATACTCAGATATAAGTTGCAGAGTATTATTATAATCTTATCAGAGTCATTTTTAATCATTATGTCACTGAAGGTAATGTTAATTAAATGAGCATATAAAGACAACTGCATGCTCTCTGTCAGCTTAAAAAGGAAGTTTTTACTCTCAAGTAATGTAACATGATGCATTAAAATAATCAGTTGAGTGTGTGACAGAATGTTCATGATGAATTTTGCATGAATTACTTATTGAATCAAAGGTCTTTGTGATTAAGTGCTGATAAATATAATCATTTTGCAGCTGTTAATGTAAATTAACTTCTTAAATGTTATAATATTCATCTGCTCTGAGCTCATAATGTTCATTTCAATGAGCATTTTCATCTTTAACTCATCAACTATGTGAGCTTTTCTTGTAATAAGAGCATTCATAATATCCTCATTGTCATTCTTACCTGCTAGATAAATGAGTAGTATAATATATTCATTAATTGAATGCTTGTTTAAGCTAATGCCTTATACTGAGATTGATGATGTCATGATTTATATGAGGATCATAAGTAGCTGACTGTGTAAAAAAGTTTAATTAATCAAGATGATTGAACATCTGATGTTTAAACAAATTACTTTCAAAGATATATCAGGTGCTAGTTTGACCTCTGCTGTAATATAATATTACTTTCTAAATCTGTAACTCATTTTGATATTAGTAGTTGAGTTGACTGAGGAGGTAATTATCCTTGCACTGATATGAAAGAACTCAACAGGTGATTTTGTAAAAAAGATATTTATTATATTCTTCAATGAAGGCTTCATTGAGATATCATCTCATAAACAGCTTCTTCAAAGATGCTTATGTAATTTATTTCTGAAGAGAAACTCTTTCTTGCAATGTTGACAACTGATCTCTGTGATGAAGGTTATGAAATAATCATGTGACTCATTTATGAAGCCCTCTGAATAACTCATATCAACATCAGGCTTATAATAGTCAGAGTTATAGTATTTCAGGTCTGAATTAATGATGTAGTAATCAGTAAAATAGTTATATTCATCATTAAAGTACTGTAATGATTCCTCTGAGCTCAATTCACTGAGCTCAGCAGACACAGGAGATTTATAAGTTGTTAACTCATTTCATTCATCAACAACATATACAGTGAGTTTAAATCATTATAATTGTCTTTGATCTTGATAATTTCACCTTGAATTTGCTGATCCTTTTGATTGTTGAGCTTGCTCAGTGAACATGTTTTTTTCATTAATGATCTGAAGTGAAGCTCTGACAGCAGATAATTGAAATATTAATGATTAAAACTGTTGATCCTGATTATTATTGTTATAACTAAAATAGAAAGGTTGACTAGGAAAAGCATCATATAATTGCTCATATGATGAATAAGTAGGAAAAACAGGCTGTCTTGAATAAGTATTTTAATGAGAAGGAAACTTTTTATACTGATTGAATTATTTATTTCTGTTAAATTGATTTACAGGCTTGTGAAATTAATTCAGTTGATCTCATCTGATCATTTCATATCAGATGTTCAACTTACTGTTCAGCTGTTTCAAGAACTGACTTATAATAATTGTGAGAATAAGCTCTAAAATATCTTAATGAAACTTCAAAGCAAGGTTATTTCATATCATGATTAACTGATTATAAATAAAGCTTAACTCAGCAGCTTTAACATGATGAAAGATATTTTAAGTATAAAATCATGAACTTTTTTCATCTCATGCATCTGTCATAATATAATACTCAGTTTATAAATATTATAAAGCAACTGAGTCACGCTTCTTGAATCAACTAATCAAGATGATATATCAGATATTAAGAGATGCATCTTGAAGTAAAGTCTTCTTCAAATCAATGAGCTTCATTGAGTGTTAAATAAGTGCAGTTTCATGAAGACACTGTGATAAAACTGTATGTAACATTAAACTCACTCTTTTGAAGAGTCAGGTCTTTTAGCTGATTAATAAAAGTATAAATATTTTTATAAAAGATGTGTTATCTTGAGTTAACAACTGACTCAGTTCCTTCATATTCTGAGTTAAAGAAATCAATATTGTCAGTCTTTCAGTCATTTTTAAGTCATCATTCCTCATATGATTATTCAGTAAATGGTTTGACTGATTGAGTTGTTATGAGCTCTTATAATAAACATCATTAATCTGCAGAGAAACTGATTCCTTCATGAGCTTAAGTCATTAAATTAGAGCAGGGTATATTTTTAATAATATCATTAAATCATCTTGTACTTACTTTTAAGAGAGTCATTCTGATAGAAGCTGAACCTAACTCAGGATTAATCTCACTGAGATGAATTATAAAAAATTAAAATATAAGATTCTTAACATCTTCAATGACTTTAAGCAAGCGCTGAATAACTTGATGTAACTTGAGATGATTAATAACTTAATTCACTGATCAAAAGAGTGATTCCCTGAACTTCAATCAAGTTCAAGTATTAAAGGTAAATGGATCAGTTACTTTAAGTATATCATGAGTTCATAGAAATTGAGCTATGAACTGCTTGACAGATGAGTTAACCTCAACAGTTTAAGCATGCTCACTTTATAAAAAGGTTTTCACCTGCTGAGTTAAATAAATAATCTCTGAAGTTATTGATAAGGAGAGTGATGAAGAGTCTGATGAAGTAATCATGATGACTGCAACAAGTCTGATAGACTCAATGAGGTTGAATGAGGAAGTTTAAGTCAAACAATAAAATGAAAAACAGATAATTAAAAGAACAGATGAAAGATAAAAAATTTTAATAATAAAAGCAGAAATGAAAGAGAATAAAAATCAATAATAACAAATGATCACATTAATTCATGAAGTAAATGAGGTGATAAAAAAGCTTAACAGAAACCTGCTATGATGTGTGATAAAAATTGCATAAAAAGTCAATTATTGAAAAACTTAATTTAATGACAATCAGTCTGATTATCATAAACAGTTAATAATGTTATAAATGAAGTGTTGCTATCAATTTGCAATGATATGATCAAGTTATAAATATATATATTATTGATGATTTGTTTTTGTAGAACAGTGATTATATAAGTACATTATTAATATAAGTGAAGCATAGCAATGAAAAGCACTAGTTAATAAAATTAAAAAGAAGCATCATTAATAAGATCATAATCATGCTGTAATATTTTCCTTCAGTGAAGCTCATGAGCTTTCATCTTCACAAAGGTGTTGAGCTTAAATAGTAATCATGACAGCTTTATGAGCTCTGTTCACTTGACATTTTTTTCATTTACATGCTTTGCGCGCCTCCTTGTGACCCTCAGGGTCAGGGTTGAGTGAAGGTGAAGACAGAGGTGAAGATGATAAAAAAAATAATGCAGAAAAAGAAAATGAAGCTGAAGATAATAAAAATGAAACTTCAGCACAGTTAATCAAAAGCACTTTATAAAAACATATCATAAAATTATACATAAAAAGATGCAGGCCTTGCTGATGTGCTGATGACACTTCATGCACTTCATGATGTGAGAGGAGAGGAAACAACTCTTAAAATAATTAAAACTGCAACTTGCAGTGACAGTAATACATAATTCATAAGCTTAAAAAAGAATGTCCTCAGTCTTTATAATTATTATCATGAAGATCAGTTATGAAGTGTTCTCATGAAAAGTGATTATGAAAGTCACTTACAAATCACTTTATAATCTTGCTCATGATTAATGAACTGAATGAGTTATTATGAAATAATGTAATCATGAAGCTGAGCCTTCCTGTGAAAAATTATCTCATGAAAAGTATAATTATATGAGGCTCTGTCAGCAGCTTACACAAAGGGAGGAAATAAATAAAAATCATAAATGATTTACTTAAAAACATTAATTATGTGATTGATGTGAAACATGATGAACTGTATCACTGTTAATAAAAAAGTATCATGAAGACAAGTATCATGAAGGCAAGCATCATAAAGACAAGCATCATGAAAGCAAGCATCATAAAGACAAGCATCATGAAAGCAAGCATCATAAAGACAAGCATCATGAGAATAAACATCACAAGAGTATATTATAAGAATCATTATCATGAACTTATCTGATGAGAAGTGAGAGGATTGAAGTTATGAAGATTATTAACAGTGAAAACTTTAACCTTATGATCTGCATGAAGTCATTCATAATATTTAACAAAGTGAATTTAAATGATCTTATGAACAGCTGAACAAGCTCACAAATGAACAATAATTATCATAAACATTAAGTCAGTGTATAAATTAATCATAACTTCATAAACATCTTGTGAAGGAAGACTCTTTTTCTCATTAAGTTTTAATGAGCTTCACAATATTTTTTTTTTTATGATTTTAATTTTTTTTAATTTACAGGGTCATTTTTTTTACTGTTATCAGTGCATTGTAAAGCACTTCTTAATGAAGGCTTGCAACTGTGAATGTCATCATACTCATGAAGGCATGAGCCTTTAAAAGAGGAAGATAATGTGAACATTTAATGTACAAAACTCATTAAATGCTAGTTCAGAATAAGAAAAATTATATTTAACAACAACATAACTTTATGAAGATAACTTTTATTAATGAATCAACTTCATGAAAAAGCTCAGTTAATAAACATCACTCCTGACACTTCATAAAAGTGATTAAAGAAGTTAACATTATTGATGACATCTCATGAAGATGTGATTCAGTAATAAATATTTTGTGAAAACAACTTCATTGAAGTGACTGCTTCATGAGATCTTCCTCAAGCAGGTTAACTTCAAAAGAGATATATTATGAAGTCAGAATGTGTTTTATTTTCTTTTTTAATAATAATTCTCTACCTATTAGCAATATCATACTATTGTGAATTATCAACTATAAGTTTAAGTCATTATTGTCACATAACTTTATAATTCCTTAGTTAAGATATTATCTCATAATAGTATACTTACATGAAATCACTTCATAAAACTTAAAGGCTCATGAAGGAATAAGTCACATTAACTTTAATTTATTAAAACTTATTAATCTTTAACATCATAAAGAAATTCAACTCAGAGTTAAAGTCCTGTGAGGGATAAATCCTCACAGGAGTCAGTATTTATCTTTAAAAAAAATTAAATATTTTAATTATCATCAGTTTATCACAGCAGTATTTTTCTTCAGTGAAGTCTGTGAGTCTTCATCTTTGCAAAAGTGTTAAGTTTAAGCAGCAGTCACAGTAAATTTATAAGCTCTGTTCACTCAGTGCTTTTTTCATTTACATGTCTTACATGCCTCCTTGTGACCCTCAGGGTCAGGGTTCAGTGAGGGTGAAGATGAAAATAAAGATGAACTTAATTCCTGCATGAGGAATAACACAGAGAAGAAAGATAAAATTAAAAGTAATAAAAATAAAGATGCAGCATGATTAATTAAAAGCACTTCATGAAAAAGCATCATAAAGTCATGCACAGAAAGATGCAGGCCTTGTTTATGTATTAATGACACTTTACACATTTCATGACATGAGGAGAGAGGAAACACTCCTTAAAATGATTAAAGCTGCAGCTCACAACAGCAGTGATATAAGATTTATAAACTTAAAAAAGAATGTTCTCAGTCTTTATGATTATTATCATGAAGGTTAGTCATGAAGTGTTTTTATGAAAAGTGATCACAAAGAATATATATAGATCACTTTATAATTTTGCTCATGATTAATAAACTAAACAAGCTGTTATGAGATAATATAATCATGAAGTTAAACCTCTCTGTGAAGAGCTACCTCACAGAAGATATGATTACATGAGGTTTTATTAACTGTCTGCATGAAGGGAGAAAATAAATAAAAATCACAGATGATTTGCTTGAGGACATTAATAATATGATTAATGTGAAATATAATAAGTTGTATCACTATTAGCAAAAAAGCATCATGAAGCAAGTATCATAAAAGCAAGCATCATGAAGATAAGCATCATGAGAATAAATATTATAAGAGCACATCATAAGAATTATTATCATAAATTTACTTAATGAGAGGTGAGAGAGTTGAAGTTGTGAAGATTATTAACAATGAAAACTTTAATCTTATAATGTGAGCTGAATTATTCATGATGTTTAATAAAGTAAATCTGAATGACTTCATGAACAGCTGAACAGGTTCACAAATGAGTAATAATCATCATGAATATTAAGTTAATGTATAAATTAATCATAACTTTATAAACATCTTGTGAAGGGAGAATTTTTTTCTCATTGAGTTTTAATGAACTCTGTAATATATTTTTTTATAATTTTTTTTTGATCTACAGGGTCATTTTTTTTACTGTTATTAATGCATTGTAAAGCACTTCTCAGTGAAGGCTTACAACTGTGAACATCATCATACTCATGAGAGCATGAGCCTTTAAAGAGAGGAAGTAATGTGAGCATTTAATGTGCAAAACTCATCAAATGCTAATTCAGAATAAGAAAAATTATATTTAATAATAACACAGTCTTGCAAAGGTAACTTTTGTTAATGAATTAATCTCATGAAGAAGCTCAGTTAATAAACATCACTTTTAATACTTCATAAAAGTGATTAAAGAAGCTGACATCATTGATGACATTTTATGAAGATATAATTCAGCAATGAATATCTTATAAAGATAATTTTATTAAAATAATTACTTTATGAGATCTTCCTCAAGCAGGTTAACTTCAAAAGAAATATATTATAAAATTAAAATATATTTTATTTTCTTTCTTAACAATAATTCTCTACTTATTAATAATATCATATTATTGTAAATCATCAATTATAAGCTTAAGTTATTATTGTCACATAATTTCATAATTTCTTAATTAAGATATTACCTCATGATAATATACTTACATATAATAATTATTAAGATAAAACAAGATAATATTATTTTAACTTTATTTTATTTTAATAATATTTTTTAAAGTGTGTTTTAATCCTGTAAATAAGATAAAATAAGATTATCTTATTATAATTATCATAATCAAGTTATGAGTAACTAATCAATTAAAGTAAATATATTAAGAATATTATAATAAAAGTATAAAAATAATAAATAATTACAAACTTAATTGAGAGCAGGTTAAACACTTACTAAGTATTTAATAAACATATTATTATAATATAATAATAATTTAAATTTAATACCTTATTAATACTTTATAAGTAATTTAATAATATATTAATAAAACTTTGTAACACTTTTCTTTTCACTTTTTAAGTATTAGTTTTAATAATAATAAGCTTATAATATTTATAATATATGTTGTTATAAGCTTAATTATATATTTTTTATAATAAGAGATATTATAATCTCACAGTTTTAATAACTTTACCTTTTAAGAAAGTAATAACTTAAAATTAAAGATGTTGAACCTTTAAAGCAAAGCAAGACACAATGATAAAAAATTAATAAAAAATTAATAAAACACTGTTAATGCATTTATTCTCTGAGAAAATAAATATTTTATCAAAAAAAATCTTTGAGTAAAATAATTTATAATTTAAATAATAAACTTGCAGAGGTAAAGTAACAGTGAGATAAATTCTTAAAGAAATTCATATTTTAAAAAATTAATAATAAATTTTATATCTTATTTAAATACATCTGTTACAGAATTTCTTAATTTAGTGAATATTTTCTTTATAATAAGTAAATAACCTGCTGATAAATTATTAATATTATAAAATATAGGGGAAAAAAATCTAATCAAAGAAACTATTATTATATTATAACAAAATTATAAAAAAGCAATTGAATTGAACTTAAAATATTTAAATCACTTTTAATTTTAATTTTAAAAAATTTCTTGATAAAAAGGATAAAATATTATATGTAATGTAATATTTTATGAGTAAGTCAAAAAAGATATAATTTTAATATAAAAAAATATTAAAATCTTTCATAATTACTTAAACATACTTTAAGAAATTATTTTTGAATATTGTTAATGATTTAGTAAATTGTTAGTTACACACTGTATAATTATATAATAATACAGTGCAATGACTTCAACAGAGTGTATATAATCTTAAAATTTATTTAAACAGCTTTAAGGCTCAGTTATACTCATATAATAAGTTACACTTGATATTTAACTTTTTTATTAAATTATAATTTGAGATTTAAGCTACTTTTATTAATTATTAAAATTTACTCATTATTTAAAATAATTTAATTATTTTTATCATATGCTTAAAAAATAATCTTATCATGACTATAACTTAGAATTTCACTAATTGAAATTATTATTTATTAAATAAACTTAATATATTATTTTGTTAAAAAGTTTACATCAAGTGAGTTTTTTATAATATAAATCTTTTCTCTTTATAAAATATCTTAATCAATAAAAAAATTACTGTCATAAATTTCTTTAAACTTAATTATGATATTATACTATTAAATATAATCTCAGTTTAAACTTATCAAAATATTAAGCTTAAGCTGTCATTTAAGTCAAATGAGATTAAAAAATAATAAATTCATATCTTCACATAATGTTTTCTGTTAATATTTATTAAATATTGTATACTTAATAAAGAAGTTAAGATAAGTTCATGAAGATTTTATCTTCAAAAAATATTAATCAGACTTATTGAGTCTACAAATATGACTTTAAAAACTCATTATACATGATTAACTTTCACATAGATTGCCTTAAAGGTATAACTTTAAAAGCTCATTATATATAATTAATCTTCATAAATATTAATCTTAAACTTGAAACTTTAAAAGCTCATTACACATGATTGATCTTCATAAAAATTAACTCAAAAAATATGACTTTGAAAGCTTATTATATATAATCAGCTTTTACAAACATTGACTTAAAAATGTGACTTTAGAAGCTCATTATACATAATTAATCTTCATATATATTACCTCAAACATCAACTTCAGAAGCTTATTACATATGATTAATTTTTACAAATATTAACTTTAAACATGTGACTTCAGAAGCTCATTATGCATGATTAATCTTTATATATATTATCTTAAAAAATATCAACTTTGAAAGCTCATTATATATGATCAGCCTTCATTAACATTAACTTGAAAATATCAACTTCAAAAGCTCATTACACATAATCAGCCTTCACATATATTGGCTTAAAAAAATATTAACTTTAAAAGCTCATTACATATGCTTATAAATATAACAGTAAAAGCTCATTATGTATAAAATTAAAGATAAAAATTAGAAAGGAAGTTGAGGATATATTAAAAAATTTTTTAAAAATGATATAATTCTGATATCAATAGAAGCTACAAAAGAAATTAATAAAATTAATTAATCAGAGAGTCTTCTCTCATAAATATATTATTAAATTACTAATTAGTGTCATAGTTGTAAACTGCGTATACTTAATAAAGAAATAAAAAAAGTTAAAAAAAAAGTCAAGTGAGGTTAAGTTTATAAGTTAAAACTTAATTTATAAATTTAACCTAAGCTGTCACTGCAGGTCAGGGTGACACTGAGTTAAATTAAATTAAATTAAATCAGATGATAGTGTTTCAATGATTTTAAACTCACTTTAAATAATATAAAAAGTTTTGTGAAATACATCTTTTTTACAAGTTATATATATAATATATCATTGTTATAAGCTTTATAAACTATTAAGTTTAAAGATTTAAACTTATTTTTTTTAATTTTTAAAGTCAGCAGTGATTGCAAAAGCACAGTGAATTTAAGAATATTATAAAGATATCATAATCTTCACATTAAAAATACTTAAAAATTATAAAAACAATAATAAAATATTTATAATATTTATCTTCTTTACTTATTATATAAGAATTAAATTTAAATCTACCTTACACTACTTTTACAAATTATAAAATATTAAAAACACATTGTTATTCACTGCTTCCTGCCTTTGTTACTTTTTAACATATGTTAAATCACGGTTTTAAGACTTTTATTAAAGTATAAACATTAAATCTTAAATCAATCACTTTGTAAAAATATCATAAAAATTTATTTTTTAGTATTTCCTTAGTGCTTTACAATACTAAAGGTTATTTTTTTTTAAGTTTTACACAAAAAACTGTAAAAAGCTCAAATTAATAAAAAAGCCTGTAGAGGAAAGTATTATTCTGAGTATAAAAAATATAAAGAACTTTTATCAAGTATTTTATATATAAAGTAAAAACTAACAAGTTTATATTATTTTTTTACCTTAAATAAGCTCAGATTAAACAAGGTTACATGTGATTTTAAGAGCTTTTATAAACTTAAATTTTTAAAAATCATAAAAGTTACTTATTTTGAGTATTAAGAATAAAAAATAAAGTCTTTAAACTCTTGATTATGCTTGAGTTTATAAAGGAAGGGATATTAAACTTAAAGTAAATTTAAAACTGAAAATATCATAAATTCATTAAAATTATAATCAAGATTAGAATCAAAATCTTAAAAAACTTAAAAAAATTTATAATGAATATAACATCAAACATAAAGGTTAAAAATATTTAATTAATATATTATATTTATATTAATAACATTTATAAAAAAGGGAAACTACTTTATTATAAATAATAATTAAAACAGCTCATTTACCTTCTTATAAACTTATAAGCAAATTAAAAAAATAATAAGATAAAAAACACAAAAATATTCTTTCTGCAGGAAAATTAATCAATAAAGATGCATATTTAAAGTTTAATTAAAAATTAGTATAAAAATTAGCAAAATAAAGAAGAAAGTAAATGTGAATTTTTTTTTCTTCATTAAATATATACAGTTTAAGACTATGACACTAATTAGTAATTTAATAATATATTTATGAGAGAAAACTTTTTAATCAGTTTATTTTATCAATTTCTTTTGCAGTTTTTATTGATGTTAAAATTACATAATTTTTAAATATTTTTTTTAATATCTCCTCAATTTACTTTCTGATTTTTATTTTTAATTATATATAATGAGTTTCTGAAGTTGATATTTTTAAGATAATATATGTGAAGATTATAAAAATTAATTATATATAATGAGCTTCTGAAGTCACATGTTTAAAGTAATATTTTAAAGATTAATTATGTGTAATAAGCTTTCAAAGTCATATTTGTAGAATTAATGAGTTTAATCAATGTTTTTAAAGTTATTTTAATTTTTTTATCAAGTGTATAACATCTGATAAATATTAATAAGAGATATCATATAAAGATGTGAGTTTTTTATCTTTCACTGTTATTTTTTTTATTATATAAATTTTATTATATCAAGTTTATAAAGAGATTAAATTTATAAATTAAAATTTACATCATAAACTTGACCTGACCTGACTTAAATAATAATTTAAACATATTAAGGTAAGTTTAAAAATGATTAATTATTATAATTTAATTTAATTTAATTTAATTTAACTCAGTATTACCTTGACCTGCAGTGATAATTTAAAATTTATTAATGTTAAAATCTTCTTAATAAGTATATTTTTGAGAAAATCAATTAATTAATTTTTAAAAAGATGAATTTCTTTTTAACTTATTTAAAAGTTTCACTTATTTAAAATATTATCTTATTGTTATATTATTATATGTACTTTTATAAGTTTATTATTCAAATTGTGAATTATTTTCTTAGAAGATTTCTTAAGTAAAATATTAACTTTCTTTAAAAATAAATATGATAATAATATTATATTAATATTTCAAATTTAAATTTAATAATATACCTCAAATCATCACTTTTATAAAAGATAAAATTATTAAAACTATAAAATTATAATATTCTTTATTATATAATAATATAAAATATAAAAATTAATATTTAAGAAGTAAAAGAAAAAAGAAACATAAAGCTTTATTAAATATTATTAAATTACTTAAAAAGTATTAAATAAAAAATGTTATTATATTATAATAAATTATAATTGTGTTATTTTTATTAAATAAACAAATAATTAATTTCTCTGCTTATATAGTTTTTGTTTTCTTAGTAATGAATTACAATATCAATTATAAATCTTTATTAAAAACTAGAATTATTTTATATTTTTATAATGTTATCACAGTGTTTTAATAACTTAAGATATATAAATTATTTATTTATTAAAAAACTTAACATTAAAAACTTTTATATGATTATTATAATATTATGAAATAATTTCAAATATATTTTTTATGTTATATAAACATAATATTTAAAAGTTAATAAAGAATAAAAGTTACTTTTCTGATTTTAACTTTATATTTATATTTATATTAATATAATATTAAGTTTTTTTAAAAAAATAATAATAAAAATAATATTTTAAAATTTCATCTTTAATTTAAAAATAGTGTTAATAAAGAATATTTACTTATTCATAATATTTTTTATGAGATTAATTTAATTTAGTTAGCATTTCTTTGTTAACTGTGAGGTACCTGATGAGTCAGGCTGCAGCCTTATACCTCACTTAAAATTTAAAGCACCTCCTCGTAAGATAGCAGCAAACTTCAACAACAAGGCAGCTGTTGATAAATCATGACTCTTGTTTTCCGCACGCAACTTGGATCACTCATTCAAACTCAAGTCGGTACCGCTGATATTGTTAACCTGCTCTCAGCGGCGCATTCCACCTATGGCTGGCTCGGTGGACTGGATGGTGCGAGATTCCTCCTATCAAAGATACCCAACACCTTTTCAAACAGGATCAAAGAATTGCAGCTAGACAGGAACCTAAGGTTATCACCAATAACAGCTCATGTACTTACTGCTGGTGGACCTTTGATTTGTTCTATCGACAATGCTCACGAAGCGTTCGGTGGAGATGTGCGAACGCAGCTCATAGGCCTGACGCTCTGCGCACTTGCTCATGAAACTGATGGAGCAGCTGCTGTTGCTCTATTTAAAGCATGCATGATACATGAACTATTCGAAGGCTCTGATGAGATCGCAAACGCTCTTCACGGCCAACTGAATGATGAATCTCATATTCAACAGATCTTAAATGAAGGAGCAGCACGAGGTCTTACTCAACTATTCACATCGGCCACAGCAACGCTGAATGTACCTGAAGGCGACCGTGAATGGCTGCGTGCCAACCTTTTCACAGAGGATGACATGCTGCCTCTACCAGCAGAGATCCAAATGGTTGGTGGGCTGTTGAGGTGGATCATGTCAAGTGATCATAACACCTATGCCACAAGAAGCGCTCTAGTTGGACGTGTGGCAGCATGCTTGAGAAGCATCGGATACATGGTTGGCGGAATACAGGCATGGGATGGCACTGGGAGTTATCCCCAGGACGTCAGTCGTAAGGCAGTCCTTCTGGTCCTGGGAGGTTCTTCCCCAACGGATCCATTGATGCTTGATGCGGATGAGATACCTGAAACCACCCGCACACTTCACTATCAATACAAGTCCGTGGGAGCCATGCTGTTGAGCGCACTGGGAAACCAATCAGATGCGTACCCTGAAGTTTTACAGACCCACTTCGAGTTCATATACCAATATATTGAGAGCCGACTTCTTGTCCAATACGAACAGATCGAGACTGGAACCATATACCTGCAAGCAAAATTTCACTGGGCCCCTCCATTACTGCAATCAACACCGATGGCGAGACGAGTTGCTGCAATTTATTTTCCATTCTCAGCGGAGGACATTGCACCTTGCTACAGTCGCATAGCCAACGAAGAAATACTAAGCCAATTAAGAGAGCACGATTCCCTTCATGGCGGCTTCGCCATGATCCCCGAGGCAGTATGTCTATTCCGCGCCGTGACCGCTGCTATCGTCATCTCCATTGTTGGCATGTTTGGCGGAGAAGGATTTAAAAAAGCCCAGCACTCCATCTCCTTGAGTTTGACATACCCAGATTGGCTGGAGTCAATGTGCAAGCTCTTGGACCAGGCTCTACTTTCTGGCTTGGAGTACAACAAGGCAGTATTTGCACTTGCAGTGATACACTGTGCGCAAAGCCCGGAGAAGATCTATGAATGCAAGCGTGCAATCGTCGCCTGGCGGAGCGGTATCTATTCAGTCGTTCCCTCATTGCTCCTGTCCATGAGACCCTCACCTGATGCCGTTGACTTGCAGTGCATCGATTACTACTGGGCAAATGTGAAGGTCCGCGAAGATGGCTCGGTATACAGCGCTGGGACGAGTGCCCTACTTCAAAATTTGGGTTTGATTGAAGAGATCCAAAATGGAGATGCTTCATCTTTACAGTCGCTGTCACAACCCTGGATGGGCCAAGCTCAGCGTGGGCCTCCTGACGTTCCGCTGTATCTCACAATCGAAAGACCGCTACACTACAATCAGCCCGACATATGCCTTGTTGGCCGTGTTGGCGGCTCCGTCATCGGCTCGACCGGCGTTCTTGACGTGCTTCGAGGCCTGGTCAGGAATTTAGACGAACCTTACAACTGCCCCGGCCATACCTCGCCTCCCAGCGCCATCAATGTCAAGGCGTCAATCTGGGCAGGGAACCGCCATTCGAAGCCGGCAGGAGAGAACTCGCATACATTTGTCCCGGTACAAGGTGATGACTGCTGGGCCGTCTTCCTCATCGGACAAACTACTTACTTCAATGGACGCATAGCGCTGAGGTGTCCTGAGTGTACAGTTGAGCGAGCAGGTTCGCATAGTGTTGTTGTTGGGTATTGTTGAGCAGATATTATGTACAGTAAACAATATTGAACCTCTTTCCTCTTAACACACTTCTGTTGTGATTCACATTTTCATCTTTTTTGATCCTGCATTTATGGTGACTGCAGAGATAAGATAAAATAAGATTTTTAATCTCTGTTCTGTCTCTGTCTCTGTCTCATTTTATCTTTGTAGTATTTTTAAACCTTGATCTCAATTTTATGAAATAAGAAATAAGAAGTTCCTGTTTTAATAAAATACCCTTAAATCAATCAATTATAAATATTTTAAATTTATTAACTTTTAATTTATAATTATAACTTTTTACATCATTAATAAAAAATTTTAGTTTTAATATCAGATTAATAGATTATTTTATTATTATTTTATTTATTAAATATACATAGTTCAAGATTATAATACTTTTTAATAAATTAATAATATATATTATAAGGTGTTGTGATTATACTATAATTAATTTATTATAAAGTATTGTGATTATACTATAATTAGTTTGTTATAATTAGTTAAATTGCTTATAATAAATAAAATATCTCCTTATTACATATTATATGAAATATTAACAATATTAATAATAATTATAAAGTATTAAAAATTGCTTTACTTTTAAATCTTTATACTTAGAATTAATGATTACAAATTTATAAATATATTATCAAGTTAATAATTTTAACATTTGTAAATTCTTTAACTTTTAATTAAGTTATTATTACTCTTAGTTTTTATATTTAATACTTTATTAATTATCTTAAAGAAGCAAATGGTAATTTGATCTTCACTTTTAAATGAGTTTGCTGCTCTTTTTAAAGATCAACTCATCAGAATTCTCCCTGCTGCTTTAAGCAACTCTGATACTGCCTTTTATTATTAAAGCTTTAAATCAACAACATCCTTCCTCTCTGTTGTGCTGAAGCTCACGCTTGAGTCATCACATGATGTTAAATGTGTTTATTGCATCACTATTTTATTCATGAATCCTCAATTATGATTCTCTTTTTTGACACTCACACTTTTTAAAGAGCGCAGCAGAGATCTTGAAGAATGAGTGCTCATTTACATGCTGACTGCTGAAAGCTTATTTATATAATGATGAATTCATCATTTTCTGTCACACATGCTTTTTCTTCATTGAGCTGCTGTTCTTTATCTTTATGTCAGCACTCTTCATTTTCACCTTCTTTATTTACTTCTCATCTTTAATCACTCTTCAACATCACCTGTCTGAGCTACATTAATCTTGAGTCCTCTGTGAACTGCCTTTCTTCCACTATTGTTTATTCAGCATGAGTTATGTTCAATAATCATCAGAAAGTAGTTCATCATCTGAGGACAACAATGAAGCATATACAGATGCTGACAGCAACAGTTGTTATGAAACAGACTTCACTGCTGTAGACACAGACACTGAGGATGATTTTACTTACAATGTCAATTGCAAAGACCTGATCAATGTTGAATACAATGAGACAACTGAACGGGCGTGACTGCTTAAAGATCAAGATCATCCGCCTGAATATTATCAATGACAGGTTGAAGAGTTCAAGGAATCTGAGTTCACTGAGGAAGACTATAGCAGTGACATCATGCTACTACTTGACTGAATAAAGGAGCAGTGATGCAAGTAAATAATGAGCATTTCCCTTTGCCTTTTCACTAAGCTTTAGCTCAGGTGTAAAGTTAACAGGCTTTCAGGTACTGCATTTACATAAAAAAAGATCTTGACAAGATGTATCAGAATATCTCTCTTCAGCTTCTTCATAACTTCTTTGACTGACTACTAAATCAGAAGTGAGGGAAGGGAGGCAGGAAATGACATGACATGAAGTTATTCAACTCACTCACAACATACTGAAAACTCTACCGCCTCATATATGAGAGAGTGATGAGGAAGAAGATTAACAGCTTCTTAAATCAACAGATGCATAAGATGACTGCATTTTTAATTATCACTTAATCAAATTTTCTAAAGAGCAAGCCAAGCTAATATGTCACTGTAGATACTCAGGAAATTATTTAAGAAACATGACTTAAGCAAGAGCAAGCAAGATAAACTGTGCATATATATGAAGAATCTTGCACAGGTCCTGAAGATCAAGTTGATTATAATTAAACAGAGATACTCTCTTGAATGACATCAAATGCAGATTCATTTATGACTGCAATTGACTCTCATCTCTGCAAACTGACCTCAAGCCCTCTTAAAGTTATGTTATCATCATGTTATAATAACACTGATCTGAGATTCAGAGGGCGGACCTCATCATGTCTTACTTGAATTCACATTCAAGTTCATCAAGAAATATCTTGATATGAAAGATGCATACATCTTATCTCTCTTAAATTATAATCATATCTCTTTCCGCTCATATTTTCAACATTCAGTATTTATTTGTGCAGTTAATACTTATGAAGAATCAGCAACACATTTCTGATTCCTGAGATTATCTTTGATCTGTTTTTTATTCTTAATCCTCATGTCTTCCTCCTAGGCCTGCTTTTTGTTGATCAAGCTTTTGCAGCCCTCAACCTCATATCTCTGAAGCAGCTCAGCAAGCTGATAATTGAGCTCAGCCTTAACAAGTTGCAATTGCCACTTCATGATGACTTGAATGACGTGCCCGTCTTTCACTGATTGATCAGAACATTGCACAGGTAAGAGTTATCATTAAATGAGCTCTTATTATACTCAACCCTTCTGCCGTGAATGAAGAAACTCAGTGTGGTTACTAAATTCTGACAGATTGCGCGCCTCTATACGTTTTATTATGATGCAGGCAAGGTATTTGATGAGAACAGTTCATATGATGAGATGAAACACCTTCAGAAAAGAAAGAAATATGCTGACATGTTCTGCTTTACACAGAGAATGTGAGTGATGCTCTTCAGAACCTGATTATGCAGCATGCTGATACATGAATGTTCCTCAAGCACTACCTCTCTCAATGCATTACTGCAGATACTCAGGCTATTGTGCAGAGCTTGAAGCCTCAAGGAGCACTGATGCAGGCTGCTTGCAGAATGAGTTAATTAATTAATCCTCAGCAGTCACAAGAGCTGACAACAGAACAATCATTATCAGTTAATGAGCATTCACATGTTCATTCCCTGCTTCAGCACTGAGATACGCTTAAGCGCCGCATCAAGGGCAAAGCTATGAAAAACAAAGTGTATAAAGAACTTGAGCGGGAGATTACCAATGAAAGACAGCATCAACAGCATGCACTTTTGAAGAAAATACAAGGGAAATGAGACAAGGAACAGCCCGTGATTGATATTAAACAGCAGCTTTTCAGTTTAAAGTTTAGTGAGGATATCAAGACAGCCTTGAAACACTCTGATGATAAGTCACTTGAACAGAAACACTTGATCAAGGTGATCATGACATTGCCTGAGATATCTCTTGAAGATGAGCTCTGCTGACGCAATGCAGTCATTAATGCAGTCACAGCTTACTGCCAAATCAAGGAAGGCAGAGTGTATCAATCAAAACATCATCAAAGTAAACTCAAGACAAGTGTCACTTCAAGTAAAGTCAAGACTGAAGAAGATGCACAGATTTCAGAAGAGGTTAAAGTGTTGAAGAAGATCAAATCTTCTGTGTATGAAGAGAAGAAACTGAGAATATGCTTTTTATGCCTTAATAATGAAAATCTACTGATTAATAAGTGCATTTATGAATTCTGAACTCCTGATGATCTGATAAAACATTTCAGGTGAAAGCATCTCTTTAATCTTCAGCTGAACATGAAAATTGAATGCAATGTTTGCTGAGTGTCTTTGAAGCACAAAGTGCATCTTCAAAATCATGTAGTTAATATACATGAGACTGTTTCTTAATCATCATGTCTGAAACTTGACTGAATGTTTCCTTCAACATAATATCAACAAATGAAGTTCTTTAAAGGGTTAAATTCTTGCTTCTGTTCACTTCCTCAGTTTTTTTTTTTTTTTTTTTTTTGCTTTGATGTCTAGAAATTCCTTTCATATGCATTTACAGCAATGTAGAACATGTAGCAATTGCAGTAAACTTTCATCAGTATATTTTTATCACTTCATATGTCAGTTTTTAACAACATGTTGAAGAAAGAGCCACTTGACTCTTCTGACTTTATTGAATTTTGTGAGCTTGAGTGATGTCAATTTCTGTTTAAGCGGCTAGATCTCTGTTTTCATTGATTCATTGTCATTTTCATTGTAGAGTTTTTCAGCAATAGAACGCAATTGTTAGATGCATTACATGTATATTATCTTTTACATCAAAAGACTGCTGCTCTGAATACTGCATCATATCAATGAAACATTGTCAGAAGGTGTATCACAAGCTTATTTTAATATCATTAAAGATGTATGCCCTTCATCAGATTTATGAAGATGACCACTCTCATGACATGCTAACAAAGAGACCAGGTTTGTGGATGAATGAGTTAAAATGTTGTCACAGAGCATATCAGTCATTAAATGATGAGTCATGAAATGCTTTAGCGTGATGAATGCTCTTGTGTGATGAGATGCTCATAATAATGAGGGTCATCATGCAATGAAGATCATCATGCAATGAGGATTATTATGTAATGAAGATCATCATGCAATAATCTGCATCATGTAATAATTCATATCATGCAATAATTCACATCATGTAATGAGTCATGTCATGCAATAAGCTTTATCATGTAATGATCCCTATCATGTAAAGATCCTTATCATGTAATAATTCACATCATGTAATAATCTGTATCATGTAATAATCTGCATCATGTAATAAGCTGCATCATGCAATAAGTTGCATCATACAATAGCTGCATTAACTTGACAGAGATGATGTAGAATGATTTAAATAAATTATTTTTGATGCTCATGCTGTTCCTAACTTCCTGCTAAATTTAGTAGTCTTATTAAGCTCTTATTGATCACTGTATGATGAATGATTCATTTCATCACCTTTATTCACATACACTATTTCTTTGCCCTTCATTCTTTGAGGGTTCATTTTGAGGGTCTTTGAGCGGGACGCTTTTATTAAAGCATAAGATTCACAGATCAGCTATAAGAATTCTGTTCACTTTAAAACCCTTAAGAGCTAATAGAGCACTGATTAACAAGTATGCCTTCAGCAAAGAGAAGATCAGAGAGGGCAGCTGATGAAAAGTTTCAGAAACAGATAAAAACTCTTATGAAGAAGAAAGACTGAATAAGACAGAATTACACAGCAGATGTTTATATTTTATTATGTTGTAAGAAAAGACACTTTATGTATATATTTTTAAAAGAGCCCTCCTGGCCTTTAAATCCTGAGGATATAATAAGAGTTTTTTAAAATTGTACACACATTAGCAGCTGATAAGTTTCAAGAAAAGAGTTATTCTTTGTTGATCAAGAAGACACCTGCTCATTTTCATAATAAAGAGAATAACATGATAATTATGTCATCTTAATCTGTTACAGCATCTCAATGTTCTTCTACAAAGAGTAACACTGAAGACAAGATGTAAATTCATGATTCAAGAGTATCAACTAAACATTACTGAAATTATAAAGACATGCATACAGTTTTCATAAAGAATAGAATCAATTCTGTTGATATCTCTGAAAATTGATGCAAGCTGTAGTGATGTAAGCTGTACTGATGTTCAACTTAATGATGTACAGCCTGTTGTTGCAGACTCAGTTGTTGTACCACAAATGAGACAGTCACTAAGACGCTGTAGTTTAGATGTCATTGAAGTGTGAAGAATGCTGAAGAGACACTGATGTTGAGAGGAGATCAGAACAGGCTCTTGAATCTTTTAAACACTGATGATTGAAATCATTAGCGCATGGAAATCACCAGCGTTGAGAGGGAGTCAGAATGAGCTTAGAACACTGAAGTTTTCATTATATTAACATGTGAGAGCCACTGACATAAGATGAAAGTTGATGTCAAGGGAAAGAAGTCAGAATAGTTACCTCTCTGTTGACATTTACCTTGCATTGATGTCTTTCTTATATTGATGCCTCTCATGTGTCAGCATCCTGAGGCTCAGCTTCCTTTAAACATCAGCATCTGTTTTACATCAGCGTCATTCACACATCTGTGCAATGAAAACATCAGCATCTTAGGAGCCTTCTTTTAAGATGCAGGCACAGAGAAGACATCAGTGCAAAGTGAACATCAGCAGGAAGACACTGTTAGTGTTAAGAAGAAGTCAATCTAAGGCGCTGAGTTTTTTCATTACTAACATTGAAAGGATGCTGATGTAGAGCAGAGAAGTTAAAATAAACTTTATTATTCTGATGCACTGACATTGATAAAGAGCCTCTTTTTGGCTCTCTTTCAATGCTGATGATGATGTAGTAAATTAAAGTAAATCATAGGACTTTCTGTTGAAAGGTTTAAAGATTGACAAATAAAATGTAACTATGACTATGTGATAATAAGTATGAGAGCGTGACTGAACAAGATTAAACTGATATAAGGAGAGGACTGAGGATAAAAAGGGCTGAAGCTGACTCAAGATTATAAAATTATATTTTTACTGATTATTCTGCTTCATCTCTCAAGTTCTTCAGCCACTTTCATGAGCACTGAGAGATGAATGAAGCATGAAAACAGCTGAAGCAACAAGAGAGTTAAAGGAAGAAGATGTCTGAAGTGTGAAAAAGATTAAAGCATGTGAGCAGTCAGAGCATCAGGGCGGTCAGAGTGTAGAAACAGCTGAAGTACTTAAGAGGCTGAGGTCTCTGAAAGGCTGAAGCAGGTAAGCATCAGAAGCATCTGAGGAACTGAAGCATAAAAGCAGCTGAACAACAAGAGTGACTGAAGCATTCTGATACCTGAAGAACAATGAGATGTTATTAAACAGTTATAAACACTTATGCCTCTGCTGTCTTACTGCTTCAGTCACCTTCAGTTGATGTTTCTATGTTTAAATCTGAGGAGCCAAAAACTGACGCCTTAATTGAATCATAGATATCATGCTTGAGAGATTATTTAATTAAGAGTGAGGAAAAGAAAATCATCATTAGATAAATTTTCACTTTTGATAATTCCTGTTCTTTCACATTTGATTTGTTTAAGCAAAGGTGTTCTTAAAACATTTATGACAGGAGGAAGTCATTAAATAATTTAATAAAGCACTTCAAGACCTTCTTTTCCTTTGTGCTCTCAGGTCAGTTATGCTCAGTCATTCTCTTCACTGTATACTGCTTGCAGTACCGCCGTTTGCAGCACACTCAAAGCTCAACAGTAGAAGTTTATAAGTCAATGTGTGTGTACTTAGTTTGATAAGTCTTCAATCATTTAGTCCTCACCTGATTATTGATCAAGCAAGATGAGGATTCTGTAGATGACACTTACAGTACCTGTGTTAAAAGCTTAATCATGAATTAATTAAGCATCTGCTGTCCTTGACACCTGGCGGGCCTGCACAGTCAAATGACAGTGTAGTTAAACAGCATTCATTTGATTGTCTGATGCAGCTCAGCTTTTCAGACTGAGCTGAAGTCACAAAATAATAAGCTTGTGAATTCACACATCTCATATTTCTGTCCTTTCTAGTCTAGATGAACCCTTAATTACATCTCACATAATCATTTATCTTTTTAATTATTTAAGCGCCATCCCTAGCACCTGTTCATTCAGTAAACTGAAGACTGCATTGAACAAAGATTGTGACTACTAGCTGAATAAGTAATAGCGCAAATTGCATGACTAAGTCAAGAAGTGATTATGTCATGCTTCATCATTCTTCCTTTGCTCACATCTTCATCATAATCCTTGATATGCTACTCCTCAATGACTCAACTGTCAGAGAGATAACTACAAGCTATCAGAGCTCATCTCATCAAAGATGAGCTTAACTCCTTTTGTGTTACATTCAAGTCAACATACCTCAATGCAAGTGATCAAGATTCAGTTGCTGACTTTCAGCAGCTTGTCATGAATTCAAGCAAGTAGTCAACTCAAGTACATGTGACATAATTAATTAATACAGGTGAAAGGACTTTAACTCTTAAATTTTTTAATATTCTTCTTAATTTTTTAACTGTTTCTGCTCTTCCTTCTGAACCTGGGAATACCTCTTTTAGTGATGAAGTAATCTTACTATACACTTGTCTCTCCTTGAATCAAACAGACATTAAATACACTGCTCAACTCATAAAAGATGTTATCACCTGAGTTGAAGACATGAAACTATGAACTATTATAATTGACCTCATCATGTGAACATGACTGATCCCTCATTTAATAACTTCTCCTCAATTCAGCACCTCCTTTGCTGCCTCATTTCAGCAGACATCATGATTATTTAATTCAGTCAACACTGTAGATACCTCTGATCACAGGAAAGATGTCAACTTTATACTGAAAACTGAAGTAGAGGACAATCTCATTATTGATCATTTAAAGTTCTTTGACACATTCTTTAAAGAAGTCTCACAGCTTCCTGAGATAATCATGACTGTGTTTAAGATGTGCAAGGATGCAGAGCCGTCACTGTACATAAAAAATATTAACTGAATGAAGTGACTGAATGAGTGTGAAGAGTGAAGGGTGTTGAATTAACTCTGTCATCACATTAATCAGTTTCTGCTCTTTGTGAACACATGAGGTTTTCATCTCTTAAAATGTTGATGATATGTTATCACCTCAACCAAGCTTATTCTTGAATCTATCAGCAAACAGAAGCTGAATGTCAGCTTTGCTTATAATATAAGTGATGAGCATGAAAATGATGACAGGTCACATTGTGACTGATTTTAAATTCTTGTTTTAAGTGAACTGAAGAGCAATCTGTGAGAAGATAATCACAGCAGCACTTCATATGATATATTAAGATATACTCAGAAGGTATTCAGTGCACAAGATACACATCAGTTTATTTTAAGCTTTACACTCTGCAGTTCAAAGATGCGGCTGTGAGAGTTTGACAGACTCAGAGAAGTCACGTCTGAGTCATTCAACATTAACAAAGATGATCAAATGTTTGTTTCAGTGATTCTGAGGTTTTTATAAATGAATGAAGAAGAGCTTGGTTTTGATTTTATCATCATGAAAGAGAGGAGTGAAAGATATACTGAAATTCAATAAAATGACTGAGTGAAGCATCTTTGCCTGAAGGAGCTTATGAACTGATAATGTTTCATCACTGATTAAGTAATCACTTGCTGAAAAGGCTGCCTGAGCAGAGGTAATTCAGAGGACTGACTTGTCATCAAGAACTCATGAGAATATGAAGAACAACTCAAGAAGAGTCTTCTGCTCAAAGAAGTGACAAAAGCTGAAGTGAAAAATATAATGTGATATTATCATCATGAGACTGTATGTGCTGAAGGTGTCATTAATGATGTCTGCAACAACATTCAGAAGAGATTAAGTGAAATTAAGATGAGAAGTTCATTTCAACAATGATGACTTGTGCTGTTCAAAGCCATTATGAGCTCAGCCATGTTCAGCAGTTCAGGCAGAGGCAGAGGTTGAAGCAGCAGCAGAAGCAACAGCAGAATCATCATGTGAAAAAGATTATTAAACTCTGTACAGACATTAATGCTGCCACTTCTTAAATGCTCTTGTTCAGACTCTTCAGTCAAACAAGATGCTCAACAGTGATGTAATCAAGTTCATTATCACATGATTATGCATGATGTTGAAAAGAGTATTTATCATGCAAGTTCCTCATGAGTCATGCTCACAGGATTGCTCAGGGGCATTAAAGATGAATGATACATTGAAGATGAATTTGAATTTCACTAAAATTGTTTAAAGCATGAGTCACTGCTATTGAATGCTAAGATCCTTCACCGTGATATCTTGATCAGGAATGTCATGTTGAAGAAGACAAAAGATGACAGTTTCCTGATTAATTTAAATCTTGTTGTCAAAACAGACTGTGAAAAGGCTTCTGAAGCACTGAGCAAAACTGACATTAAAGTATTCATAGCAATCAGTACACTCTATGATGAAGATCATAACTTCATGCATGATTTAAAATCATTCTTCTGAGTGTTGTTTTGAATTTGCATTCATTGAAATGAGCCTGATCAAGAGAAAAACAGAACAGAATATGAGTCCTGAAATTATAAAAACACAAAGGAACTTGCAGAGCTTAAGAAAGACAAGATAAATGAAAAGAACAAGTTTGATAAAAAAGTGAATAAAAATTTCACATCTTACTGCAAGTCATTGATTTCTTGTGTATAAAAGCTGCGCAAAGTTGTCTTTCCTAATGAGAAGTGATGATTAAACTGAGATTAACAACTGTATTCTCAGATGAAGTCAGTACTGAAGAAGGCAAGGCAAAATCTGAATATTTTAACTACAGTATAGTTCTTAATTTCTATATCACAGATGCAAATAGAGTACAGCAGCTTGTAACTTCAAACACCTCTCATTGAGAGAAGATATGAATTCAATGATGATGTGAATGCTGTGATGACAGAACTCAGCAGCCAGACCTGAACACTTTAATGAGAGCATTAAAAGGCACTTGATGAGAGCATTAAGATAAGCACTTGTTTACATGTTCACTTTGCTCACATCACCTTGTTTGATTTAGCACTTAATTCATCATTGCACTGTTCTCATTCCTGTTGATCTCAATGTTGCTTAAGTGTCTCTTGATCATGTTTTGCTAAGCGCGTCAAAGGCTTTCTGTCAGTCAGTCAGTGAATTATCCTCAGGAATGCTTGTAATCATGTGCAGGATACAAGGAGCAGAGCTGTTTTTTCATCAGCTTAATACATCATGTGCATTTAATATAACTGTGTGAGCTTTGCAGCACTCATCACTGATCTTGCAGTTAATAATTCAGTGCTGTTAACCTTCATCTGAAGTTATTTCTGACAGCAGTCTTCATTTTCATCTGAGTTTCATTTCTGATTGAGGGTTCAATTCTTGCGCCTTTTGATTTTGAGCCTCATGATTTCAGATGTCAGTCTCTTTCACTTTAACAGGCTGCAGGAGTCACAGCTGTGATCATGTCACTTAACTGTGAAATTTTATCAAGGATGTATTCAAGAAGCTCTGAATAATTGATGAGTTCATTCTTTAATTTATCTGATCTCAATTGCATATCTGAGATAGGACTGAGTTCAGTTGCATATGTAAATACAAAATAACTGTTTATTCAGAATTCACACTACTTGCATTTATCAAGACTATAGTATTGTTCAAGTACTACATCAAACTATACAGCTGCTTCAGACCAGGATGCTTTTTCACTCATATGATTAATATCAACTTCATTAAAGTTATCTGTGTTCACATCTGCTTTAGAATCTGTCTCATTCTCTGTTGTAACTGCACTTTGTATGATTGTCTCAGGTGACATGATTGCTTGCTTTAAGTTTACATCAGCAAAAATTTAATAATCTTTATTCTCCCTCAGCATGTCCTTCATTGTCATGTGTTTAAAACGCTTCAGCTCAGCTCTCTGAGCAGTAATTTTCTTCAGCATCTTCACAAGCCTTGACTTTAAAAGATTTTTGTTATGTTTCAACTCATCAACTGTCAGCTGTGTTTCCTGTTGTAGTTGTGAAAGGATTTTTGCGCAAGTGTCATTCTGTAACAATTTTGTTAAAGATTTTAAGTTCATCATGAACTGCTTGATCCTGATCACAGTAACTCAAACTTTATGCACAGCAGTATATCACAATTGTGTTATTGAGTTAAGAAGCTCAGGAAATAATTTACTGAGCTCATTCATCTCATCTGCTGCAAACTTGTCTTCATTCATCAGAAACACCTTGAATCATAAGTTCAGTTCAATGAATTCAAGACAGTTTCATCTCTTTTTTTATAATACATTTCTCATTGTCTTCTGCTTAAAATTGTAACAGGTGTTTTCTAGAATATCTTGCACTTTTATCAAGAGTTGATGTTGAGTCTTGAGAGGCAAGTAAACTGAATACAGTGATGAAACAGAGATGATCACATGTGAGAGGAAATGTTTCTGAGATTAAGAAGTTGAGCCTTCAAAAGTTATACTGATTGTTAACATGTGCATTAAATTGCATTTAAAACATGAATATACAGATCTGTCTCTCTTTTCCTTTCTGAAGGATCCTCTTTTCATTCTCTTTCATTAAAGTTGAAGTTCTCTGACGGCCCTCAGCAGCACTTTTGATAACATTCACTTCAATCTTTGCTGCTTCAGCCTCAGATGCCGCGCGCTCTGCACTTTGTACAGGAGAGACTTTGAATACCTTCAGAAAATAAATTTTAACCTTCAGCATTAATTCAAATATCTGCTCTTCAAGGAGGACTTTCACCGCATTGCAAACAGTATCAAGGTTATGCTCATGAATAAGATTCTGAACATCTTCACAGTGTTGATGCCTCTAAATATGTTCATGAATTTTCTTTGAGTTGTGCATTTGTGTATCAGCTCCCTTGAAGATGTTTCTTAACACTAAGTAGATTAATCTTTCATCAGGAGGATTCTTGATCATGAAGATCATACTTTAAGTGAAGTTGATGATTTTTGTGTTGAGTATCATACATGAAGCTGATGACATCAAGAATGAGCAACATACTGCAGGTCAACATGACTCTGCTGAAGATTTACTCAGCACACTTGCATCAGAAAGAGTTAACTCTTAAACAAAGTTGATGAAAACAGCTGTGAGTTTCACTTCACTGAATTAACCTTTTGCTAAATGCAGGAGAGAGAGATCTCTAGAGAAGAGAAGTCTTTAAAAAAGAGAGATCTCTAAAGAAGAGGAGTTTTTAGGAAAGAGAAATCTCTAAAGAAGAGCAATCTTTAAGGTAAAGTGACCCTTAAAGAAGAGTGATCCCTGAAGCAGAGTGATCTTTAAAGGAGAGAAGTTCATAGAGAAGAATGATCTTTATGAAAGAATAATCCTCAAGGTGAAGTGATCTCTAAGGATGAGTAATCACTATGAACTGAATAAAAATAGAATGAAGATATTTTTAATTACTCAAGAAAAACTGTTAATTTATGCTGTCATTAAAAGAGCCCTGTTCAGGCTCTTAAGAATCATTCATCAAGTGAGAGGAGACAAACCCTCTGCATGTGAAGTCTCTGATACATGATAATATCTGAAATAAAGGAGGCCTGTGAACATAAAGTTGAAATAAAATATTAAATTTTTAAATTTTTTTTATTATGATTTCAGAAAAGCTGCTGTCATGAATTCAATTAATTTTAAGCTTTAAATCATATGAAATTTATTTTCTTATCTTATGATAATAGTCTTACTGCTTCAAAGTTAAATTTAGGTTGAATGACATAAGTTGAAAACACTTACAAGACTTGTATCTGAAGCTTGATCATGAATGAGTCAATGATCTGAGTCATCATTGGCACTTGGTCTGAGCAGGCGCTCAAATTTATCAATGAGATACAACTCATCAAATAATAAGCAGCTGCACTGACTCTGAAGCTGTTAACATAAGAACAGTAAGAGGCCTGCAGTTAAACAACATACATTGACTGTATTACCTGACATAAAAGGGGGCAAGCATATGTTATTTTTATATATGAGACACAGAATATGATCCTTCTGAAAGATAATACTCTCAGATAAGAGAATTCTTGTTCATTTGATGATCTTTGAATTGCGGGGATGATATGTGAACTTTGAACCTCAATGATAATTATTCTTCAAGCTGTGTATTTCAGGTGCTAGTGATGCAAGCTGTAGTGATGAAAGATGTAGTGATGAAAGATGTAGTGATGAAAGATGTAGTCAAGAGGTGCAGTGATAATGATGAGACAGAACTTGACTTTCTCTGAAGATGATTATTTTATTCTTCATGATAATCAATCACATCTTCTGACTTTGCGGAAGTCACAAAATCATTTAAAGTGAATAAAATGACAGAAAGTGATTATGACTTGAAGATGATTAAATTTTTAAACACATGCATGATGAACTTTCAGTTCTGTCATGATCATAATTCTTACCCTCAACTCCTCAATGTTCTGCACTTCACTTATTATTCACATTTGAAGGCCTTGAGTTTCTTTATGCCCTTTTATGATAAGCTCAGTTTTTAAATGAACTCTACATTTAATCCTGTAAAGTTATTTAACTTCAAGATCATCTGAGCATGTCTTGCTCTGCATTTTTTCATCATGATCAGCATCTTCAGATCAGAGATCATCAGGATTAAATTAATTAAAAATGATTTAAATGCATTCTGTGATGCATTTGAGTCAACATGTAAGAATTTAAAGCTTTTGATGTCCTTGAACATCATTCACCAGATAGACACTGAAGGTAATGTACATAACCTTGTGATGAAGTCTTTCTGATGTAGACAGTCATTAAAAAAATTTGTACTTGATCTTGTATTGATCCTGCAAAGTCTCTCAGCGTCTCATTTGCTGCTGTTTAGTATCAGTCATGAAACTCTCTTTGATGAACTCTCAAGATTCAACTCCCTCCTTGATTCTGATGACTTTGACAGAGAGTGAGTCATTTCACTCTTGCATGAAGTTCAAAAAGAAACAACTGATGAAGCTTTTTAAGAGAAGTTTTATGTAATTATTGCTGAATTGATGTCTCTTCCCTGCACATTATCATCTATTGATCAAACTTCATGACTGCGCAACATGAGCAGCTTTGTCAACTTGACTGAACACAGAAAATATGTGAATGATGTGCTGAAGAAGAAGTTAAAACCTCTTTATGTTGAGATTCCTGACTTTTATGAGGCATTCTTTGAAGAGGTACAAGGTCTGAAGGTGACAGACATTGCTGTTTTCAGCAAATGCAAGAATGAAGACAATTCATTATACAATGAGGAAGGCAGCTGATGTGATTGACCTTAAAGTACAAAGGAAAAAGAGGTCTTGATGTGATTCACTGAGCAGATCAAATTATTATTGAACTTCACAAAAAAGCATGAGTCAGCCTCACAGACATGAAGAAGATCTTTAACACAGCTTCATCAGTTCTTGCAAGAATTCACAGCTGAATGCAAGCTGAATGTTATGTTTATTAATGATTCAAAGGTCAGTCATCAGTCAGGTGACACTTACTGAAAAGCATATTATGAGAAAGACAAATAAAAGATGTCTTTTATTATTAAAGACTCATGACAGTACCTGAAGCATGAGGAAGAAGATGAATTGCTATGAGAGGCAACTGAGAAGAGCGTGATCAATGTAGTGAGATATCATCATCATAAGATAATTCATGTGAGTGATAAAGAAGATGACATTCAAGATGATGTTCACAAGAGCCTGAATATTATGAAAGTGACAAACTACAAACTGAAAGGCTCAATGTTGCCTCTGAGCATGAGTGAAGTTCACATCATGTGAAAAGACTGAAGCAGTAGCATCACTGAGCTGAAGTAATGTTGAATCAAATGCATCATCTTGTTATTGTTCATAATTACAGAAAGATTATTTACAAGGCAAGCTTCAAAGTATCTCTGCTTTCAATCAGATTTGAAGGGAGGTGTAGAGATGTCATCATCATGTTAAAAATCCTTTCATGACTTCAATTAATAAAGTCTCTGAGCTCTTACACCTCTGAATATGTTGAAAGATGTTGACATGTCATTTAACCTCTTCCTTCTCTCCTTCAAATGAATCACTCAGGCACTTCATTCATGATTATGATGAATGACACTGTTTGCTCTGTTTTGCTGGCCGCTGAATCTGTTGTTGTCTCATGAAAGAAGGAGGGTGTCATTCAAGCTGTGATTTTGATGCAGCCTTATTCAAGAGAGAAGCATCATTTCAGATCTTGTTGCATGAAGTTGAGTGACCTTCACTGCTGAAGAGCTTATCAAGCATGTCTGCTGCTGAGGCTCATTGATTAGGGTTGATGTTCATCATATCTTGAAGAGGGTGAAAAGTCACCTCATTCACAACCTCCTGAACTGCCCTGACCTTCAACTCATTCATGTTCAATGACTTTCCTCAGAACTCACCCGCGTTCATTGCATAAACTAAAGTGACAAAGAGAAATTAAACATTTACCTTTAATGTCTGTCAAGTTCCTGAATTGTACAGCACCTCAGATGTCATAAAGATTAAAGATTCAATGTATGTTTGAGCATCAGTAATGATATTGCAAAGGTCAAAGTCAGTGAGTTGAAAGGTATAATCATCAGTTGAGAGAGATGTATAGAGAATATTCTCTGACTTAATATCTCTATGAACAATGCTCTTGTATGCAAGGTAATCAACCGCTTGAAGCATTTGATAGAGAAGATCATTCACTGAATTTAAGTATATTAAAAAGACATCTTTATGAATCAGGTCCTTTATGTTACTCTTTTTAAATGTTGTAAAGATTTCAAAGTGCTCTCCTTCCTGACTTTGCATTGATATGAATTTCATGATGTTCAGCTGCTAATTTTTTAGTTAATACTCAACAAAAGGGCTCAGGCCTCAGACATAATTTACATAAAACATGTCAGCAAGAGTCTTCACTTCCTGCTTCAACATCATGTAGTGTTGTGACTGAAGTCTGTGTTCAGGTCATTTTATCAACTTGAGCATGAAAACTTTCCTGAAATCAACATTCATGATTTTTCACACTTTCTTGAATGAGCTTTTTTCAAGCTCTTTTTTCTTATAATACCTGATCACCTTCATCTGCCCTTGAACGCCAGGGGTATGAACGCCAGGGGTATGAACATCAGAAGTATGAATTCAGATGACATGCTTAAAAGATAAAATGATCAATATTTCATCATTCATGATTTAAGTAAAATGAAGATGATCCTCTCAATAGCTGATCTGCTCTTTGATATCAAGTGAACACTCATGATTATGCCAATGTATCTTAAATCAGATAAGGTTACAACTGACATTGTTAAATCTGAATTCATCATTGAGCTTCTCAGTGATGACAACTCATCAGTCAGGATGTTTCAGCTTAAATGAACAGCACAACATTCTGACTGTAAGTTTGAGTTGATCAGAAGGTTGATTAATCATGAAACATAATCTCCTTCATGTCCTGATGAATCTCAAAAGAACACTGAATCCATGAGATATTTAACCCTTCAATGATGACATCACTGTTGCGTTCAAGGGTCATCAGAGTATAGCGTGACTTGAATTTGATGTGAAAGCTGATGTTGAGCTCATATTCTACCCCTTCTGAATTTTTGAGATTTTTGGCGTCAGGAATGAGCGAGATGAGGTGATGATTATCAGGATGAGTGAGGACAGTGAGGGCTCACTCATAGACTCAGTCATCATCATCATCAGGTATAAGTGAAAAGAGAGCATGAGGATGAGGCTGAGGATGCATCATCACTTATTTGTATTCAATGTCAGGAAACAGCATGAATGCTGATAATAATAATGAACAATGAAAATAATCTTGTTCAGGTGTGTGTACAGTAGAGCTTAAATTTAACTGAACAATAAAAAATAATCTTAAAGAGAGGGGCAGTTGTTAATTTCACAGCTCAACCTTCAGTACACTTATGAATAAAGAGTTCTGAGGTTGAAAATAAGCCTGTCACACTGGCACCTGACTGAAATGAATGGCTGAGATGCATCAACGCTGATCAGCGCAGGGCTATGTTGAATGAAATGTTGTTTAAAAAGAAGGCGGCGGCTAAAAAGTGCTGAACACTGCATAATGACTGACTGTGATCTTTGCGCCAAAACTCTCAGGATGAGAGCGGGGTAATTAAGCAGCTGTTAAGCAATAAAAGCTGCTCAATCAACTGACATCAGTTCAACATAATGAGTATTAGTCAGCCCTTCCTTCACATGTTGTAACAGCTTGCCTCAGTCACTCAGACTCCTCTGCCTCAGTTAGAACTAACTGAGCCTTAATGCCCTTTGAGATTAACTACAAATGTTGACTGTGTGTGTTTTCCAGGGAGGGTCTGAGGGTGTAATTTTAAAAACAAATCAGAAAATGCTTCATTTAACTGTACACACACTCATTATGACTGTATATAAAAAACGCTTCATGTCAAATCTCAAGTCATGAAGGCACAACAGTCACACAAAATCAATCACAATTTTATTATTCAATGTTACAACTGTAATAGATTATATAATGACCGCTTTATATAATGCTGTAGTCAGTATTTCAAAAAAGTGTCTTGTTATTGAACAGTTTCTTAAGTCTTCACAGAGTGCACTTTTCAGTTCAAAACAGTGATCTTATATCTTAAAAACTAGACAGTCACAATCTCTCAAAATTGCTTCATCATTTAAACTCATTGATAGCAGCCTTCAGACTGAGTTATATAAAAATCCCTAGCACTGAATCTTCTGTGTGATGAAAATGTAAAGATTTTGCATAACTTCTGCATAGTGATGTGCATAACATGCACAAAACTTGCGCGTGCAGAAAACAGCAGAGAAAACAGCAGCAAAATCAGCAGCAAAATCAGCAGAGAAAACAACAGAGAAAACAGCAGAGAAAACAGCAGAAAAGTCAGCAGAAAAGACAGCAGAGCAGTGACAGAAAATAAGTGTAAAAAGATAAGTTCTCAACGTGTGAGAAGTTTGTTTATGTTTTTAATTACTAAATAGAAAACAAGTATTTCTCAGATGTACACAGCAGAAATATCTGAGCATTGCATTAAATTTAAATTACATGTCTGAAAGTAATTTCAACCTGTAATTATTAATAACATGCTCAGACCCTATGAAGAAAAGTTATCTGAACAGGTTAACTTCATGATTTTGTCAGAGTGATGCACATTAGCAAGTTTTTTCAGAATGAGGTCTGAGTTAGCTGAGGCAAGCAACAGTCAAGTCTATGAACTGCTCAGTTATTCTTCATTCTTCATCTCTTCATTTTAATTATTTTTACAACATCTTCCTCTCTCTTTCTGTCTCTTCTCAGTTATGGCATTCTCCTTTAACAATCATTGATGTTGCATTTTACCTCAGGTTATCAAAGCTCTGTAACAGTTTAAAGAAGATTCAAAGCAGCTTGCTTATGAGAGAGTTCAGCACTACAGTGATCCTTCATCACTGTATTCATCATCAGGTGAGATGACGCGGCCTGTAAGCTCTGAAGAACCTCTCATTCTTGATAAGTCTGAGCTGTAACATCAGTGACTAAAGAACCGTCTTCAGTCAATGTCATATAATCAGTTCCACAACCAGGTCAAGAGAGAAAGAGATGAGCTTATAAAACTTTTTTGAAAAAAGAGATGAACATTACCTCACAATGAAACACTTAATCTTCAAGTGAACACAGAGAACAACGTTCAGGCTTGTTAAATAAAGCAATGCATTTAAAAGGAGGAATGAGGCCCGGCTTAATTAAAAAAAATCAAATTATCAGATAATCAGAAGCCTCAGCTGAAAGAAGAACTTAAAGTTATCAACAGTTGAGCTCATGAAAAAGAACCTGAACAAAAATCAGCATTAAAGCTGAAGCTGAAGCTGAAGCTGAAGCTGACCCTCACATACTCAGTCTTCACTGAATGAGGATGAAAGTCAGAAGAATCAAAGAATATCATTAAAGAATCAACAGCTGCTTCTGAACTTAATGTCTGTGATAAGTTGACAGCTACATTTAAACATGATACTTCAGCATCTCATCCTTACTATCAGTTTCTCATTCAGGTATTCAAGGAGCATGAATGAATCAAAGAAGAACTTCATTATAAACAGTTGACTGAAATTATTAATATCAACATCAAGACTTATGAAAACGTCAAGAATATCTGAATTAAAGACAAGATTTGAAACCCTAAATGAGATGAACTGCTTGAAATGACGTGAATGCATGAAGAATTTAACAAGAAATGACTTAAAACTTCTGATGATGTTAAAAAGCTTCATTGAATTTTTAAATCATCACCTGATGCTGTTGATCATGATGAACAATTACCTCATCCTCTTAATCTTGAATCATTCAACCTGAAATCAACACCTGACGTCAATGATCACACAGATTGTGACAACTTATTATTAAATCCTGAAGAGGTTGATGCCTTCAGTGAAGTGATCATCAGACTGATGTTATGACTAGTTATTTCACTTCATAAGCAGGTCTAGAACTGTTGCAAGAGGTGAGTTATTTGAACTTAAAAAAGTACAAAGAAGGAAGCAGTCTTGTGAGTGCAGTTATGACATAAATGTCAGAATGTCAAGACACACTAATCTCAATTTAGTTTAACATCAGGTAGTTCAATATCTGTCAGTGTTAATTGATCATGTTATAGCATCACTCCTCTTCAGACAGGAGGACTGTCCTCAGTTTTCATTTTAAATCTTTCATCTTAACTGCCTCTTGAATCTTTTATTGATTGTCATGTTGTTTTTATTCATCAGGTTCAGCTCTTCACCTGACTTATAAACATTTAATCAAACTTGTAGCCTCCTCAGTGACCCCGCTCTGTTCAGATAAGTGTCATGATAATTTTTTACCTTTTGAGGTGACCTTATAAAGTCAACAGCATCATATCATTCTGAGTTTGAATCATATCCCTCTCAAGTCACTTGATATTGCAGGATGTTGTTGTGAATCTGACTTGTTAAGATTTTTTTCACTGTGTACTCAAGCTGATCATTAACTTCAGTTGATGACTTCAAGTCCTGAATTTGATTCAGCATTAAGTCATTCATCACTTTCCTTAAATGATCAGCATGAAAGATGTTGTTCATCTTCATGTGTTCAAGTAGTTTCAGAACATATAAGTGATCTTTCATGCTGCAGATTCAGTAGAGGCCTGCTGCTTAATGATTCAACTTTAAATTAAGTCTTTCAGTGATTTAACTCTTTTAAGTAATGTAGACTCAGTCTCTGATGAAGAAGTTCAATTTCCTTCAATGCTTATTTGCCTGATCTGTCATTTTATTTTAAGCCTGTTTCAGGTTTTTCTTTACTCATTTAATCATGTTATGAGTTCTGATAATGAAGGTTTAAGCTTCTTCTCTTGTCAGTTGCTTCCTTACAGTGTTCAAGGATTATGTTCATTCTTTTTAATGAAAGTGTAGATGAGAGGTCTGTCTCAGCTTCAACTCATAAGATGACATGCTTGTGAACTCATGAGTGAGAATCACTTGAGTGAAATTCATTATTAATAAAAGGTCTGATCAGTTGTTCTGAAAGTAATTCATGAAGAAGTGAAGCTGTTGATTGATGTACTGATTTAATACCTCAGTGCTTTTATTCATCTGTGAGTGATATGCTGTTGAAAGCTTTTGCTTTATCTTCACAAGCTTGCAGAGTTCATCTGTGAATGCTGAGATGAACTGAGGCCCTCATTTTGATGTTGTTGTCTCAGGTGTCCTGTAGATTCTTCAGATGTACTCATAATACAATTGCACAACTTAAGCTGCTGTAACTGTCTTCTGACATGACAGTGAGAAGGCCCTTTTTTCAAAGTGATCAATAATGACAAATATGTTGTTAAAGCCTTTCTTGTCCTGTGAGAAGGATTTAAAGTTGAATGAGACATGCTGTCAGCACTTATCTTCAATTGATAAAGAGTGAAGTAGGCCTGAGGTCTTGTCTCAGAGTACATGCATTTAACAGCATGTTCAGCAGTTCAAAACAAAAACTGAACAATCATTTGACAAATCTGATCAGTAATACTGAATTAATAACAACTTTGTCATCTTAATCTTGCCTGAGTGTGCTGTCACTGGCGTTGAATGAGCTTCATTAATCAAATGAGTCTGCAAAGTGTCAACATCTGACATCATGAGCTTCTTAAATCATGTAAAAAGGTTATCTTAAAGCTTTCAGCTCTGTTTCTTCTTTCTTGTCATCTGATGATACTGATTCAGTGATTCATGAAAGTGATTGACTTGCAGAATCTGATTCATCAACTGATAAGAATTCTTCACCTGTTCAATCTCATTCAGTGAATCACTTTCAACATTCATTGAACCTTCATCTATTGCAGCTATTATGCAATTAGAATTCAGAAACAGCTGTGTTCATGCAGTGATGTTCTTTTCTTTCTGAGTGATCAACTCATCATGTTTTCTTGTTAAAGCATCAACAATGACGTTGACTGTTCCTGAGTGATAAGTAATCTTGAAGTTGTAGTCTGTCACAATATCAGCTCATTTAGCTTGTCATGAATTAAGTAATCACTTGATGATAAAGTACTCTAGAGCATGATGATCTGTAATTATGACAAAAAGGGCTGCTTGTAGACTTAATAGCATGTCATGTCATTCTTGAAGAGCTTTAACAACTGCTAACATCTCTCTGTCATGAATCTTGTATTGCATTTCCTCAGGTGACATTGTCTTTGAGAAGTAAATTACAGGTTTTCACTTATCATCTTTTTGTTGCTGAATGAGCATTTTTATAATAACTTTACTGCTGACATCTGTCTTCATTTAAGTTTTCAAATAAGGTGAGTAGTGAGCTCAGATAACATCTGATAACATCAACTCTTTTGCCTTCTCAAAAACTTGAATTTTCAGCTCTCTTAAGGGGTGTCAGGCCCCTTTTGTGATCAGCTTTATCAATAGATGTACAACTTGACCTCATTTTTCTAATGAGTAATGATAAAAGTTGCAGAATCTCAGGAAGGATTGAATTTCCTTGATTGATTTCAATAACAGTCAGTCCTTGATGACAGAAACTTTGTCTGAGTTCATTATAATATCTTCAGTGCTGATGATGAAGCTCAGAAACTTGATAAATTGAATGCTGAACTTATTCTTCTTTATGTTCACTTGTAAACTTGCTTTTTTAAGATGTTGAAGCACCTTTTTAACTTGAGTGTCATGTTTCAACAAATCCTCTGAGTAGATCAAAATATCATTCACATAAGTCATGCAGAAATCATTTAAGTAATTAAATAAAATGTCATTAATATATCTCTGAAAGAAGGCGGGTCTGTTGCAAAGACTGAAAGGTAAAATCTTATATTTGTAGAATTCATATCTCATCTGAAAGGTGATTAAATTCTTAATAAACTTCTTCATCTGTATTCAGTAGAACACCTGCTTAACATTCAGCTTAATAAAAACCTTTGCTTTAATCAGTCATGCTAAAGTTTCTTCAATTAAAGGCAAGAGGTACCTATCCTTCTTAGTGATTGTATTAAGCTTTCAGTAGTCAATGTAAAAACATCACCCCCCTTCAGGTTTCTTTATATTCAATGAACTTTAACTTTTGTTTGTCTGAGTTTATTATAATATCTTCAGTGCTGATGATGAAGCTCAGAAACTTGATAAATTAAATATTAAACTCACTCTTCTTTATGTCTGCTTATAAGCTTGCTTTCTTAAGGTGTTAAAGCATCTTTTTGACTTGAGCATCATGTTTCAATGAATCCTCTGAGTAGATTAAAATATCATTCACATAAGCTATGCAGAAATCATTCAGGTAATTGAATAAAATGTTGTTGATATATCTCTGAAAGAAGGCAGGTCTGTTGCAAAGGCTGAAAGATAAAATCTTATATTTGTAGAATTTGTACCTCATCTGAAAGATGATTAAATTCTTAATAAATTTCTTCATCTGTATTCAGTAGAACACCTGCTTAACATTCAGCTTAATAAAAACCTTTGTTTTAATCAATCATGTTAAGGTCTCTTTAATTAAAGACAAGAGGTACTTATCCTTCTTAGTGATTGTATTAAGCTTTCAGTAGTCAATGTAAAAACATCACCCCCCTTCAGGTTTCTTTATATTCAATGAACTTTAACTTTTGTTCATTGAATTATTCATGTGATTCATTGAACCTTTCTTTTTGTTCAGCTGTTTTTTCATCTCATTGATGTTAATCTGCTGTTGAGCTCTTCATGTCTTTGATTGTGCCTGTAGCTGCAGGACTGACTTTTCAAGCAGTTTAATAAATCTTTTCTTTCACTCATTTAACCTTGTTGAATGTTCAGTATCCTCAGGGTCAGCTTTGTTAAATGTCATTATGATTTCATTCCTTTCTGCTCTTCTTAAAATCTGAGTCAGTGTTGCTGCCTTATGCAGATTATCACATTATTCAGCATCTGCCTGATGTTCTGATTTGACTTCTGATAGCTGTAATTCTCATCTTGATATCATCAAGTTCTTGCTTGCTTGATATTAAGCCTCCTCAGGTCAAATCAGCTTTCAATTGAAGTAATCAATTAATATCTTAATCTTCTTGAATCATTTCTTCTCAATCAGAACATCATGCCTGCTGATGTTATAAAATAAAAAGTGAGTAGGGATTCATCTTCTGTCAATCATTAAGTTTGCTGTAAATGCTTTGAAGATCATCTCAACATTTCAATTGTTGTATTCTGTTAAGAAAATTGACCTCTGTGCTGTCCTGATGTATAACTGCAGGTGCTTTTTCACAAATTTAAAGTGCTTCTTGTGAATGAAAGTCTTCTCAGCAGCATCAGTGTTTAGCAGAGCTGCTACTCTTATGATTAAGTTATTAACTGCAAGTTAACAATCTCAGGTCAATGATGACTTCTTTAAAATGTTTAACATTTTCATCTTGCTTATCTTTGCTCCTTCTGTTGACTTTAGAGTGAAGACTTCATCTAGAGTAGCTTGTTTTCTGAATCTGAATGATCAGAGTCTACAGCCTTTGCCTCAGCTTTCTTTAACTTATCAGGATAATCCCTCATCAGGTGTTTTTTCTTATTGCAGATGTAACAGGTTATGTTAATTAACATTAACTTAATTACTTTTCATGTAACAGCAGTGATTGTCATGATTGTCTTCTTTTTAAATTTAAAAGCTGACTGCTTCCTCTGCAACTTTCACTGATTTTTTCATTTCTTAATTCTTTCATCTGCTTTGATAAGATCTCTCATGAACTGTTGAGCCTTCTTACAGTAAGCGTCAAATGACATGTTTTCATCAACAACATAAATTTTCATTTAAACTCAAAGTGAGTTATATAACTTGTCATGAATTTTCTCTTTTCACTGATCTGTTGACATCTTCACTGAGTTCATCAGTCATAGAAACTCTGACTGAAACATGTTAAAGTCCTCAAGATAAGGCATCTTGAACTTCTTTAGTTGCTTTCATGTCTTCAAGTGATGATCTGAATCCTTAAAGATGTTCTTCAGATACTGAATAATTTCTTCAACATAAATCTCTCTTCCTGACTGAGCCTTCAATCATGAATAAAGGTGTTCAGCAGCCTTGCTGTCAACTCATGTCTTGATGTAGATCACTTTGACATGTTCAGCTTCACTTTAATCTGGTTGATTGAATTAATCATCATTGATTAATAACTTGCTCTTCATCTGATCATCTCATACCTGAAATGTGAGCTTAAAATCATCATTCAGAATTAGCAGATTTGAAAACTTCACTGAATGCTTCTTCATTATGTCACTCACATTCAATTTGAGTGTGCCTTCTCTTGACCACTCTGCTTCAGGGTTGTTAAGTTGTCAGGTTAACTTCAACACATCTTGTTTTAATTCTTATTTCTCAGTTGTTAACTTTTTTATCTGAGAGTCTTTCTGATTATTCTGTTCTTTTAAATTCTGTATTTGTGTCTTGTATGAATTTCTCTGATTTAGCATCTTCAACACTAGATGACAGGTGTTCTCTGAATTATGTGCTGCTCATCATTATAAGTTTTCAGAAGTCATCTCACTTTAAGAGTTCATCTTCATGATGTTTATTGTTTCTGATCTCTCATGATTATCTGATTGTCCTTCAGTCAAGGATAATCTTTCAGATTGAGGAGAGATCTCTTTCTTTTAATGTGATTTAATCATGATTTCTTCAGTGCTTCAGACATTTACTCTTAGTGCTGAGATTATTTAATTCAGAACCTTGCTCTTTCAACTGCCTCTACTGCAGTTGTCTGTGCTTATAAATAAATCTTTGAGAGCGCTTACATATTGCAGGACTTTTCATTTGTTGTGACTGCTTCTCACAGTTATCTGTCATCATGACAGAGTACTTCTTGATCATTCATTGCTTACTTCTCACAGGACTTGAGAATTGATTGTTGATAATTAATTAATGAATTTAAGATATTTTAGAAACCTCTTGATCACTCAGTAAACTGTAAGTTGAGATGTTTGATGATGTTGAGGAAGAATTTTCTCATCAACACATGTGTTTATCTCAGCTGATATTCTGTCACCTTCAGAGGTCAAAAAGAGTGTAGGTATTTTTCTAATGTTACAGTTAATTATTTCACTTCATAAGCAGGCCTAAAACTGTTGCAAGAGGTGAGTTATTTGAATCTAGAAAAGTACAAAGAAGGAAGCAGTCTTGTGAGTGCAGTCATGACATAAATGTCAAAGTGTCAAGACACACTAGTCTCAATCTAGTTTAATGTCAGGTAGTTCAATATTCATCAGTGTTAATTGATCATGTCATAGTAACTGACAGGTAGGAGGAAGAGAACAAAAGATATAAATCACTTTTTTACAATTATTGAAACTGCATGATCAGCAGATGAGCCTGCAGGTTGAATTCTCTGAAGTGTGCATTCATCAAAAGTGAAAAAACTGAGCAAATCAAAGTTCACCTCTACAAAATCTCACCTCTGAAAGAAGAGATATCATTTGACTGAACCTGATGAAACATTTAACTCAGCAAGGCAAAACAGCACGCTACTCATGTCATGAAGCAGTGAAGTGAATTTATCAGTGCTTAATGATCCTGAACAACTGAACCGCTCTTTAGTTGAGTTTCAGTCACAGGTTTCAGCCAGTGCACTGTGAAGAAGTGCATGAATAATTGAGTTTTAAAATGCGTGAGAAGTATCTGAGTGAAGTTTCAAGACAAAGATAACACTTAAGTGCAAACACAATGCAGCAGCTCTGTCAACTCAGAAGGTTAATAAATCATTGAGATCAAAGCAGTGCAAAACAATTAACACAGCAGACAGTCATCACATAAGAAAAAAGCAAATCAATGTGAATACAAAAATGAGAGCAGGACATCAGTCAAGATCATCATGATTTCAAATCAAGCATGTTACTACACTGATTTTAGAGAAGAGTTGAGAGGCTGATGATCATATTAACATACATGAAAGTTGAAGGATTAAAGTTGCAGAGCACTCAACTTCTGAATTTAAAGTTACATAAACAAAGTTATGATAGAAGTGATGCTACATTCATTTGTTTACTGTTTGAGCTTCACTGATATCTCTCAAGATGCTGTCATGAAAGTCACTCTCTCACAACTTTGTAAGCCTGCTAGAATCTGACTACCTGTGAATTAATCACTGAAAAGAGTTTTGTACTGCTACTTAGTCAAGCACTCTCATAACTCAACCTCAGTTTAATTTTATGCATCAGGGGCCTCCTTTGATCCTCTCTTTCAACAGAGCCAGATCACATATAAATGCATGAGCTTAAAAACATCAAGTTGCAGTCTCATTCTTTATGTACATATCTCACTTGATGTTTCTGAGCATGAGGTGACCTGTGATTGCATTAAAAAGTCATTGAAAGTCAGCTTCTTCACAACAGATCTTTCCTCTGATACTCAGCATAACATTCTGTACACAAATCATAGAAAAAGAGCTCTGTCCTCATCATTAAGCCGCCTTTTATAAGTTTTAAAAGATTGATCAAGAATTAAAATGAAGCTTTTTCAATTTCCTGTCATGAGATAAGTGAACTGTTAGTGAATGATGACTTGAACATGACTTGTTGATGATGTTTTCTTTTCTAGTTGAGATCATCCGCAACTTGGCAGCCCGCTCAAAAATAAGGTTTTAGTTAATAGTACTTTATGCGCTCAGAGCACTCTCTGAGCAGTAAATGAGCTCATACAAATCTTACACTTTAAATAACTATTATACCTTCATGAATAATAAAAAACTTTTTATTGAAAAGTTTTAGATCTCTTTATTCTGTACACTTTACAAACTAAAGATTTCTTCATAAGTTTAAATTTGCAATAGTTATGAATTAAAAAACTTTTAACTAATTATAAATATATTAGCATATTGAATAACTATTGCGCTTTTATACTTATGATATAACTTTCAGTGATGAAAATCACAACATTAATAAACCGACTTTTAATGACTTTTTGAATAACTCAACAACAACAACACATAAAAAGAAACTTTGTATAAGAAAAGTCTTAAACAGCTTATTCTCTACAACTTATAAACTGAAAGTTATATCATAAGTATAAAAGCGGAATAGTTATTCAAAGTATGTGACTTTTTTTGAAAGATTTTTCGCTATTGAAAACTTGAATTAAATATAACTTAAGAACAACAGCAGTTATGAAGAAACTTTTAGTTTTACATTAATAGAGAATACTGTTTTTTATAAATTATGCATTAAAAGTTTCTTCATATCTGTTGAGGTGCAAAAGTTATTAAAGTGTGTAGATTTTTAAGTGGCGAAAATCTTGAAGTTCTTTAAATATTCAGAACTCAACACTTATAGAGTGCTTTCAGACTCAACAAATCATGATTTTTTATTGCAGAAAAGTGAATTTTAGCAAAAGTTTACTTATTATAAGTTTTACTGTTATTATAACATTGTGTGTGTACTTGTTTAAACAATTGTTTTAATAACTGTTTTTTTATCACAAAATTTTGATGTTCCGCTCAAGATTTAAGGTTGAGCTCAAAGCGCTCAGCAGGTGCTAAGAGCGGCTGTTAGCTGAGACATGAGATCAGAAGCTCAGAGCGCTCAAAGTGCTAAAAACTAACTCAGAGTTAACTTGCTAAATTGCTGATGACCTGCCCTAATATAGAAATCACTCAACTAGCTCAGCAAGATAAGCTAATACAGGTTAAACTAATTATTATATAAAACATTAAGCTTACTAAATATATAAACATGTATCTAGTTAAGAGTAATATTAGTGATAATAACTAGTACATGAGTGATACTAATTTAATCAATAATAAGTGTTAGAATGCTAAGAAGAATACTTCTTAATTACTAATAAAAGAAGAACAACTACTTTAGTAAAGAGAAGCAGACAAGTTTTAAGATTAAATTAACACTCAATTCCTAAAGAAGACTCTAGAAGTATTGTGTATATATTAATATATAAAGTTAAGATAAAAAGCAGAGTTTATTAAAGACATTTAAGTTAATAAATCATGTTTCTTCCTTTTTATATTAATTATATATAATATTAAGAGTAGTAGAGGTTAATTATAATAAGGAATAAAGCTCACTTTATTTTATTTTATTTTTATCCTTTCTTTCATGTTAAATAAGTGCTTAATGCACTTAGGGGCTGTCTTTCTGAGAATACTTATTAATACTTCTACATAAATGCATTGATATCTTTATTTATCCTTTTTATTATAATTTTATGTGTGTTACTTAAACTGCTCTCCTCTTTATCTACTGAAACATTCTTACACAACGCTACTTTACTAACTAGACGGCCGTAAAACTTCACTTGTGATAATAATTGTGATAATTTGATAGCAACTTTAAATTGTTTATTTATGAACTATCTATACTGAAAGGTAATAAAGGTTATTAATAGAAGTAAATTTATATTTAAATCCTTCTCTATATTAGGACTTAAGCACTTAGACATGAGTTATTAAATATTATTCTATCTGCACACCTTTTTATATTTAAATTATTTTTAATCTCTTTACTTTACTCTCATTTGTTATATATTTTTTATTTATCAGATCTAGATCCTATCTAAACTTAGATTATAATTTCAGTCATCATAATAAGTGTCTTTAAAAAAGACATCATAAAAAAGATAAAAGTCTTTAAAGTGCAGCTTGCTAGTGTTTTCCTTGAGTTAGTAGAATAATTTGATTGTGAGGGTGAACTGTTATGACTTAGTCAGGACAGTACTTAAAGGTATGTGCTTATGATGAACAGCTGATACTGATTGAAGTGATCAAGATGAGTGAGGGCTTGAACATTTTAATCACCTCAATCAGGATGATTGAGCTGTTCAGAGTGAGTGAGAGTTTGATCATTATGATCACCTCAATCACATGAGTCTCCTAGAGTCTATATAATCACAGGTAAATTCATAGTTAAAAGCTCATGCTCTGATGCTCAACTCATGTATTAAATGCAATCTCTTAAGTTTATGATTGCTAATTTCCTCACTTGATCTTAACCTTAAGATCATTGTTGATCATATAGTTCATTGAATCTTGTCTAGTTCATTGAATCATATCTATAATTCACTGAATAATAATATTACTTCAGTCATTATGATATCACCTGTTACACTTTGAGCATTAACCTACGGGGTATCAGTCACGCAACAAATTGACTCATTAATCTCAAGATGTTCAAATCCTCTGATAAAGAAGAATCAATCACTGAACATTCCTCTGACAAAGTAGTCTGAGTTAAGATCTCATTGTCAGATAAGTTTCTTGATGAGAGAAGATTGTTAAACTCATTTTTCACTCAGCTTGACATGTACCTGCAGTTCAACAAGTCTCTATTCATGTCAGAATCAGAGAAAGTGTTGTTCACTTTCTCATTCCTGAGGTTGAATGCTTTGAACTGATTTGAACTTATTCTCTGAGATTACCTTGACAACAAGAGTGAAGACCAGAACAACTTAATTAACAAAATCTTTTATACATTAAAGGAATTCAAGAAGCAGATAAGGATAATGTTTAAAACAGTTAATGAAGAAAGAATGATAAAGTAAGAAATCTACAATATTCAGCAGAAAGAAGTGACTGCTACATACATGATAAACTTTCAGAGACTCACCTCACATATAAATTAAAACAATATTGCTTTGACAGCGCAATATTATAAGGGACTGAAGAACATGATGAAAGATGAAATCTTTAAGGTTGAACACTCTGTCATGCTCTCAGAAATGATCAAATGATCAATCATCATCAACAACTGAGCTTATGAATGAAGCTTAAAAAAGAGTCATAAGATTCTTATACCTCAAAGGGCTGAGAAGAATCATGAGCATCAGTACAATAATCAACTCTATTATGAACCTCAACTCATGAAAATCAATGCTGTTACTTGAGTGAATCAGTTTCAGTGAGGGAAAGGACCTGAGAAGAACTCAGAAAAGAAAAGAAAGTCTCACAGAAACAATTATTACAGCTGCAGAAAATCAGAACACTTCACTTAAGACTGTTAAAATTCTGAAAAAACTGTTTAATCAAAGAAAACATATGCTGCCACGCAAGAAGTAAAAGACAAGAACAGTTATAACATTATGTTTTAAACAGCATATTACAATGATGACTGTCATACACATCAAAGTGATAAAGACAGCTCTGAGTGATTTTCATGTCAATTTAAGAGGATAAGAGAATATGTCATCACCTCTCACTTAAATCAAGCCGCAGACTTGAAGAAATGACAAGTTTGATGAGATCAGTTCAGCCAAGAAGACAATTATGTTGACAGTGATGAAACAATGCCCTCATCTAATGAAGAGGAAGACTTCATGAAAGTAATAAACTCTGATGACTCAAGAGAACTCATTGAGAAGAATGATAATATTTAAGCATTCACTCATGAAGAACAGTGATTGAAAACTTATGAAGAAGTATTTAAAGTGATGAAAGAATCTCCTGAGAATTATGAAAATCATGTAAGTCAGTTGCAGGAATGAATCCTGTGAACAATTAAAAACATGTTCACTCAGAAAGATGAAATCAAGGATATGAATTATCAGAATATACTCAAAGAAACATCATTAAAAGACTCAAAGTTCATCATGAAAGAAGAGTACATTACTCTCAACAGAGCACACATCTCAAGAAAACTACACATGAAGATTTAAGAACTTTAAAGTGAATACTTAAAGTTAAACCTGATACAGTACCTGAACAAGAAAGTTAACTTAAAAGACTTTAAGTATGTGAGAGAGAATCTGAGATTCCTCTCATTTAGTTTAAAAAATTAAAGAGCTCTTCAGGTCAGAGGTCTCTGAAGACATTTAAATTAAAGCCTCTGAAAGAGGTGATTGCTAAAGAAATCATTATCACAGAAGACATGAGCAACTTCTGTGTTTAAATTAAAGTAAAAAGTCATTCAGTCAGACTGTTAATCAACAACAGCTGTACAGGGAATTTCTTGAATTCATGATTCACAAAATTGAACAGGATAGAAATTCAGAAAAAGAAGAATTTTTATTCACTTCAAGAGTTTAATGAAACTCTTATGAAACACAACAATGATCATGTGAATAAAGAAATCATCCTGACACCTATACAGATAAGTCAACACTGAGAGAAAATTAATTTCAACATTATGAAGCAGTCAGGAAGCAACATAATCTTAAACATATTTTAACTTCAAACAGTCAATCTCATGATTGATTGAGCTGAGAATGAGATATACTTCATCAAAGGTAATATCTTTATGAAGTTATATTCAATCCTACACTCATCTGAAGGAGTGAAAGTCTTCATTATAACAATGAAAGAGACACATGAGGAACTAAAGAATCCTGATGCAAAGATATTATGAACTAAGAGAGTTGATGATGACTGAGACTCTATTATCAAGTTATCTATCCCTAAAGAATACAAAGACTTTGAAGAGTTGTTTACAGCAGTAAAGAAACAGGACATCTTACTGAAACATTAAAAATAAGATCATGAAATCAAGATCATGAAAGAATGCAAACTGATGAAGCAACTCATATACTCATTGTCACCTCAAAAGTTAAATGCATTGTGAGAATATTTAAAGGAGAACTTATGAAAAGAATTCATTTAAGAATCTCAGTCTTTAGCTGAATATCTGATATTGTTTGTCCCAAAATCTGACAGATCATTGAGGTTGTGTGTTGATTACAAGACATTAAACAACATAATGATAAAAAACAGTTACTCACTGCTGCTCATGTCAGAACTGCAGGACAGATTTCAGAGAACATAATGATTCATGTAGTTCAACATTTCAGAGGCATTCAACCAGATACAAATAAAAGAAGGTGATGAATGAAAAACAGTGTTTCAAACATGCTCAAGACTGTATGAGTACTTGATAATGTCATTTGAATTAATCAACACCCCTGCAACCTTTCAGGCTTTTATTAACAATGTTTTACAACAATATTTAAATTAGTTCATGGTCATCTACCTTGATGACATACTGGTATACTTGAAAATGAAAGAGCAACATGTCAAACATGTTTAAAAAGTTCTACAAGTGTTGAAGGATGCTGACTTGTGAGTTAAATCTGAGAAGAGTCTTTTTCATGTCAAGGAAGTTCAATTCCTCAGATTTATCATCACATCAAAAGGTTTATGAATGAACCTGAAAAAAATAAATTTCATGATTAAATGATCAGTTCTGATGAACATCAAGGAAGTACAATCCTTTCTAAGCTTTGCAAACTTCTATAAAAAGTTCATTGAGAAATATTCTAAAATTGCAGCACCTCTAAAAGAGTTGATGAAGAAAGACTGAAAATTTGTTTAATTTACTGAAGCACAGAAATCCTTCAAAGAGCTGAAGAAGTACTTCACATCATAATCAATTCTCATGAGTTTTGACCCTGAGAAACTTATTACACTTGAGATGAACACATCAGATGAAGCTATAAAAGTGTGCATTAATTAATTAAATGATAAGAGACGTCTGTGATCAGTAGCTTACTACTCATGAAAACTGTTAAGCGCTGAACAGAGTTACAAGATATATGACAAGGAGCTATTAATTATTATTAACACATTTAAGCAATGACATGTATATCTCAAAGGATCAAAGCATGAGGTTTAAGTGTATTCAGATCATAAGAATCTGTTATACTTTACAACAATGAAGGTCTTGAACTGAAGACAAGTTCATTAATCAGAAGAATTGTCACAGTATAATTTCAAAATTCATTATCAAAAAGGATTAAAGAACATCAAAGTGAATGCTTTTAACAAATGAGCTGACTACCTGCAGGAAAAGTCAGTCATGAATTAAGTCATCCTTCAAAAGAATGAGCAAGAGAGCATAACATACAATAAAGAAGTCAACTTTACAATAAAAGTTGAGGATAACATTTTCAAAAGTCAAGTTCAAAAAGCATTGAAGAATGACAAGTTAGCACAATAAGTTCTTCAAAATATCAATGATCATGAAAGCTTTAAAAAGCAAGAAGGCCTCTTACTTTTTTAAAACTTAATTTATGTGTCAGTCAGCTTATGAGAGACGCTGATAAAAGAATGTCATTTCAGCAAAGTAAATGAACATCAAGGAGTTGAAAAGACAGTGAAATGACTCACATAAACATACTACTTCTCATGATTGAGAAAGAAAGTTGAAGAAATTATTCAAAAAAGCAATACCTGCTGAAAGAATAAAGCAGAACATCATAAGTCATATGAATTATTAAAGTCATCATCAACACTGTCACAATCATGATTGAGCATCACACTAAATTTCATGATAAAACTGCCAAAATCAAAAGAACCCCTGATGAAAGTATTGTATAATGCAATACTGATTATAATGAACTGGCATCAGCAATTTAACAAGTTAACTCTGAGTTAGTTTTTAGCACTTTGAGCGCTCTGAGCTTCTGATCTTATGTCTCAGCTAACAGCCGCTCTTAGCATCCTCTGAGCGCTTTGAGCTCAACCTTAAATCTTGAGCAGAACATCAAAATTTTGTGATAAAAAAACAATTATTAAAACAATTGTTTAAACAAGTACACACACAGTGTTATAATAACAGTAAAACTTATAATAAGTAAACTTTTGCTAAAATTCACTTTTCTGCAATAAAAAATCATGATTTGTTGAGTCTGAAAGCACTGTATAAGTGTTGAGTTCTGAATATTTAAAGAACTTCAAGATTTTCATCACTTAAAAATTTACACACTTTAATAACTTTTGCAACTCAACAGATATGAAGAAACTTTCAATGCATAAGTTATAAAAAACAGTATTCTCTATTAATGTTAAACTAAAAGTTTCTTCATAACTGCTGTTATTGTTAAATTATATTTAATTCAAGTTTGCAATAGTGAAAAATCTTTCAAAAAAAAGTCACATACTTTGAATAACTATTGCGCTTTTATACTTATAATATAACTTTCAGGTTATAAGTTGTAGAGAATAAGCTGTTTAAGAGTTTTCTGATACAAAGTTTCTTTTTATGTGTTGTTGTTATTGAGTTATTCAAAAAGTCATTAAAAATCTGTTTATTAATGTTGTAATTTTCATCACTGAAAGTTTGAAATCAATATAACTTTTTAACAACAACAGTTATAAAAAAACTTTAAGTTATAGAACTGGTTAATAGCTTCTTCTCTACAACTTATAAACTAAAAGTTATATCATAAGTATAAAAGCTCATTTACTGCTCAGAGAGTGCTCTGAGCGCATAAAGTACTATTAACTAAAACCTTATTTTTGAGCGGGCTGCCAAGTTGCAGATGAGGTTTAGTTATATTGTGCTAACAATTATCACTCTAAAAGCCTAGCATTTAAGTGATTATTATAATAAAAACTTATTACTAGCTATGCACCTGATAAAGCTTGCTTAATTATAATATTATTTAACTTACATACATCACTGAGAATGCTTTCTAGTAGTATAAGTGATTAACTGCAGGAAATTAAGAGCATGTCTAGAAGATTAAAGATTGCTGTTAATAAATGACAACTAGTTGATGAGTGCAGCTAGAGGCTAATATAAATTAACCTTTATTATATATCTTTATTATCAACTTATAATCTATTCATCATGTTTGCGAGAGGCTAATATAGCTAGGATTAAGGAGAGGGACGGGAGTAACTAAACTCAAAATCAGACTCTAAATTATTAATCATTTAATGTATAATATTAAGTTATTTCTTGAGATGTGATCATTTTATTAGTAGATAAAAAGATTCTTATTAAGTTATAAGTCTATCTATAGGCTTTTTACTATTATATAAAGTGGTCAATATACTTTTCAATAATTAATTATTAAGGGAATTAGCTTTAATTCTGTTTAAGTGCTAGATCTTTTATCTATGCTCTTCTTATAAACTAATACTATTATTCCTGAGCCTATTATTCTCCTTTAATAGGTTGTGATGCTGTCTCACACAGATATTACCGCCCTCTTCTAGTTCTTGCATATTACCTTCCTAGTTGTTAAACTTTAGAGTTGTAAGAGTAAAGCATGCTGAGCTATCTAATTATCTATTATTCTAATTATAGTCCTACCTATCCTCTCCGCAGCTATTACTATATAGAGGTTTGTTGCTGCTGAGCCCACTATAGTCCTCACTATTATCACTAATATGCCCGTTGCTGCTGTCAATAAAGTAGTTCGCGTTTATATTTAGCTTTGTTATTTTAGGTTCCGGGGTTGCTGCCGCGTTAAGAGCTAAATAGTTATCGGGATATAGGGAGAGCTTATATCATTCTGGAGGGAATAAGTCGTCAAGAGCTAGTCTTGAGCGCGCACTTAGAATTCTGTTGTTAAGCACGTCGTGATTAGGAGAGCTAGAGCATAGCTGCTTTGCAGGTAGTAAAAGCGACGCATTAACTTAAAAGATCTCATGTTTAAGGCTTATTTTAACCGCCAGAAATAGATCTAGATAATAAATAAGGGCAAATCTAATATCACTTGAGTACATCTACCTTAGTTCCTGACTGCCTCTGCAACACTAACATCTTTATCCTTCGTATTAGGCGGTATATCCCGTGCGCTCAGGTTAGCGGATAGTGCTGCCTTTGACTAGCTGGCCGGTTTATTAGCCCACAAATTATCTAGATTGGTAGCTAAAGTAGAGCAGTCGTCCGTTAAGTCACGGAAGATAGCCTCCGATAGACTAAAGTTCGTATCAGCTCCGCCGGACTATTGAGAAGATTAGTAAATTGCATAGCTGTTCGGCTAGCTACCGCCGGAGTCGGGTTCTGGGTATAGATTGACTACGGTCCGCCTGTTAACCTTGGTCTGCTGACTAGTAGGGTATGAAGGGCGCTGCGTAGAGATTCGTCGAGGCTTTAGCGGTTTAGGACCATTATAGGGTATGAAGTGTGCAGATATGCCTGTCTGAGGATGCACGGGAAATGTATTGAAAACGGCTGACATTATTACTCTCGCTGAAAGATTGTTCGAGCTGAGGGAGGAAACGGACAGCACTGGAGGGTTTAAATAACCTGACAGTCCGCTCCAGGAGAATCAGGAGAATCAGGAGAAACACCGCGGACCGCGGGCATCCGCAGCATGTGCGACATGGCGCAGCGGATTTATTCGATAAAGGGGATCAGTCAAACCCGAATGATGAATAAAGAATAAACAAATTCGTTTGGCAGCTTTTGGTCTCCCTTTGGCAGCTTTCTTGGGTCCGTTCCCTTTCAGCAACTTCCGACTGCGCGGAAGTCGCAAAATCATTCGAAGCGAAAGAAATGGTGGGAGTGACTGTGGCTTTAAGGTGGCTGAGTATTCCAGCACGTGTTCTGAACCGCCTCATCTCCCGTCGCGGTCGGATCCCTCACCTTCGACTCTCCAACATTCTGCACGCTGACCGCTTCTACGCGCAACACTTACTTGGGTGTGGGCTATGGTTTGGCAGGTTTGCACCCAAACGTGACTTTGCAGAACCACAAGACCGGCTTCCGGACTATCTATGCTGAAATCTGCGACCGCTCTGTCATTAGGAGCCATTCTCAGTTAGTTTTCGCTTACGACGGTCGAGCAATCACTTATTAAAAAAGGCTTGGGTAGAGGATGGCTATTTGGGAGGGCTTTATAATATTAAAAAGAATGCTGTCCTTTGAAATGTTCTTCACTCGGAATCCACCACTCTACAGCTAGCAATGGCTCTTTCAAAGGCCTCGATCATAGGCCGGTACAGCTTGTCCGGGTCACGATAGGTCCCTGTGAAGAGGCCTTCCCGATATGGAAAGAGGATATCGCGTATCTCCTCAGCCAGTCCTTTGAGGCTCTCGAACTCCGCAGGGAACTCGGCGAGGATGCCTTTGAATTTTGCCTTGTCCATATGGCGTCCCTTTATTTCCGCTATCTGGTCGTAGGTTCCTTTATACCAGCGTCGAAGTCGGCTTGTCTCCGGCAGAGTCTTATCTCTTCCTCGGATGATGACCCAGAGAAAGACGTAGAAGAACGATTCCAGATCGTGACGGTAGGTATGCGCTGTGCCTTCAAGCACCTCAATAGCCATGAATTCCATGGTGCCGGTCCGGTGTCTTGCTCCGCTCGGGCCACTGTCCAGTTCCTTCGCAAGGTCGAGATCGATCAACATTCCAACTGGATCTCCCTCGCTCTCCGCATTTGTGATGACGACGTTGTTCTCCGATATGTCGCGATGAAGTACGTTCCCATCTTCGTAGAGAGATCTGAGCGCCTTGACAACATCATGGCACGCATCTAGAAACTCTCCGACGGACTCAAACTCATCAATCGCTCGTCCGGGAGGGGAAATGACCAGGCAAGAGAAGATTCGGTTGTCGAATGATCCATTGTCCCGAACCTCAGGACACATGAGACTGTTCGCATTGGGTGGCTCAATGCTATACTTGCTAGCCCCTTCAGTGCCGTGCTCTTCCTGCGCAGTGACCAGGTTTGTGATATCTGACCGCCTGCGGCTGCTCTCCGATCTGGAACGCTTTGCTTGGGCAGTCGAAGGCGTCTCCTCTTGCCGCTTCCGTTTCCGTCCCGACGACGAGGATGAGAGTGGATTGATTCCCAGTCCATTCAAGAAGCTGCTACTCGTTACCGACAGGCTCTGGTTGATTGAGTTTTTCATGGCCGCCCGGAATGTTTGCGGCTTTCCAAACTGCAATCCTCGACGCAGATCAGCGATGCTTTCAAGATCCCGGTGACCAAACAACTGCGCAACGCCCCACACCTTCCTTTCTTTGGCTAACTTCAAGAGTTCTCCTTCCGCGCGTCTCTTATCCGACCGCCAGGAGAACTTGACCACGAATTCCCAGCTCTTTGAGTGCCGTCTCTTCGCTCGATAACAGGTAGTTCCCCTGCAGATTATCGCTCGCTGGAAGGCGATCGGCTTGTCCTCTAGGTAGAGCTTTTCCTCCTCCGTCTTATCGTCCCCTTCGAACATGATGTATTTGCCAAACCCATCCTCTTTGATATAGGTATTTATGCCCAACTCCACATCGCTCATCATAGTATAACCGGCCATGACTTTGATAAAGCGATGCGGATTCTTGTGGATGTCAAATTTCTCGCTGGCGTACGGTCCAGATCTGTCAAACACCCACAGCTCCATTATAGACCCACGGATAAAGAAGCCATGCAGGAATCGGCGTGTAGGCTGGCTCGCAAACACCTCTCGGGCATGCCCAGAGAACCTAAGCAACTCTTTTGTATATTCATTCGGGATTTCACTTTGCTTCAGCTCTGCGATAACTCGGACGTCCGCCCAGTTGTATTTTCCATCGTGCTTGGAAATGCCCGAAAGTGCCAAAAATAGATCCGGTTTGCGCTTGCAGTCGGAACCAGCCAGCGGTAGATCGGGAGACGCGTAGTACGTGCCGTGCCCTCCTCGGAAGAATCTTGACTGAAACCCCCAAAGCCACCTCAAGAAAACACTCTGAGATGGGATAGGCGGATAGGCTGTCCAGCGGCCATCAACAACCTGCGGATCCGCATCCCGAGCGATCAGTTCCGCGGCGTTCGACCACTCCTTCCCCTCAAAGTACTTCTCATAGAAGCCTCCAGTATCCTTGTATACGCAGCCGTTGATCTCTTGAAGTATGCGTAGGTCGACATCGTCGTGAGTCTGTTCGTTGGCTTGCTGGGAAGAGGAAGTGGATTTGAGGGGCGTGTCGGAGGGGAGTTTGTCAAAGACGGTCGGAGGTGTCGATTTCTGTGTCCTGACAAGCGCAAAAAGTGCGGTGCAAATCTCCAGGTCCGATGCATGGCTGACAATTCGCTCGAACAGTGGAATGAACGATCTGGCATTGAACTCGTTCGACTCAATCTGGGATCCGAGGCTAAAGAGATCTCGTAAGAGAGTTCCAGAACCGTTACGGGAGGGAAGGACACGAGCAAATGGAGCGGTCTGCAAGGCCAGAATAAGTTCGAGTGCTAGATCTTTGGCGTCTACCTAAGTTAGCTGACGTGGCCCTCAGATGCTTTTGGTCCGTCCATACCAGAGGTTTCCACCAACCGGTTGACCTGCGTTGTATGATCTTCGACTTTAGAAATACCCAAGCCATAGCATTTCGACGTAAAGAGAAGGCGAAACCCGTCTAGGCGTTTTCCAATAGGGTTCCTTGCAATGATGTCTGCATCGGAGAGGACACTCATCGCGGGGGAGGCGTCCACGCAGATTGAAAGCCCAACCTAGAGACTTATCGACAAAAAAGCGGCGAGCGCAAGAGGCTTCCGTATGGTCGATAAACAATTGCAGAATGGGAGGAAATTACTGAGAAGATTTGGGGACGCGTCGTAGATACCAGAGAAGTGCGATGAGGAAGTTCGTGGCTTAGATGGAGGCTTTGATTGTTTTGGTTGGTTGATTAGTCAGAGTCCGACATGTTGCTAGAAAAAGGGACTTGGTCGGCAAGACGTTTCGTGCAATTGATAGAGAAGAAAGCCCCTCAGCGAAAATCTGGCTTATGAACCAGTCTAACTAGTACTAATTTGGCTGGACTCGGAAAAGTCCGATCAACACCTCCGCTGCACACCCAGTCGGCGCCCTGATGATGAACAACTGCTCCAATTCACACTCCTCTAGACAGAAGTAACCCTCTACATATGGCTTTCATCAAGAAATCCTCCTCCTTCCGCTTTGCCTCCTGCTCCACCCTTCAAGTCTTATCCTCCTTCATCTTGAGGTTCCTTTCTCTCATCTCCACTGGCTCCTCTTGCCATGCACTATTGACTTCTGCTATGTGCCTAGTGATAGCCGCCTGAGCTTCCACAACTTCACGAACGTCCTTAGCAGTCCAGACATATGAAGTGATGATAGAGGGTGGCTCAGCTTCAATTGAAAGTGCAGCATTCCTGGCCTCTGATTTCAACTCAGCTGAACAGGTTCTCTCATAGTTGATGTTGATATCTGCTCTTACACTGCTGCTGTATCAGTCTAACTTGTTGAGGGTAGCTTGAATAGTCTCAGTAGGCTTCTTGTAGAAGGCATTTAGATTCACAAATTGAGTGAAAGTGATCACATCCTCTGTCATGATAATCTCCTGAAGCTGTCTAACTTCAGACTGAGTGAACTCAAAATCCAGATTGAGGAAAAGGGGAGGGACAGAAGTGACTGAGATAAGGTTTAATGATGACTGCAGCTGAGCAGGTTGCTCTGACATGCATTTAACACACTCACATTGATGAGCATCAGGTGCTAAGTATGTAATAAATTGAGGGAAGAAAGCAGAGATAAGTATGTTGATATTCATGACTGCATCAGTGAAAGTAATGAAAGAGTATAAAGCCTGCTCCTGATCAGTGATCTCAGTGCTTGCACAGTGAAGAAAGATGATCAAAGGTAAAAGCTTTCAGTGAAACTGCTTCACAAGTGAGGCAAGATGATCTCTTAAACACTGAATCAACTGATTATACTTCACTGCTGAGATAATGAGTATTGAAGTCTTGATGAGGGCCTCAATACCTGACTCAATATGCTTCATGATTTTGATCAAGGTCAAGACTGTCTTTGTTACATGAAGGCTTTTAATCTCTGCCTGAATTACCTTCTTTTGCTTGAAAGCTGCCTCTGACATGTCCTTAAACAAATCTGCCTTTACTTTCAACTTCTTTATCAACTTATCATGCTCTGACTTTGATCTGACATCAGCATTTGAAGTCTTGATTGCTCTTTCCCTTAAATCCTCTTCCTTATTCACAAGTGTTGAAAAGAGGACTCTGTTGATGTGTAAGTTCAAGAACCTCAGCTCCTCATCTGTAAATGATGATTGAAAGATCTCTGAGCTTATAATCTTCTGAAAGTCATTCACCTGCGTGAATAGAAGGTTGACAAGCAGTTGACTGCAGTTCATTTTCACCTGATTAACCTGAAATGACTCATATTTGGTGCAATAAATCATTGTATCAATTAAAACATCACTTTTAACAACCCTCTCCCCTCTTACAGTGAACTTAAAAGATATATTCTTCTTAAATTTTCATTTCTTTTTAGCCTCCTGTGAGCTCTCATCACCTTTAACTGAGGTTTCAGTAACTGATTGCGTGCGTTTCAAAGGTACTTTGGCAGGTGAAGCAGATGCATCAGAAGCAGAGGAAGCTTATGAGGTCAATTGAGCAGCTCTCAGAGAAAGCTCAGAGGCTGTGACAGGGGAAAGGTTAACTGTAGCAGCAGGAATCTGAGCTGAGATAGCTGAAGCAGGGATTGAGGTAGTAAGAATAATAACACTGACAGTATCTGATGCCTCTGCTGTAAGCGCCAGAGCTTCCCTCATGTGAGTGTCTTCAATCAGCAGTTTTTCAGAGAGAGTGATCAACATCTTATTCATCACTTCCTCACTAGTGTAAGAGCCTTGTGTCAACGTCAGCATGAAGCTCAAAGTGAGAAAGATAAACTCATGATGCACTGAGATAAATGATGAGGTAACTTGAATGATAGAATTAGCAACTGATGTAAATAAAGCAGTGATTAAAGTGTCTCTGAGAGTCACCTCTGACATCAGTGCTGCTGTAAAGATGAAGTTTAAAGCAAGGTGACCTGACTGTGATATCACTCTTTGAAGAAAACTCATAAGGTCAGAGTCCTCTGATGATAATCTTTCAGCTTCATCAAAGAGATTTAGCTGACTAAACATGAGTGAGTTCATGAGCTTAAGCTGATTGCTCTCACTGAGTGAGCTGAAGGTGAAGTTGAAATCATTAAAAGCTCATTTGACAGATGTAGGAAACTGAAGAGCTTGTGATCAGGATTCATCCTTCATATGAGAGTACTGTGACTGTGAATTGTTGATCTCTGAAGAATAAAATATAAGTGAGACTTCTTGTTCTTGAACAGGCGGCTTGAAAGCTTCTTCATCATGAGTGTCTTATCAGTTAGATGAACTTGAGCTCATGTCAGTGTTTAAACTGACACCCTCATTGAGGTCATGATCAGTAAATTGCATGCTGATAATGAAACTCACTGTTCCCCTCTCTCTGACTAATTCCTGTCACTTTCACTGATTTAAACAGTCATGTTGTTGCAGTTTTAAGTTAAGATTACTACTGAAGATTCTGTTGTGAGGCATTGTGTTGTGTAGTAAGAAGGTTGCATAAAAAATGAGCTCAAATAAAATGTGAAATGAGCATCCACGCTGACTGAACATGTTCATGATGTAGTCATGAAATAAATGATTTAATGATGAGAAGAGGTGTTATGATCTCCTCTGAATTTAAATATGTAAGCAGCATTTAAAGCTTTTGTGAGCTGCTTTTAAGGTAGGTGAGAAAGTGAAGTCTGAACTTAAAGCAAATGATGTAAAAACTTTAAAGTGAAAGAGAAGACATCTCCTTCTTCTTGAAGAACTCTCTCAGAGTCTGAAAAGTGAGGTAAATTAACTCACTGAAGAGCTTTAGATGTCCTGTTCAAGGTTGAAAAACCTGAAGATCATCTTTATGAAAGGTTCACTTTATATGCTGACTGTTGATTTGATGAATATGATAACTTGCATGATCACCTGTCTTGTTCACAACAAAAGAGCTTCTTCATTAAGCTTTCAGCTTGACAGACTCTCTCTGATGCAGAAGAACAAGATCCTCAGTAAACAATTCTTTATGTGCAACTCTTTGATTGTACCTCTCAGCCATTCTTATCTTATTCTCTTCATTAACCTTCATCACTTCCTTTCTTTGAGAGGTCAAATTGAGTAGGTGATTTTGAACAGCTTAAGCATGAACCCTGAGGTCTGTGATAGAATTCACTCATTAAAAAACAGTGACCTCTGCTAGATTGCTGTTCCTGAGGAGAGTGATGAGAGGGGAAGTAGAAGAAAGACTCATTAAAATGCTCAGCAGAGAGTATCATAAATGACTTATGATTCAATTATTGATTTCATGAGTGAATTTGACAAGCACCATATCTCAAGCAGAGCTGAAGGAGGTTGACTTTTGAATCACATCTTTTAAAATTCAATTGCCTCATTTCATAAGTTCAAAGGATTTTAATGATCTGCTGAGCTTAAATAAAAGCTTTACCTCTTGCTTCTTCATGTATTCCTCAACAGCCTGATTCTTAAAATGTTGATCTTGATTGAGGAAAAACACCTCTGGCTGAGTGAACTGATTGAACACATCATCAAGAGCCTGAATGATGTTCAGAGCATTAACAGTCATGCTGAGGTAAATCATGAAATACCTACTGAAGTAATTCATTAAGTGTAAGATGTATTCAAAATCAGCTGATGTAATCTTCCTCAGAGGTCTGATGAAGTTCATAGTGAGCAGTTGAAAGAAGTGATGAGTTATGATAAGTTGAAGCAGCTGACTCCTCTGCACTGAGACATGATGAGCACATTGTAAACATTCAGCAATGTACTGCTTCACATCTGTGAACTGAGAAGGTCAATAAATGAGCTCTCATAATTTAAGAATCATGCTGTCTTTGGCTCAATGATCACTCTTATCATGAGCTTTGTATAAAGTGACTGCAACTTTGAACTCTGAGATGCAAAGGAGGTGTAATTCATCTTAATGCATTCACAGTCAAGAGTCCTCATCAATCTGATAATTTAAACACTTTTAGAGAAAGTTGATTGATGTAGGCTCTGATAAGTTTCCTGTTGAGATGTAGTTGTAAATCATTTCAAATCAAATTGAAGCTCAGTAGGCCTCTTGTCATGAGGTGAAAGACTGAAGTGTAAACATTGAAACATTATGCAAGATTCTCTGACCTATGACTTCTGCTCTCTCTTCATCAGCAAGCTTCTTTAAAAATGATTTAAACTCATCCTTTTTATCCTTTCAGATTTATTAAGCTTCATTTTTTTGAATGTGCTTTTAAATTATTCAGATGATATCATCCTCCTCACAATCCTCTTGAAGAATATGATTTTGAATAAGTCATCAGCAATGATGTTTTGTTCTTCTTTGATATGCATCATCCTTATGTGAAGTTCTCAGAGCCTCACAGCTCAATGTTCATAAATGTCATCATGTAGACTAAAGCTGAGAAAGTGAACAAGGGGTTTGTGATCAGTGTGTATGATCTCAGGACGCTCTGAATTTTGAAGAAGATATTAAAATTTGATGATGAACTTAACAATGACACAAAGCTCCTGTTTATAGGTTTGATATTTTCATTCCATGACTGAAAAGGTAAGAGTGTCATAGATGATAAAGATCTTAATTGATTTTAACTCTCTGCTGACCTTCTGAAATTGAGTTATCATTAAATCATCAGTGAATCCTGAGGCATCTGAGTAGAAGTGAATATTCAGAGATCAGTTAATGCTGTTCATGACAACCTTAGTTGCGCACTTTATTCAGAGGATCTCAAAGGATAATTGCTCTGACTGAGTTTACCTTCATGAAACACTCTCAGTCAGTCAGTTCAGAGGCTGAGCAATCTCTGTGAAATTCTTTACTCATCAGCAGGTTATACTTATAGCTTCTAGAAAGCCTCACACTCCTTTAACATTAAACAGTTCTGATCACTTGACAATGATCTCAACCTGAGCTGAAAGGATGTGAATTTTCTCATTAACATAATGCTTTACTTCTAAGGCTTTGATATTGTCTACAAACAGCTGGAATTTCCTAAAGGATAAAGTGAGCTTGACTCACTCAATTCAAGGAAAGAATTGATCTCTGAGAAAAGTGAATTGAGATTCAAAGTTCAGGTGATCACTGAAGAGGTCATTTATATAAAAGATTATTAAGGCTGATTCAATGAGCTTCTCATGCATAAGTGATGATTCTGACTGAGGCTCTGAAATTGATTTTAAAGTGATGTTCATCAGTTTTAACATCATGAAGCCTGCAGATCAAGATTCCTGAGGCATTCATGTGAGTTGCAGTTGTTCAATTTCAAGAATAGAAAATGCAAACAAATGATGATCATCTGAGTGCAAAATCATGCTGAAATATTCATGCTTAATATCTGCCTGGAAGAAGGTTTCATGTCTCAGATCAAAGAAGTAGTCATGAACTTTAAACATCAATTTCAGATAATTTCTCAGCATGTTCTCTCTAACCTTGCTGTAATTGAAAGTGAGTTTTAACTCATCAGTGAGCTTTGAGTTCTCTTCTTTATTCATGAGCACAGCTCAAGCATTTCAAGCAGACAACTTCTCATTGACATGCTGAGTTCTTTCATAAACCCCTTCAAGCATACCGTCCTGCATGAGCTTTCAGAGTCATCACTCTTTGTGAGGTGCTCAACAGAATTGTACTTCCTCAGAGGAGGATTTCATCCCTGAGGTAAGATGAGCTTGATGTAAGATAAGATCAGTGACTGAAAGGCTGTTCAAATTTGCATCATTAAGATGCTTATAAGAGTAGAGAAGCTGAAGAACCTGTAATTCATCAATCTTTATTAAAATATGATTGCTGAGCTGAATCTTAAGCTCAGAGGCTCAGCTTAAGAGCTTTGTGTGACTGAGGTAATCATTGAGATTCTCTGATAAAGGACGCTGTTGAGGCTTTTGCTTGATTGAGAAGAATGCCTTCAGCATCATTGAATTGATGACCTCAATACTGGCTTGATTAAGCTGCAAAGAGAGCTTGAGTAATGATGTATGCCTTCATTGCTGCTGTAATACCACTGATAATGAGGATGAGGGGCTGGCGTAATGAGAAGACTGAAGGTGATCAGTTACTGACATAAGTGACAGGAGTGTGAGGTCTGCAGAATAACTGTGAAAAAGGCTGAGATAATAAATGACACTTTCCTCTAATGAGGAGGCAGTGAACATTTTTACTGAGCATGATAATATTGTTGCTGCTCCCTGCAGTTTAAAGTCCTGTGAAGGACTTAATGAAAATCCTGCTTCTCAGCCTTGATGTTCTTTGATTTTTCTTCATCAGACAGATTTATTGAGCTGTTTGTATCTGAGTCTGCTTCTGCATCAGCATCTTCCTCATCTGAGTCATCCTTCATATGAGAAGTCAAGATGATTTTAAAATACATAAGAAGATTATGATCCTGTGAGAACATTAACTTTGAATCAACAACATCCTGTACAGTTTCTTCAGCAGCTGAGTCTTCAATCTCAATTTTGAATCCTCAGATCTCAATGATGGCATTGACTGAATATAGTTAAAGAATTCTCAACAGCAGACTCAAGTGTTTCATCTCAGGCACAGGAGATGAAAGTTTCAAAGTGATAAAGCAGTGAATTTGCCTTCATATTCTTTTCACCTTAAGTTTCAGATATACTCAATGATGTAAAAGTGTTTCCTGATGATTTATTGTTTTCATGATTAAACTGATGAATCTCACATCTGATAAGACATGAAATGAGAGCTCAAGCTGTTTGATCATTGTGATGAAGATGACATTCATGTCAGATTCTTAATTCACCTGAATTTAAGAGCAGTTCAATGTTAACTCTCTGCTTTCAAGAATGTGAACAGTACATGAAATTTAAAAAGCTTTGTCAACACTCATGAACATGCTCAGGAATTAAGTATTCTCATTTATAATTATAGAATTGACTGTCTCCTGTTGAGTTTAAGATTAACTTGTCAGAGCTTTTCCCTTCTTCTTGTGATTGAACATTTAAATAAGTAACCGCTTGAGCTCCTGACACACAGTGAGAGATCAGACACAGAAGTTCATTCAAGTCATGTTTATCTTTTGAGACTTCAAAAGCTGTCAGACTGAAGTCAGCTTATTTATAAATTCAATGTCTTCATCAATTAAGTCAATTAATGAGATGATTGTGACTGCTTTCTCTGTACATTTTTAATCTTTCTTTTTTGATCACTCATTCTCCTTCTGAATTGAGATGCTTTAAAAGAAGAAATCTTGATCAGTGAATGTTTCTGATTGAAAGGTGATGAGCTGAGCTGAAGATCATGAGGACAAAGGCACTGCAGATGACTCCTCAACATGAGATCTTTTGTTAAGCTCAGATCCCTCCTCAAGGAATACTTCTGTGAAGTTAACATTTTCACTTACAGTTCATAGATCAGCCAGACTGTAAGTTATGAACTGAACTCTCATCACTGATGAACCTTGAGGTAGGGCATTGCTGATAATCACTGATGTAGATAAGCTGATGTCAGTTGTGACAAGTTCAGAGAACTGATCTCTGTCACTTAAAATCATGATCTTCAGGATGCTCTGCTCATTCCTTGATAATGCTTGATTAACACAATTGCAGCTGATGTGATCATCTTCTCTGCATCTTATACACATAATGATTTCACATCCTGAGGTGAACGTCCTGATGTCATTGATGTACAGGTTGTTTAATTAATCATTTTCATTATCACCTCCTCTGTTATAATTCTCATCTTCTTTCACAGCTTGATGAGGCGCCTGATAAATGTTTCATGCAGCTGAGATAAGCTGCTGAGGTGACTGAGATCATTGTGAAGGATAGTAGAGAGCTGAAGTTGAGTACATCAGTACTTGAGTAAATCAGGTCATAGGTGGCTGCTGCTGAGAATTCAATTAATTTTGATAACCTCACTGAGGCGTGTTTGCTTGGTAGGAGGCTCTTAATGAATTGATTTAAACTGTTGACATATTCTGATGAATCACATCATGATAAAACTGAAGTTCTTAAGCTCAGGTGACTTTCTCTTATAAGCAGATGTATTCTGCTTTGATTCTTCATGATTCTTCTGCCACAGTATAAACCTCAAGGAGGAAGCAGTCTGATGAAACTAAGTTTTAAAGAGCATCTTATTGAACATCAGAGTCTTGAATTCCTCAGGTAAATGCTCTCATCATGATGTTCAACATGACAGTTTCAAGAGGGGATAAAACAGGTGAGTTTAAAACTGCTGAAGTTAATCTTAAGTGATCTCATCCTCTCACTCAGAATAACAGTTCAGCAGTTCATTTGTAATAAGTTATCAAGGCCTCATCATCTTGCTGACATAAGTCTGATATTTCTGAGTTGAAATAAACAGCTGAAGCTTCAGAGACTTTGATAAGATATCTCTGAGTAAACAACATCTTGAACTGTGCCACTGTGTCAGTTGTGAAAGAGGGGGATTTCAGCAGTTCTGTGATGAGAGAGGTGATTTCTGCTCATGCTGCAGCATCATCTGCTAGTAGGAGGTTCACAGCCTGCAGGAAGTCAGCTGAATTAATGATGTTAATGCTGAAGTGTTTCTTAAGCTCTCACTCAAGTTTCTTCAGTCAACGGGTGGCTGACTGTTCATTTTTCCCATTGAATGATCCACAAAGAGCAAAGTCTGAGTCATTATTTATGACTGTCATAATGAAATGTATAGTTGAGGTAAGTACAGGACTGAATGAGAATAAGAAAGTTAATAAGTGATTTAAGTACTCTGTGAGAGTGCTCAGAGTACTTGTACAAGGTGAAATAAAGAAGACAGGTTTAAAAAGCTCTCAAAGAAGAGTTATCATTCTATTCTCAGGACTGAAGTTTATTTTGATGATGATGTTCTTTCAAAGGGAAGGGTTTTCAGTTGATAAGTGATTTCAATGCAGAGTTTTTCATAACAGAATGATATGTTAAAGCCTGTTTCTTTCCTCAAGCTCAAGCAGATTCAGGGATAATGAATATGATGATCAAATGCAGTCACAGTGAGGTTGTTAGATCTCATCATGAAATCATCAGAAAAAGAAACTTGATCAGCAAGATGTTTCATGCAATTAATAAAGAAGAAAGCCCCTCAGTGAAAATCTGACTTATGAATCAGTTTAATTAGTACTAATTTGGCTGAACTCAGAAAAGTCTGATCAACATTACTCATTTCTCAGCAAAACCTGATTTTTCAGACTCAAAACCTGATTTTCTTAAGCATTAATGTAGTTTAACTTAGTTAACTTCCTGGCTCAAAAAGCCTGAATTTCATGAGTGGATTTTCTCTTTATTTATTGCAAGAAATGTCTTTCATCAGTCAGCACTTTTTTTCTGACAACTTCAGACAGGACTTCAAGAATTCACTTTTAATTACAATATAATCATCATATTTCTATCTTCATAGCTGACTTTTATGAAAGAATAAAAACTCCTATCATGATGAATTTCAGCTCAAGGAACATTATAGTGTTGTCTGAAGAATTCTCAGAGTTGATCTTTTCTATCTCACCTCATTCATCCTCCTTGAGTACTTTCACAGAGTATTTAAATGACTCTTTAATCTTCTTATTTTCATTCAGTTTTATATCTACCTCAGTCATTTCTTTCTTTATGATCACCTTCACGGTTCAGGGGAACAGCCTGAATTTTGCTTTGTGTGAATCATTCAATGAGAAGAATGGTCAGTCTGTTACTTAATGACTGAAGAAGCTTGAATGAGAACTTAAAAGACATTCAAACAATGAAGTCATAAACTTTGTTGATTTCCTTCAAGCTGTTGACCTCCTATTAGCTGATGATGCTGCAGTATGAGCAGAGATCACCTCAAGTGTCACAGAGTTATTAGAACATCTCACTTTAACTGTAGATGTCATCATTCAATTTAAGGAAATGTTCACTCAGTGATATTTAATCAAGGTCTTAAAGGTTTCAGCTGTTCACTTCAATTCTGAAATCACAGACCTGAAGCAGCAAGATGAGAAGACTTTAATTATTTATTACAAATGAACTGCTGATCTGTTATCCTGAGTTGATGAATGAGACTGCTTTAAAGCAATCACAGCACTGCTGAATTTCACTCTGCTAACATCATTGAAAGCAGCAATGCTGAATACAGTAATGAGAGCATTTACTTGAGGCATTCATGATTTAAATGTACAGTGAGATTCTTTATGAAGCTTGATATCATCAGATCATTTCCTCTTCAGACTTTACACATTATCAGAAGAATTCAGGAGGGTTAAGATAAAGTACATTAAACTGCAAGAGGAAGTCATTAAAGTGCAGGAACTTCAATTCTATTAAGAGGTAATTCAGAGGAATATGCCTTTCACTTAAATCAATTCCCTGAAAGCATTCTTTCATGCTCAGTATATGCCTCAATGAGGGTATCTCAGTCAACTGATGCTTTAATAACTCATATCATGATTTACACCTATGCTCATGTCAGCATTTACATCAACTCATGCTGCTCAAGCTCTTTACTATGCTCATTGACCTCCTCAGCAGTTTACATCAGTGCTTCAGCAAGCTTATCAACCGCCTTCTCCTCAATCATCAGTGTCAGCATCAGCTTTTTATCAGCTGTGAGCTTCTTATCAGCTGGTTGCAGTTTCAGCTGAACAGTTGAATAATTCATATGTCAACAACAGCATGACATTCAGTCCTGACAGTGATATCATGATGTGTGTAAGATGTGAGGAAGAAGAGCATACAAGTAATATCTGTGTAAATCAAGAATTATCAAGGAATAAGCAGAACATTCTGAAGAACATAATATTTAATGATCAGGCTTAACAAAATTCAGAATCCTCAACAGCTGAGTCTTTCACATTAATGATTTTAAACATCACTCTTTCATGAGCTCTCCCTCCCTCATCAGCTGTCAGTGTTCATTCAATAATGTATGACATGACAGGCTTAAAAGTGATGAGTGAGAACATTAATCTGAATGAGAGTGATAACATTAATTCAACTGAGGTGTTTCTTGAAGAAGGATCAAGATTGAATAAACATGTTCATATAAATACATCTGCCTCTTCATCAGTTCTTTTTTCATCAAGGCTTACAGTTCCGCCTGCTGCTTTTCACTCAGGTACATTCACTGATCAGGATTTCTTCTTTCAGAGAATGTTTAATGTTCAAAATGAAAATGAAAGATCAATGAAGAAAGGTTAAAGGTGAATTAATAAAACAATAATAATCACCTCATTAATTGAACTCATCAATGAGAACACTGAATTTGTGAATAAGTCAACATCAGTTTAACAGCTCCTCAAGTCTCAAAAGATAAACATGACTTGAATGAATTTCTGCATTTAATTCTTGATGATTTATCATGAGCTCAAGCGCCTTCTGACTTATATGTTCAATTGCAAGAAGAAAGGTAAGTCTTCAGCTGAACACTTTTACACTCAGCAAGAGATGATCAATTCAATTGCAGTGAATGAGAATACTCATTTTCTTAACATGCTCATGAGTGCTGATAAAGCCTTTCAGATCTCATGCTCAATTTACATTAAAGACAGTGAGTTGACTTTGAACTGTTCTCAGGTGCAAGTGAATCAAGGCTTTAACATGAACATCATTTCAACAGTTATGACTAAATAACTGAGGTTGCTGTTTCACTTATTGTCTAATGTGAGTTTTATAAGTCTCATTATGAAGACAGCTGATCATCAGGAGACTTTTTTGCATCATTAAATTTATTTAAAACTCAGAGTTGAGGATATTTGAAGGCAGATTCATTACTTTATGACTTTAAAGCTTTCATCCTCTATGTTAAGCACAGAGCACCTCAATTTACTTTTAAAAATTTCATGATTATACTTCATCAATGTCATCATTGAAATCTGAGGTTTGAGAATTGAGATTGATGACTCAGCTGCTGAAGAAGCTGTATGAGACATCATTAAGTTAAAGTTGATCTTTTCACAGGATCATAATTTATTAATGTATTTTAAAGTTATCCTGACTTCTCAGGTGAAGGATGACTCAGATGATGAGAAGTTAAATATAAAGTCTGAGACTGATAATGCTGTGAGCCTGTCAGAGGAAGAGGAGGAGCTTAAGAAAGTTAAATTTAAAAAAAAAAGTTTTCATTAAATTTTTCACAGAACTTTAAACTGCAAGAGATAACATTATTTAACTCTGTGAAAGTGTACATTGCTTCTGTTGAGAAGATTATTATTCATTATTCTGATTTCTTCTGCAGTTATTTTGTGAATTTTACTTTATTATCATCTCCCTCATACTTTTCTGATTATTACACTGAGCTTTTTCATTACATCAGCCCTTCCTCCTCTTTATTCTTAATTTTGCAGTATCAGTGAACACTCCTCAGATTGCCTCTTCATCTCAATCAGATCAGCTTGAGTGTTGTTAATTCAATGTCACTGCACATTTCATTCTTTGTTCAGTGTTGATTAATGAAATGCCTTCTATTAAATGATCTTAACAACTATTTTAATTATATTGAACTTCAAGCGTGAGCTGTGAAGCTGAAAGTTCAATTAAGTAGTTTAATTCTCACTGAAGTAGATGAGTTACAGGTTCTTCAGCTCCTTTATTTTTATCAGCACTTTAATGACATCAATCTTGATACTCTTCTCTTCATCAACCTCATTGTGCACTGAGCTTGACTTACCTCAAGCATTAAGTCATCCTTAATTAATATGCAGATTTGATGAGCTCCTCACAAAGAATGATGACTTCAGAAGCTCATACAGGATGATATGTTGAGTGAAATTTATAAAAGAATGCAACATGTCAATGAAGAGTTGTCTGCCTGAAATGCTTAAGCTGTGATTATCAACAAAGAGGAAAATCTGAAGCCTACTGATGAGTCAAGGCTCACTTTTGATTACAGCAAGATAAAAGAGAACATGTCAGAGAGTTATCTTAAGCTTATGTTTAAGATTCACAACTACTTCTCAGACTCAAGACATAAGATGTTTTTTCAAGCTGATATTAAACATGAGTACTTCAGTGTCATTCTTCACTCAAAAGATCATCATCTATTCACCTTTACTATCCTGGGAATTGAACAACTTCAGTCAACAAGAATGCCTCAGGGATTTAAGTCAATTGATTTTACAATATCAGAGCTTATGAACATCATGTTAAGATTAATTCTGAAGTCACATTCAGAGTCATCTTTGATGCATGAGAAGTCTTCAGAACCTGCTTTGATTATCTTTTATATGAATGATCTCTTTAATGAATACTCAGACTTTAAATCTCAATTCTTCTTCCTCTGAGATCATTTCTTTTCTTGAATTGAATGAGTCAAACTTACCTTATCTTTCTGAAAGCTCAGGTTATTCATGAATCATATTAAAGCTCTTGAGGTGAAGCATTATGTCAGTGAAAAGATTCACATCCTGAATTCATGAGTTGAAGTCTTAGTCAAGTGGCTGAAGCTTACAAATGTTAAAGGAGTACAGGGTTTCTTAGATGCTGTAAACATAACATGTCACTGAGTGAAGAACTTCATCAAGATCACAAGGCCTCTGAATCAGTTGACTGAAAATGCGCCTTGAAGATGAACACAATCAGAGCAACTGTTCTTTAAAATCCTCTGAATAAAGTGCATGACCTGAGTTGTTATGCATGACATTAACTGATCTCTGAAAATACACTTCTATACTGACGCATTCAGCTTTGCAGGGGGGTTGATGATCACTTAATTTTAAAGACTGAACAGCTCTCTTAAGTCAGTGAAAGTTCTCATCATTTATGACACTCTCACTTTCTCAATCACTGAATGAAAGTATCTGATCTACAAACAGGAGCTATGCATGATAATGTAAAAGATGAAATGTACAACAGAGCATCATAATGATGTTTGAATGAAATGTTGTAAACAATATAATCATGATGAGGTCAATGCAATGATTATATATTTTTTATTTAATGACAAAACTGATTACTGAGAAAGCAGGTTTCTGCATTTCCTTGTGAAGAGTTTTCATTTAATGTCAAGGTGCTAGGCGCTGAGTCATCATATTTAAGTTATAGTGTCATATCATAGTGTCATATTATAGTATTGTATCATAGTGTCATATTATCATACTATATATATGATGGTCTTAACACAGCATTTCACTTCTCATGATGCTGTTCTCAGTGCTAATTGACTTTAAATTTGTCATTATAAACATCATCATGATGACCTGATAAGTGATTGATCATGTAAAGTGAGGGTGTGAAACTGTGTTAAGGTAAGATTGATCACATGTCTCATTTAATTGTGATGATATCACACCTGGCAGTAAGTTCCTTTTAACATAAATATTAAAATTAAAATGTTTATTATAAGTTTAAAACATTCTTTCCTTGTGTTTCTTCTTTATCATCTCTCTTACAACATGTCATCATACTTCTCATGACTTTTCTGCAGCTCATTGAGTGACTTGATGACTTCATGACATCATTCTCATTGCAGAGGTGTTCACCTCATGAAGGAAGCATCATGAAGCTTACAGCTCATGATTTAACATTCTTGCAGTGTCATACCTCCTGTCATACATCATATGAATGTTAACATGATATATAAGCAATCAATAATTGAACTCTTGAACTCATGATCATGAACAATGATGAAGACTCATCTTCATCAGGGAAGCCTGTTGATCTTCAGGCTCAATGTGATGAGAAGGGCTCTGAGTTGAAGTTAATGAGTGAAATTGTGATGATCAATACCTTCAGAAAGAGACAGGGAAACAGAGTGATAAAATTGATTATTCAGCACTTGAAGAGAATCAGATGTTTACCTTTAAGTGACATCTTCAACAGCAGTTCTTGCTCTGTGTGATGTCATGATAATACCTCACTGCTGATGCACATGCAGCAGGGTCATCATCATGAGCATGTGATTTAAAAGAACCTCAATCACATGCTGTTAAGTACTGCTTGCTGTGACTCTTGCAGAAAAGCTGAAGTTGATTAATGCTTCATGTCACAAGTCAATTCAGCCTGTGCTCATTGCACATCACTTCACAATCTTCATGATTAATGCATGATGAAGCCTCTGATCATCACTGCCTTAATCTCTGAAAGCTCTGATGTTGTTGTTCTGCATGTACATGCTTATGATAACAGAAGGAGTGATGACACTCTGTAAGTTTATCTTTTCTAATCCTCTTTCATTTTGTTTCATTTAATATGAATATGATGTACTTATCATACTTATGACATATTGTTGTACTGTCATATATACAACATTTTGCTGTACTGTCATACTGTTGCACTGTTGTACTATTAATATATTAATTATTGTATAACACCTGATGACTGATTAATTCCTCATGCTGCTGTCTTTTATTAATCATTATTGACATTCTTCATGCCTTTCATAATCACTCCTCAATGTGAGTTTCTTGACTTCATTGAGATTAAAATGTGTTAATTCAGTAGTCTTAAGAAGCTCATTCAAGCTCTTACTGTCTTGCTGAAAAGCACTGCTCATGCTCTCTGTGTCCTCAATGCTCATCAATCTCATCATCATCAAGAGTACGTTGAACTCTGTGAGTGTCAGCATGTTGAGGAGATGAGGTCAGAGGCTTCATCAAACAGTAATAAAAAAGAGTTTAAAATGATAAAAGACAAGTAGATAAATGAGGGTGACTTGACATGATGCTGATGAAGAGTCAAGTGCAAGATGTTAATCTCAGATTCATTTTAATCTTTAAACTTGAAATGAAATGCTTCTGTGTTTAAGTGTTCTCTGCAATGTGACACGTCTGTGATAATGTAGTTTATGCAGTAATTTTATTAAAAATCTTGTTATAATGTTGTAGTGTTGTAGCCCCTGTCATATTTGTTATAAGGCACAGGCTTCATCATAGAAGATCAGGTTAATAAAGTTAATAAAGTTTTCAATTTTTAAGACTCATGACTTTTGTGACAGCTTCTCAATCAACCTTGAAGAGTCACATCTTAAAGCTCATGACTTTTGTGACAGCTTCTCAATTAACCTTGAAGAGTCATGTTTTAAAGCTCATGACTTTTGTGACAGCTTCTCAATTGATCTTGAAGAATCACATCTTAAGACTCATCTGAATTTCTGTTTATCAGGATTGTCAGCATGAAATTTTCACATTTTGTCTTTATATTACAGATGAAGTGTGTTAATTCTCATGTGTCATCTCACACCTGATCTGTTGATTTTCATTTAATGAGGTATTAAAGCTTGCTGTCATGAACATGATTATTCACAATTGCCTTGACTTCTCACTCATCATCTCAATTGAGTAGTAGGTCTTTTCCTGTTAATGCAGAAGATACATGATGTGTGTCTTGAAATGACTTCAATAAAGTGATGTTGAATATGTTATAGATGTTTTGATCCTCTGAGAGATCAAGTTCATATAATGACTGACTTATCACATGTCATATCATGAATGAGCTGAGCTTTTTTCAATGCAGTTTCTTCATCTGCTTGTTCATTGACACATTCTTTTCATTGATCAGTATTAAATCACCTTCTTTGAATGTTATCTTTATTCAGTGCTGATTATAATAGTTTGCATATGTTTCATTAACCTGTCATAGCTGCTTCTGAGCTGTTGTAATTTGATCTTGAAGCTGCTGTGCATCTGCATAAAGTCTTATTTGTTCATGTGAGTGCTGTATAAACAGTTTACTTAGACTCATCTGAGGATCTCACTTTAAGTTAAGCTGAAAGGGGCTCTTTTCTGTAGCAGCATGTATGAAGTTGTTGTATGAGAACTTCATGCAGAGTAAAAGCTTCACTCAGTCCTCTTGCTGTTTATTAATGAATATGTGTAAATATGTCTTCAGAGACTGATTCTGCCTCTTTGTTTGACTGTCAGTTTGCAGGTGAAAAGCTGTTGACATGTTATGATGACATCACATGTAAAAGCAGAAGTTGATTCACTGCTTTAATGTAAACAGCTTGTCTCTATCTGTGATTAAAACTTTTAACATGTCATAATGCTTGATTATGTCTTGAATAAACACTTCAATGAAGTCAGCAACTGACATTGTCTTCTGTATTGAAATATAATGAGTCATTTTGGTCAACTTATCAACTACAACAAGGATTGAATCTCATGTCATACTTTCATACATGCTGCTCAGTGGCAGATCTGTAATGAAGTTCATTGTCATTATATGTCACAGCTCAGTTGAGACTGACAATGAGTTTAATAATCTGTATGATTTGTGATGAGCTGACTTCATCTTTTGACATTTAACATAATCATGACAGTAACATCATACGTCTCTGACAGCATCAAGTTAATCATAAGATCACTGCATTAATTTTGTAATTTTTAACTTCCTGAAATGACCTGCAAAGACATCATCATGAAATTGACTGATCATCACATTGCAGAGGGCAGGGTTCTGTGAAATGTAAATCTTATCATCATAATATACAACATCCTCAATTTCCTCTCAATGTTTCATTACATCAGGAAGTATTATTATCATATTTATCATTTCTGACTCAGTCAAGTTGTTTTTATCCTTGAGAGGGGTAGTTAATCCCTGTTGTACTCATCATATCAAACCGTCTTTTGACTGTTCAGTATGAATTGTATATTCAAGTTGTTTAATAAACATTCTTGTATAAGCTGTTATCTCCTCATTTAGAGGTGAGTGAGTAGACATGAGCTGAAGCACTTCAACAGTGTCAGCAGAAGAAGTGCTATCCTTAATTTAAAAATTAATAAAAACATGACTTGCATCACTGTTCATAATTACAGTGCTTGCTGCATTATTCTTAATTGAGTGCTGCTCAGGTTCTGCATACTTAAGTTTTCTTATTCAGTCATGACTTGCTTCTTAAGCATATAGGTCATGAACTGCTGGTGTTTCAGTTGTATCATTAACTTCAATATTCATCATATTGATATGTTCATCACGGCTTGCTTCTTGAGCATGTAGGTCATAAACTGCTGATGTTTCAGTCATGTCATCAGCTTCAGCATATGTTGTACTGACATATTCATCACAGCTTGCTTTTTAAGCATGTAGATCATGAACTGCTGATGTTTCAGTTATGCTGTCAACTTCAGTATTCATCATACTGATATTATTCATTATGACAGGTACAACATTCTTTTGTCATAACTTCTGTCATACTGAGCGTCTTGACTGCAGTGTCATTGCAGCAAGTGTGTATAATTTCTTTTGCATTAACTTATAATCCTTGCTTCCTAAATGAAAGGACTGTTGCATTATTTCAGCAGCAGTTGAGGTACTGACAGTCTTCAGCAGTTCATAATCAGGTCATTTTGATAAATCATTAACAGAGTTCTTCTTGTCCTCTTAATATGTAATCTTAAAGTCATACTCAGTGAGCTTTTCAACTCACTTGAGCTGTCTTCATGTGAGGTTTGAGGTAGTCATAAATCAAACAAGGTTTGTATGATCAGTCAATATGATGATCAGGTGCTTAGCGCCTCAATAGTAATGTCATTAATGATGCATGACTTTCATGATGACAAGGAGCTCTTGCTCATCTGTATCATATTAAGTCTCAGTATTTAGCAGCTTCTTGCTGTAGTAAGTAATTAATAATCAGTGCAATTGATCATCAACCTTGAAGTGTTGTGTTAAGATTTCATTAATTGTGAATTCAGAGGCGTCTGTTTCAACCTTCATGAATTTGTTTTCATTGAAATAATGTAGTAATGAAGCACTCATGAAGATCTTCTTCAAAGCATTAAATACTTTCAATGTGACTCCTGAGAGTGAAAAAGAGGCAGATATGACATTTTCTTATTATAACTCTCCTCTGACTTGCAGGTTACATGCTGAATACTCTGTATTAAATCTTTACAATGAGGTCAGATTGTTCTGCTTTTTTTTAATAATAATCTGTTGAGACTGAAGAGGAGAGAGTGATGTATTCTTAATCTTCTTTTTATTCTTTTCTGTTTTCAGAAGATTTAACAGTGATGCTGTAATTCATGAATAACCTCTTATAAACCTTTAGAAGAAGTTAATGAAGTTTAAAAAGATCTGCAATTCATGAATGTTCTTTAAGGGTAGTCATTCTTCAACAGCGTGAATTCTTTCTGAACTCATATGTATGCTTTCAGTATTAATCTTAAACCTCAGGAAGTTCACTTCTGTTGCATTAAAAAAGTATTTGCTGATCTTAAGATGAAGATCATGATGTTGTAATGTAATTAATACTTATCATACATGCTCCTCATGTTCAGATTTATCTTTACTGAAGATCAGGATATCATCTAGATAAATCATGCAAATTATATTAAGAAACTCATTAAGAGCCTTATCAATGAATGCTTGAAACATAGCAGGAGCATTCATGAGACTGAAAAACATGATAAGATATTTAAACAGGCTGAATCATGTTTAAAATGCTGTTTTTCACTCATCTCTGCCCTTGATTCATATTCAATTATATGCATTCTTGCAGTTCAGCTTAGTGAACTTTTTAACTCCTTGAAGATGATTCAACATGTCTGATATAAATGATAATGAGTAGTGATTTTTAATGATAATATCATTCAAGTGCTTATAGTTAATGATTAATCATAGGCTGTCATCTGATTTCAGTACAAACATAACAGGTGAAGCTGCAGATGATATTAATTTATGAATTATGCCTGCCTTCATAACATCATCTAAATATACCTTCAGTACATTAAGATAAAAAAAAAACATAAAGTATAACTTTCTGAATGAAGGTTGCTGCCTTGATTTCAAGTCAATGACATGATCATGTGAATCTCTCTCAGATAAAGACTGCTTCTCAGCTGCTTAAAATATGTCTGTGAAGTCATGATATTCAGAAAGTAGACTGTCATAGACATTATCATACTTTTTGTCATATCACAATGAGTTCATCTGTGGGGTATATTTTTTCATATCAGTCACTAGGTTCATCAGCCTTATAAAGCAGTCAGTAATGATGAGGTTATTCATACATAAGACATTCTTCAACATCTTCTTTTCATCAGCAGTGAATATATGATGTGCAGTAGTATGTTTTAACTTTATTCATAGAAATTTACCTATATTGTAGTAGTGATTTGAGTTTGCATGAATTAAAAATGATAATCTGAGGACAAAAAGAGCTGATGTGTTGTCTTGTGTGATAAAGAAATAATTGCTATAGTGATAAGATTAATCATCAGTGTCATATGTTGTAATCATCAGTATGACAGACTCTGATAACTCAATCACATTACCTCATGCATTATCTTGAGCCTCATAAGTGTTACACCTCTCACTAGATGACACCTGATTGATATGTGTAACAGGTGTACATGTGATACTGCTCATGATGCTTAAAACATGAGCATCTTAAGCACCTGATCACTCATGATGTTTAAAACATGAGCACCTTGAGCACCTGACTGCTCATGATGCTCAGGGCATGAGCACCCTGAGCAGTAAAGTTACACATGTAGAGCAGTACAATCACACATGAGTCTTTTAAAATATTATATAATCACAGGTAGATTCATAGTTAGAAGCTCATGCTCAACTCATGTATTAAATGTAATCTCATAAGTTTACAGCCTTCTAGCTTATTCAAGTCTACATGTGATCAAGTAGTTCATTGAATCAAGCGCTGTGATTAGATGAACATTGATATAGTTCATTGAATGATTGTATTATCTTCATCACTATGACATCACCTGTTACACTTTGAGCATCATCACTGAGATATCAGTCATGAAATGAACTGTGACTCATGAGTTCCTTGAAAGGATGACAACTTTCAGTTGTAACTCATCAGTCATTAAAAGTTCAGTGTCATCAAGGATGAAGATCAAGATCTCATCATCAAACAAGTTCTTAAAAGAATGAAGAATGTTGAGTTCATTCCTCACTCAACTTGATACTTACATTCATCTTAATCACATCATGTTCAAGAAGGAAGCTGACAAAGTGTTGTATACATTTTTTTATTTGAGGTCTGATGCTCTCAATTGATTCAAGCTGACCCTCTGAGATTATATGAAAAATGAGAAGAAGGATCATGATGATGAGACAAATGAAATCTTCTTCAATTTAAAGGAGTTCAAGAAGCAGATAAGAATCATGTTTAAGATCATTAATCAGGAAAGAATCATGAAGTGAGAAATTTATAATATTATGCAGAAAGAAGCTGTCATGATGTATGCAATCAACTTTCAGAGACACATCATGTATATGAATTAAGATGACACTGCCTTAACTGCGCAGTACTACAAAGGCTTGAAGGACTTCATTAAAGATGAAATCTTTTAATCAGAGCAATTAAGCACCTTAATCAAGATGATTGAAAAGTCAGTCATCATTAACAACCGCGTGTATGAAAGATCTATGAAAAAAAGCCAGAAGAATTATGTACCACCAAAGATGAACAAGCCTCATGAAAGCACTCAGTATAACAATCAACCTTATTACAGCCCTCAGTTGATGAAAATTGATGCAACTTTCTGAAGGAATCAATTTCAGAGAGGAATCAAGCAGCTATCAAAGGGTATCAGAGTTAAAGGAAATTGTTATAGCTGTGAAAAGTCAGGACATTTCACATGCAATTGTTAAATCTCAATGAAAGCCTTTTCATTAAAGAAGAAGACATACGCTGCTGTGTTAAAAGAGTTAGCACTGAAGTAATCAGTTCAGCACAACATTATGTCTTGAACAGCTTGTTATGATGACAGCTGTACAGTTCACTGAAGTGACAAAGATGACTCTGAATGATTTTCATGTTAATCAAAGAAGGCAAAAGAGTATGCTGTAACCTCTCACAGGAACTCTGTCACAGACATAAAGAGACATCAAGTCAAGTGAGAGCAGTTCAGCTTGAAAGACAATTACATTAACAGTGATGATATGATACCCTCACTTAATGAAGAGGAAGACTTCATGAAAGTAGCATCTTCTGAAGGTTCAAAAGAACTTATGAAAGAAGATAATAATGAGTGATTAACTACTCACAAAGAAAGGTGAATTCAAACATACACTGAAATACTTAATGCCCTCAGCAAGAAAGAGGAGTACATGAAGTGAGTAAAAGAGATAAAAAATCAGATCCTTTACATTATTTAAGATGCATTTACACAGAGTTAAAATCATGAAGAAACCAATTATCAAGATATAATTAAGAAGACATCTCTGAAAGGTTCTCAGTTCATCATCAGAGGAGGATATGTTACCTTTGATGAAGCACACATCTCATGAGAACTTCATATGAAAGTATGAGAACTCTGAAGTGAATACTTTAAGAGAGATCTGAGCAAACATTCAGCTCAGAGAGTGAATTCAGAAGACTTCAAGTATGTAGAGAAGAACTTAAGTTTCTTCCTTTTTAATTCAAAAAACTAAAAGGCCCTCTGAGTCAGAGGTCTCTGAAGATGCTTACTTTGAAGCCTTCAGGCAGTGAATGACAACAAGAGTTCACTGCTGCAGCACAGAAAGACATGAGCAACTTTCATGTCTGAGTTAAAGTCAACAGTCAGTCAGCCTGACTGTTAATAAACAGTGACTGCACAGGGAACTTCATGAACTCAGAATTTGCTGTGAAACATGTAATCTGAACACAGGTGAAGCAGAATCCCTTTAAACTTCAAGAGTTCAATGAGATCTTTATGAGACATAATGATGAATGAGTAAACTGAGAGACGGTTTCTACGCTTATGCATTTAGGTCAACATTGGGAAAAAATTCAATTCAACATAATGAAGTAACCAGGAAGTGATATAGTCCTGAGAATATCATGACTCTGAGCGGTCAATCTGATGATTGATTGAGCTGAAAATGAGATATACTTTGTTAAGAGTGATAATTTAAATAAATTATATTCAGTCCTGAACTCACCTGAAGGTGTGAAGATCTTCATTATGTCAGTGAAAAAAATGCATGAGGAATTGAAGAATCCTGATGCAAAGGTACTGTGAAGCAGATGAGTCAAAGATGATTAAGACTCTGTTATTAAGTTATTTATTCTTAAAGAATATAAAGACTTTGAGGAATTATTTACAGCTGTAAAGGATCAGGACGCCTTGCTGAAATATTAAAAATAAGATCATGAAATCAAGATCATGAAAGATTACACATTAATGAAGCAACCTATTTACTCATTGTCATCTCAAAAGTTAAACACTTTATGAGAATACTTAGAGGAGAACTTATGAAAAGGATTCATACAAGAATCTTAATCTTCAGCTGAATATTCAATACTGTTCATGCCAAAATCAGACAGTTCACTTAGGTTGTGTGTTGACTATTGAGCATTGAACAACATTATCATCAAGAACAGTTACCCTTTGCTGCTCATTTCAGAACTGCAGGATCAGTTTCAGAGAGCATAATGATTTATCAAGTTCAATATTTCAGGAGCCTTCAACCAGATTCATATCAAAGAAGAAGATGAATGAAAAACTGTGTTTCAAATAAGATTCAGACTTTATGAGTACCTGATAATGCCTTTCAGATTAACAAACACGTCAGTAACTTTTCAGGCTTTTATTAATAACATACTGTGAGAATACTTAAATCAGTTCATGATCATCTACCTCAACAACATACTGATCTACTTCAAGATGAAGGAGCAGCATGTTCAGCATGTTTAAAAAGTCCTGCAAGCACTTCAAAATGCAGGATTACAGGTAAAGCCTGAGAAAAGTCTTTTTCATTTCAAGGAAGTACACTTCTTAGGCTTCATAATAACATCAGAAGAGTTACAGATGAACTTAAAGAAGATATAATTTATAATTAAATGATCAGTATTGAAGAACATCAAGGAAGTACAGTCCTTTCTTGAGTTCATGAACTTCTATAAAAAGTTTATCAAAAAGTATTCAAAAATCACATCACCTCTAATGAAGTTGATTAAAAAAGATCAGAAATTCAAGTGATCACCTGAAGCACAGAAAGCCTTTGATGAGTTGAAGAAGAGATTCACTTCTTAATTAATTCTCATGAGTTTCAACCCTGAGAAACTTATTACGCTTGAGACGGACGCGTCAGATGAAGCTATAAGAGCATGCATTAATCAGTCAGATGATAAGAGACATCTACAGTCAATAACTTTCTATTCAAGAAAGTTTTCAAGTGCTGAAATGAGTTATGAGATACATGACAAGGAGCTGTTAATTATTGTTGATGCATTCAAGCAATGACATGTGTATCTGAAAGGACCTAAACATGAGGTTTAAGTATACTCAGATCATAAAAATCTGTTGTATTTCATGACAATGAAGGTCTTAAATTGAAGATAAGTACATTAATTGAAAGAATTGTTGCAGTACAATTTCAAGATTCATTATTAAAAAGAATCAGAGAATGTCAAAGTGAATGCTCTCAATCAATGAGCTGATTACTTGCAAGATAAATCAATCATCAGTCATGTTATCCTCTGAGAGAATGAGCAAGAGGACATGTCTTTCAATAAACAGTTCAACTTCATCATACAGGTAGAGGATAACATTTTTGAAAATGAGATTCAAAAAGTGTTGAAGAATGATAAATTAACACAGCAGGTTCTTCAGAATATTAAAAATCATGAAAGCTTTAAAAAGAAGAAAGGTTTACTACTTTTTTAAAACTTAATTTATGTTTCTATTAATCTTCAACAGAAGTTAATAGAGGAAAGTCATTTCAACAAGATGCATGATCATCAAGGAATTGACAAAATGATAGAATGACTCACAAGAACATATTACTTCTCACATATAAAAAAGAAGATTGAAGAGATCATTCAAAAGTGCAACATCTGCTGAAGAAGCAAAGCAGATCAACATAAGTCATATGATTTACTTAAATCATCAAAGACATCATCAAGATCATGAGCAAGCATCACATTAAACTTTGTAATTAAGTTATCAAGGTTGAAAGAACCCCTGATGAAAGCAGTTTATAATTTGATATTGATTATCACTGACAGACTTATGAAGTACGGATACTTCATACTTTACAATGAAGCATCATCAGCAGAGGAACTCACATATATGTTTTTAAAAATTATAGCAGTCAATCATGAACTGCTGAAAGAGATAATCTCTGATAAAGATAAACTCTTCACCTTTAAGTTCTGAAAATCATTAATGAACCAGTTGAGGATTCATCACAAGTTGTCAACATCATATCATCCTCAGACGGATGAACAGACAGAATAATTAAATCAAATTATGAAACAATACCTGTGATGTTACATTAATTATCAGCAAATTAATTGAGTAGAACTCTTACCAATAGCTCAGTTAACATATAATTCAGCAGCAACAGAGACAACTGAAGTATCATCATTCTACATCAATTACAGTTTCAACCCGGCTATGAATGAGGCCAGGAGGCTAATAATGATAGCACAAAAAGCAAGAATATAAGTGAATCACCTCAAGGACCTGCATGAAATGTTGTAAAAGAACATCAAATTCACCTCAGAAAGATCAGTGATATATTATAATAAAAAAAGAGTTAAAGAATCTACTTTTAAAGAAAGAAATAAAGTATACCTCCTGTGTCACAATATCAAGACAAAGTGACTTAGCAATAAATTGAATCACATGAAGTTGAGACCTTTTCAAATTGCAAAAACTAAGAGAAGCGTCAACTATGAGCTTGAGCTTTCACTCACTATGTGAATACACTCAGTATTCCACATATCACTACTTGAACCAGCAGACCCGGAAATGCCAATACAAGAAAAATCATCAGAGATCAACTCAGAGAGTCAAGATGCTGAATTCAAGGTAGAAGAAATTCTAAATCAGCAAGACATAAATGATGAATCACACTACTTGATCAAATGAAAAGGATATGACAGTGAAGGAAACACATGAGAGTCAGAGGAAAATCTCACTCATTATGCAGTGAAACTGCAGCAGTTTCATCAAAGAAACCTGCAGGAAGTCAGTTCACATCATTGAAATTAAAAGCCTCAAGCGCAAGAAAGTTGAGTGAAGGCTTAATAAAAGAATCAGCAGTTACAGCAGTTGCATGCTCATTCACCTTCAACTCTTCAATGTTCTGAAGTTCAGTACAGATCAAGTCTGACTGCTTCTTTCTCAGAAAAGTGATTTGTTTGTGAAGTCTTTCTTTCTTCACTCTTATCTTTCACTTTTGTGTCATGACGGCATCCTTTTCCTTTTTTAAGTGATGAATCTTCACACTCACCTTGTTGATCTCCTTCAGAGATATGAACAAGTCACAAGAGATGCTCAGCTAAACACAGGTGCTGCATTTATCATAATCATTCAACATCTTGCACTTCTTGTCATCAGTTAAACAGTGATTACATGTTCACATGACAACCCTCCTGTTCTCAGTGATCAAATCAGTCAAATGAGAATGATGAGAAGTAGATGACTTCTTCTTTCTGATACTGAATGAAGGCATGAGGAAGGTTGAGTTTTCAAGGATGAAAATGTTGAGAGAGGAGCTAATGTTACACCTCTCATTAAACAGTACCTGGTTGATATGCATAGCAGGTGTACATGTGATACTGCTCATGATGTTTAAAACATGAGCACCTTGAGCACTTGACTGCTCATGATGCTCAGGGCATGAGCACCTTGAGCATTCAATCACTCATGATGCTCAGGGCATGAGCACCCTGAGCAGTAAGATTACACATGTAAAGCAGTACAATCACACATGAGTCTTTTAAAGTATTATATAATCACAGGTAGATTCATAATTAGGAGCTCATGCTCAACTCATGTATTAAATGCAATCTCATAGGTCTACAGCCTTCTAGCTTATTCAAGTCTACATGTGATCAAGTAGTTCATTGAATCAAGCGTCATGATTAGATGAACATTGATATAATTCATTGAATGATTGTATTATCTCTGTCACTATGACATCACCTGTTACAATAGGATTCAGTCAGTAAAGACAGCTTATTGACAACATCTCATGTGATTATATTACCCTGACTGCTGTTGTTAATAATATATGAATATTGTGGAGATTTGCTCATCATATCACTCATTGTTGTTATGTGCAGTTTCACCTCTAGTTGCCTTGATATCAGATGTGAGATATCATCAATAATTAATAATGAGGCAAACTGAAGGTGATTCATGAGTCATTTATTCACATTAACTGCAGTGAAGACAGCTGTAGATTATTCAATCATACAATCATTTATTCAATGACTGATGACTTCACATTTAATGCAGAGACCTGCTGACCTTCATGCATTTACTTTATTTCTTGAGATGAAGTCTCCTTGTCAGCATGAGGAGATTGTGAATATTCATGTCATCATCATAATTGCTCCTTCAGTGATTAATATATGATTGAGATTCTGACTCTGATTGCATGTAAGACTATAGCGTCCCTTACTAGAAAGAGAAGTATAGTTGAGGTATGTGACAGCATGAGATATAAATGTATAAAGATTATATGATCCTATTTATATAAAACTAATAACTAAGGAATCAAGGTGAGATTAAGCAGTGCAGAGTTTTCATGTAACTCACTAACACTGTCAAGTCACTGATAAGGTGCATGCCTTATGTGAGTCTCAGATTGTCATTAACTCATGACAATTATCTCCCCTCTATACAGCAGCCCTTCAGCGCAGAAAGGTAAGTGACTGTTAAAAAGCTCAGTTAACAGTTGAAATGATGACACAGTGTCAACATTGATTAAGTGAGATGATAATGAGGTGAGCTTGTCACATGACAGTGAAAACCCTGAGGAGTGAAGAGGCAGCAGCAGAGTCATGACAGCATAAGCATGACAACATTATAATAATGTAATTAAGAGCTCAGGTGATGATATCATAATAAGAGTTTCAGAATATAAATACTGTCAACTCCTCAGCCTTCTGTCATCAACTTTTGTCAGAGCAGTGATTTATCATCACAACATCATCAATGCATCCTCAAGATGCATCATTTTCATCACTGCAACATCAGTCATTATGCCTGTAAGTCAGAGAAGCTGACTCCGCAGATGCACTTCTAATGTGAGTTATCATATAATGCTCATTGATTGTCAAGTGCTCTGCTGAACCTCATGTGCATCTTATTGAACCTTTTTGTCTCTGTTGCTCTCATCACTTCACGGATGATATGACTCAGGTATGTGACATCAGGTTGAATGTCAAGTGCACATATTGCACAAATTTGCATAAAGCTTGTCTTTTGATAAGTTTAACTTGCTCACTTGTTGCATTTCACTGATGATTCAAGGTTCTCACATGATTTACCTGCAAGGTAAACACCTTCATATGCTTGATCAATAAAGTTAATATTAATGCTCCCTCACCTGTTCTCCTGACCGCTCTCAAGACGCGTCAAAAGTGTTATAACAAGAAGATTACAATGCATCTTTGTGTTGTTGACTGTCATCAGAAGCTGTTAAAATTAAAGTTTACTGTCAAGATCAACCTCCTGCTTCTTGAGCAAATCAAATGCATCAACAATGCACTTAAAGATATTCTGAATATCATGTGATATTCAGTTTAATCCCCTTCTCTTCACCTCTGACATGATGATTATGAACAGTTAACATGCATTTTATTTTAAAAGCATTTGCCTGTCATTGTTGATAATGATGATGATGATGATGACAGAGATTTCTCTCCTTTCAAGTCAGAGGAGTCAGAGGAAATGAAGAAGAGTGATGAAGATGAGACAGAAGATGATGATGATGAAGATGAGTAAATAGTGTTTTGTCAGCATTTTGCTGATCTTGTATGATAATTTCTTTTTCAGCCTGCTCTGATCTGCTGTTATGATGATAATAATATTGTGCTTTCCTTATGCTTTGCTGATGATTCATCTTCTTTAGTGAACTCATCACCCTTGACCCTTGCTGTAGATCACTTATAAGGTCTTAATAAAACTTGTAAAACCTCTTGAGGAAAATCAAGAAAGAGTGTTCTTATGACATCAATTAAATCTTTCTAGATCACTTTTTTCTACACTTGTTTAATTCATTATTGAAGGCTGCTCACATTTTCTGCACACCTTTTAAGTTCTTTTTTAACACTCATTGATCATATTCTTCTGATCAACCCTTTCATCTCACTTTGTACAGGATTTCATTCCTGGATTTTCAGTGATTTAAAATCTCTTCAACTTCATATTCTTCTTCATTGTCAATTAGCTTTGAAGGCAGCAGTAATGATTTAAAGTTGTCATCAGCTCTGCACTGATATGACTTCAGATAAAAGACATGAAAGACATTATGAATTTAATAAATGAGCAGTAAAGTTAACTTGTAAGCTTGCTTCTCTATTAAGTCTTCAACCTGAAATGATTTAATGAATTTGTGAGACAGTTTCCTGCTCAGGCGCTTCTGTCATAAGTTTTTCATGAATAACATTATTAAGTCTCTCATATTATAGGTCTTGAGTTTATGTTTGACATCATAATATTTTGTCTGAGAATTAATTACATTTTCTCATCATTGTGACAGCACTTCTTATATGTCATGAAATCATTTCATCTGATCTTTAACTGCAGGTACTTCTTCTTTTCTAAAGTCATTCTTGACTTCAAATCTTACTTTCAGATGATAAGCATACATGACATAAAAAGAGCTGCACTTTATTGATGCTTGTGTTTCATTGTTGTAAGTGAATTCTGTCAGAGGTAAAAGATTCATTCAGTTGTCTTGTTCATCTGAGTAATAACAGTGAAGATAATGTTTTAAGATTTGATTCTGTCATTCTGTCTGTTCATTCATTTGCAGGTGAAAGACAGTGCTTAACTGATACTTCATTCTTAAATAGTAGCACATTTCTGATCAGAAAGTGCTTGTGAAAATTGATCTCTGATCAGAGACAGCTCCTTTCAATACATTGAATCAGCATATTATTTCCTCATAAAACAAGTCAGTCAACTCTGTTGCTGTAATCATTTTCATGATTTGAATATACTGAGCCATTTTCATATACTGATTTATAATCATTAAGATCACATCATACACATAATCTCTGCACTTACTTGACAGTAAGTCAGTGATAAAATTCATGATGACTTGCTGTCATGATTCTTCTGACTGAGGCAGCGCCTGTAGCTCATCATAAGAATGATGTTTAAGCACTTTCATCCTTTAACAGATGTCACATGACACAACATAATCTTTGACATCTTGACTCATATCAATTCAATAGTATTTGCAGTCAATCAATTCAAGAGTTCTTTTTACCCTGAAATGCCCTGTCAAGGCATCATCATGATGATGTTTCAAGATCTCTGCCCTTACAGACTCTTCTTTCAGAATGTATATTTATTCCTCATGAAATAAAAGGCCTTCAGAGTCAACCCTTCAAGAACTTTCAGCTTTAGCCTTGCACTTCACTGATGTACAGTCAGCATTGCGTGTCACTTCTACAAATGAATCATCATTTTGTAGAGTTCAAATCAAATTTCTTAAGAGTAAACTCAAGCTTTCATCAGCTGTTTCATGAATGACAAGATCTCTTATCATCACATGTGAAATGAGTTGTTTGCAATCAACAGTTTCAGTGACAGGGTTAAGTTGTTTCACAGTTATGTTATAATCATCATGAGTAAATGTTTTGCTGTCACTCCTTCAGCATTTTTTCTGAAGTTTAAGATTTTTAATCTTGATCATTCTCCCTGCCCCTGCAAGCAACTGCCTCACAATAGAGGCATATCTGAGTGAGAATATGTTCACAAGAGTGATTAACTTTCTCTGAAGCATTGAGAGTAATTTCTTCATAATTTCACTCACCTCTTCAACATCCCTGTAGTCTGATCACCTTGACAGCACGTCAGCAGGGTTGATCTTTTCAGACTGATGCAGAATATTGAAATCAAAAGCAGTGAGTTTCATTGCTCATCATGCTTGTCTGTCATTCAATTCCTTCACGTTCATAAATCCTCATAAATTGTTATGATCAGTCAATACCTCTATGATATGACAACTGCCTTTGAGGTAGTGTCATCAGTGTTTAAACATCATAATGATGACAAGGAGCTCCTGGTCATGAGTTTCATATCAAATCTCTGAAGGAGATAACTTTCTTAATCAGAATGCAACTGAATGTCACTGCCTGTTATTCAACAGCTGAGACAGGATGTCAGTGAGTTCAATGATTAACACATCAGTTTTCACCTGTATCTGTAACTTCAGATTGAAGTGAATCAGGATAGATGCTGTCATAAAGATTTCATGAAGGTGATTAAACACCTTCTTTGCATCACTTGAGAATTTAAAAGGCTTGAACTTCTTTTCATCCTTGCTACCTTTCATAAGGTTTGTCAAGGGGGCTGCAACTTATGAATAGCACTTAATAAAGCGTCTATAAAAGTTCACAAAGCTCAAGAAGACTTGTACTTTCTGAAAAGTTCTTGATACTGATCAGTCCTGTATGATGTTCACTTGTCACAGATTCATGACTACGCCTTCAGTTGTAATAATAAACTCTAGAAATTTCACCTTGATAATGAAGAATTCACACTTCTTAAAGTTCACATAAAGTTGAAATCAACAGAGTCAGTTTAACACCTGCTTAACATGCTCTCAGTGTTGCACTGATGATTCTGAGTATATAAGAATGTCATCTAAATAGACAACACAAAAGACATTCACAAGCCTTGTTAATGCTCAGTTGATGTAAGCCTGAAACATAGCTGAAGCGTTGACCAATCTGAAAGGCATGATTATATACTCAAAGTGACTGTAATGCATGTGAAACACTGTTTTTCACTCATTACCCTCCTTGATGTGAATATGATGATAAGTGTTCTTCAAATCTAGCTTCATAAATAGCTTGACTTCATTAAGCTGATTCAACATTTCATTTATAAGAGGTAACAGGTGCTTGTTCTTGATGATCATCTTATTCAACTTCTGATAATTAACACATAACTGCAGCTCTTCATCTTTCTTTAAAACAAAAAGAATGAGTGCTCCTGCAGGGCTCATGAAGTGGTGAATTCAATCTTTCATTAAGGTGTTGTTCAAGTATTCTCATAACACCTTTAATTCAGTATTGAAGAGGTTATACAAAGGGTCATAAGATGAATCTGTGCTGTTCAGGTCAATTGCATGATCACTGATCTTATGAGATGAAAGAAGATCAGCATTCTTCATTGAGAACACATCTGCATAATCAGTGTATTCCTCAGAGAGAGCTTGTGTTATCTTAATGCTTTGTATGCACACTTCTGATGCAGCGTCATCACTCACACCTACTCATATCAGAGCGTAGATAGCAGAGTGATCTTGAATCTCTCTTGTGAATTCATCAGATGACTGTAACTCAATAAGCTGCTCCTTAATGTTGAAGTGCCATGCCTTCATTTCACAGTCAATTCACACATGTTCAGTCTTCAATGCAGAAAGTTCAAGGATAAGGGGTGATCCTGATTTATTTAATGCATAAAATACATGTTCACATTCATGAGATTGTCCTCAACTGTCAGTAAGCTGATAATGCACATGATAAGCACTGAAGCAGTAAGCCTTCTGATCATTAAAGAATTAAGGTTGAGGCAAAAAGCTCTTCATATGAGTCAATTGATGCTCAATAATGAAATGTTGCAAAATCACATTGACTTCAGCTCCTGTGTTCAATAAGACTTGCATGAGTATGACATCATCATTGTGAAGAACTTGTTCATCAACAATTAAATTAAACTCTGAGGTTACTTTTGTTCAGCACTTCAGTGACATGAAGCCTTCACTGAAGTGTTCTCATTTTTTAATGCTGAAACAACTGCAACTGAGGTCTTATTCAGGTCTGAGTTTTTCACAGGCTGTGAATAATCAGGGGAATAATGTCTCTTCTGATTACAATTTCAACAAGTCACATGTGACAAGTTTTTTATTTCAGGAGCCTTCACTGATCTGCTTTTATATTTATTATCTCACTTGCTCTTCATCTTGTTCTTGCTGAGCTTATGATCCTTATTCTCAGCAGGCTTTGATGATGACTCAAGTTTGCAGCTGAGGATAACTGTCATATTAAGATTTGCTTTCAATTTCATGATGCCTCTCAAATGTAGATTATTCTTCAAGTGTGCAGTTAAGATGATGATTCTCTTTCAAGTTGTGAGTAGATCCTGATAATTCATTAAGGCTGCATGAACCTCAAGTTTTAATTTTGTGAAGAAGTGAGTCCTCATGTGCTCTTCACTGTAAGAAGGTAACTGAGCTTTCAAGGTGCTTAAATAGTTATTGAAAGCTTAAACTGACTAATGAGGTAGTTGAACAGCATCATTATACAGTTGAGTGATGTGAAGCTGATGATTCACAGGGTCCTTAATAATGTTGAGCAGAAATTTCATAAAATCATTTCAGATAACAGTGAAATAATCTTTAATCTCATCATCTTGCAGTCACGCCTCCTTTGATTCACCCTTTAAGTATTACATGATGTAAATCACCTTATCCTCCTCATGAGGGAAATCAGCTGAGTTAAAATGAAAGGTATTTTTTGCATCTTGCATTTAATTCAGGTGCTTTTTCACATTCTTGTCATGATATAGTGGCAACTCCTTTGCCTGAATCCTTGATCATACATTTCATATTGACAGCATTTCATTGATGCAGTGCTTGCTCATTACAGACTCAGTGTTCATAAAGTCAAGGAATCTCTCAGCTGAGGTATCAACATGAGTAGCAGGATCTTTAAGTAGGTTGACTTTTAATGTCAGAACTTTCATTTAAAGCTGCTGCAGCTCTTGTTGCTTAAGAAGTTCATCTCACTGTCATCTCACTTGCATGATCTCATCATTAATGTTGTGCATCATTTCACCTGAGGATCCTTCACTCATGAGGTTCACTTCACTGATGCTTGAGGAAATGAGTGACATTTCACAGTCATTTTGTTGATTCTTCATCATCATGTCTTGTTCTGCTTCAGAAGTTTAACATAGTTGATTTCAAATCTGCATCTTATCTCAGGTCACCACCCTTTGAAAGGTAAAGTTATTAAAACTGTAAGATTATAGCATCCCTTACTAGAAAGGGAAGTATAGTTGAGGTATGTGACAGCATGAGATATAAATGTATAAAGGTTATATGATCCTATCTATATAGAACTAATAACTAAGGAATCAAGGTGAGATTAAGCAGTGCAGAGTTTTCATGTGACTCATTAACACTGTCAAGCTGCTGATAGGGTGCATGCTTTACATGAGTCTCAAATTGCCATTAACCTGTGACATTGCAGCCACTTTCATGATAAAAACCTCATGAGTTGTTTCCTCTTTCATGGCTGAATTGAGTGAATTGAGTGCAGGTTGTTTATTATTCAGTGAGGAATTCTTTTCTGTTGTAATATGACATCTGTGTCATACTTTTGTTGTTGTTATCAGTTTTGCTTTAATGATCCTTTTTGATATCTGAGCGGCTTCAGAACAGTTCATGATTAATGATGATGTCAAGATGTGCTGAAATTTCCTGCATTAACTGTCTTGCAACCTGCATTGAATCTCAACATCATAGTTCAGTCAAGACATGGTGAAGAAGCCTTAATCATCAGTGATTTTAAATGAGCATTTCACTGATTTCCTTGTGTGAAGCTGAAAGAAAGCAGTAGAATTCTGACATCAGCAATTTAGCAAGTTAGCTCTGAGTTAGTTTTTAGCACTTTGAGCGCTCTGAGCTTCTGATCTCATGTCTCAGCTAACAGCTGCTCTTAGCACCCTTTGAGCGCTTTGAGCTCAACCTTAAATCTTGAGCGGAACATCAAAATTTTGTGATAAAAAAACAGTTATTAAAACAATTGTTTAAACAAGTACATACACAGTGTTATAATAACAGTAAAACTTATAATAAGTAAACTTTTGCTAAAATTCACTTTTCTGCAATAAAAAATCATGATTTGTTGAGTCTGAAAGCACTGTATAAGTGTTGAGTTATAAATATTTAAAGAACTTCAAGATTTTCATCACTTAAAAATTTACACACTTTAATAGCTTTTGCACCTCAACAGATATGAAGAAACTTTTAATGCATAAATTATAAAAAACAGTATTCTCTATTAATGTTAAACTAAAAGTTTCTTCATAACTGCTGTTGTTGTTAAGTTATATTTAATTCAAGTTTTCAATAGCGAAAAATCTTTCAAAAAAAGTCACATACTTTGAATAACTATTGCGCTTTTATACTTATAATATAACTTTCAGGTTATAAGTTGTAGAGAATAAGCTGTTTAAGAGTTTTCTGATACAAAGTTTCTTTTTATGTGTTGTTGTTATTGAGTTATTCAAAAAGTCATTAAAAGTCGGTTTATTAATGTTGTGATTTTCATCACTGAAAGTTATATCATAAGTATAAAAGCGCAATAGTTATTCAAAGTATGTGACTTTTTTTGAAAGACTTTTCACTATTGAAAACTTGAATTAAATATAACTTAACAACAACAGCAGTTATAAAGAAACTTTTAATTTAACATTAATAAAAAATACTATTCTTTATAACTTATTTACTGCTCAGAGAGTGCTCTGAGCGCATAAAGTACTATTAACTAAAACCTTATTTTTGAGCAGGTTGTCAAGTTGCGGATGTTGATAATCTGTTGTATCAAGAGGTGATTATATCATGATTGTGAGGTTCAACTGCATTGAAGATGATAATATTTTGTTCATTTGTGTCTTCATCAGAGGATAAGTTCTTCTTTAAAATCTTTAAAAAGTTGTTGTAAATGATTTAAATGTGATCATGCTGCTTCTTTTGCTTCTGTCAATCACTCATGACTGTTTTCTCAAGGTAAGTGCCTGCTCAGATGATGAAATCTCATTCAGTAAAAAATTGCTCTGACATCAGCTCTTGATTCTGATTGATTTCATTTAAATATTTTTGAAGTTTTCATCTCATGACTTTAACACCTCCTGCATAGAGATGAGGCTCTCATGACTTTATAAGGTGTTGAAAAGGGAAAGGTATGATGTCTGTCATAACTTGACATTATAATTCATGTGATGAACCTGCATTGTTTCTTGAGTTTATTATAATTAAAGAATTTTCTTACAGATGTTGATTAAGCTTCTGAAGCTTTCTTTTATTGTCCTTAAACTCAATTTCTTGTCATATGCATCATAATTGTAATCACTGATGCTTGATGACTTTTTGATTGTGAGCAGTGATTGCTTCAAGATTATTAATGAAGTCATCAGGGTTACCTGCATCAATATGTTCATCATTGTCATTGACAATGTCAGAAGCAGGAATGTCAACAGTTGATAATATAAATCTGTTAATTGAAGGCTCTGATTTAACTTAATTGACTGCTTCACTGACCTGATGAGATTAAAGTGTTGATGTCATCATGTCTTATTTGCTTCTGATGTGACCGTTCACCTGAAGGTACTGAGTGATCAGTATGTAAAAGATGAAGTGTACAACAGAGCATTATAATGATGTTTGAATGAAGTGTCATAAACAATATAATCATGATGAGGTCAATGCAATGATTATACATCTTTTATTCAATGACAAAACTGATCACTGAGGAAGCAGGTTTCTGCATCTTCTTGTAAAGAGTTTTCACTTGATGTCAAGGCGCTAGGCGCTGAGTCATCATATTTAAATTATAATGTTGTATCATAGTGTCATATTATAATGTCATATTATAATGTTGTATTATTATACTATATATATAATGATCCTGACAGATAGTCAGATTTATCTTAAAGTTTTAATACCTTCTCAGGAACCCTGAGCGCTCAGTCATAATTCATATAAATCACAAACCTTTAATTCACTTCTTTAACTTCAATCTTCATGACAGTATTTATGATCACTGAGCAGCTCAGCTTCAGGAGCTGCATATTAAAACTGTTCACATTAAGAATGTCAAGAATATTGTTGCAGACAGTTTATCCTGAATTATTTTCTTCAAAGAGGATTGTGAGGAAGATGATACTGTTCATGTGACTCAAGAGCATATTAGACAAGAAGGCGCTCAGTGAATCTGAAAGAATAATAAAGATGAATTTAAGACTTTCTTAAAGAACTTAGCTGATGAGGAAAGAGCAGAAGTCATAAATCAAAGAATTTTGCACAGTATTTTAATATTTGCACTTCAATCTTTCATCTCATGACAAGAGGTTTACTGAGCTTCAATTTAATTTGAAGTGATTTACAACTACACCTCAACAGGAAACTTATCAGAGTTTACATTAATCAACTTTCTCTGAAAGTGCTTGAATTATCAAGTTGATGAAAACTCTTGACTGTGAATGCACTGAGGTGAATTACACCTCCTTTGTATCTCAGAGTTCAAGGTTGCAGGCGTCTTATACAAAGCTCATGATAAAAATGATTATTAAATCAAAGACAGCATGATTCTTAAATTATGAGAACTTATTTATTAACCTTCTCAATTCATGAATGTGAAGTGATATATTATTAAATTTTTACAGTGTGCCTGTCACACCTCAGTGCAGAGGAGTCAGCTGCTTCAGCTTATTATAACTCATCACTCCTTTCAACTACTCACTATGAACTTCATTGAACCTCTGAAGAAGATTATGTTAGCTGATCTTGAATATATTCTACACTTAATGAATTACTTCAGTAAGTATTTCATGACTTACCTCAGCGTGACTGTTAATGCTTCAGATGTCATTCAGGCTCTTAATGATGTGTTCAATTAATTCACTCAGTCAGAGGTGTTCTTCCTCAATTGAGGTTAACATTTTAAGAATCAGGTCATTGAGGAATATATAAAGAAGTAAAAGATAAAGCTTCTGTTTAAGCTTAACAGATCATTAAAATCCTTTGAACTTATTGAATGAGACAATTAAATTTTAAAAAATATAATTTGAAAGTCAACCTCCTTCAGCTCTGCTTGAGATATGATGCTTGCTAAATTCACTCATAAAATTAATAACTCAATCATAAGTCATTTATGATACTCTTTGTTGAGCATTTTAATGAGTTTTTCTTCTGCTTCCCCTCTCATCACCCTCCTCAAGGACAGCAACCTAGCAGAGGTCATTATTCCTCAGTGAGTGAATTTTATCATAAACCTCAAGGTTCATGTTTAAGCTGTTTAAGATCACCTACTCAATTTGACCTCCTGAAGGAAGGAAGTGATAAAGGTTAATGAAAAGTATAAGATAAAAATGACTGACAGATACAATCAAGGAGTCATGCATAAAAAATTATTTACTGAGGACCTCATCCTTCTACATCAAAAGAAGTCTGTTAAGCTGAAAGCTCATTGAAGAGGCTCATTTGTCATGACTAAGTCAGATGATCATGCAAGCTATCATATTCAGCAGATAAACAGCTGATGAATTAAGCAGACATTTTATGAAGATGATCTTTAAATCTTTCAACCTTGAACTGAGCATCTTTTGCTCCTGAATGAACTGAACTACCCTACCTCGCAAACGCTCAGAGAGTCATCTCAGAAGAAAGTGAACTCTGCACATCATTAATGAAGGCAATCAAGCAATCATCTGACATGGCATTTGAGCTCAGAGGAGCATATGAGATCAGGGGTCATACATCAAGAGAAACATTCAGTCTAAGGGGGGGGTTAATTTGAGCTCAGGGAGCGGGTTTAAGTTGGCTTTATATTTGCTATGCAGTTGAGTCAGGGACTCAATGTCATTTAGGGGAGGAGTTGTTGCTCACTTCTCAGCAAAACCTGATTTTCCAGGCTCAAAACCTGGTTTTCTTAGGCACTGACGTAGTTTAGCTTAGTTAGCTTCCTGGCTCAAAAAGCCTGGATTTCATGAGGGGATTTTCTCCCTATCTATTGCAAGAAACGTCTTCCACCAGCCAGCACTTTTTTTCTCGACATGCCGCTGAATGGCAGGCCATAGGGCTTGGCGTCCCACCCTGCCCCATCGCCGAAACGCTGCGGCCAACAATCCGGCGCTACTGGCCTTCATCCGTGAGCTATTTCTGGCACCAGACTCCATTTTTAAATCCGGGCGTCCATTTTTATCTTTGGTGCCATTTCTAGCTGAGGGTCCATTTCTGGCGCGTTCTTGGGTCTCGTGCTTCCTGACGTCAACCTCTTCACTTTGGTAGGTGCCGTGGTCACAGTTGTGGCCATCTCACTCAACTGCGGAATTCCACCTAAGAACGTATCAAATGACCAATCGCTGGTACACTGATCCCATGTGGCTCGGTGAATAGAATTAGATGGGGACAAAGTACCGTTACCATCAATCTTGCTGTGACGTACTCTGTAGATTCGTAAATCAATCAAGCACGTGACACCCCATCAAATCAAGGGGACAACCGGCAACTTCAGAGTCGCGAATACTTCGACAACAGTTAAAGATTCGTTTTTAAAGCGATAGATATTTTCGCCGAGGCGTTAAATATACTTCTATCGTTTTCATAAAATTTATTATCGCTGTTGTGAGATGTTGGCGCGGTGCTGTTGTATGTCGGCTTGTTCGCCCTCGGTTACCACCAAAATTCAATGATTGATTTACGAATCTAATTACAGAGTAGGAGCTCACGGGTCCAACCTGCCAGACTTTGTAAAAGATCCACGAGCTCTGCTTTCCTTCCAATCGAGATATCGCCACATTATATTTATAACGCCAGAAATTCCTTGATTCTTGAGATCCCTTGTAAATCCCCCTCCGCTGTCTCGTTCAGCGCATTGTCGACCCAATCCGGCGAGTAGCCACCACCAAAATCTATTACCCAAGCGTTTCCCCTGTCGTCAATCAAGACATTATCTGGCTTTACGTCCCCCCAGATAAGTTCCATACTATGCAGTTGTTTGATCGTGTTCTGGATCTGCCGTATCCACCTCTCCCGAACCGAGTGCGACGCACCGTTCACCGCGTCCCGCAGAGTCTCTTGGTGTTCGATGTATTCAAGAAGAAAGCCCATTATTGAGACTCCATCGCTCCATTCTACGAGTCCTACAAGCTTTGACACGTGCAGCTCGTCGGAAAAATGACGATCCCTGATGCGGAGTAGCGTATGGAGCTCACGGGTGAAAGAGCCTCTTTCAAACGCCGCTTTGAAGAAGAATTGACGCCCATCATCCTTCACACAGACAGCTTTGGGAATTGTGCAGAACTCCTCATCAAGAGGGTCTGGTCCGGGGAGAATTTCCAGCTGAGACGCCTTCATACGGGGTACATCTTGAAGGAGTTTTGTTGATACAGTCCGGTCAGATAATGAGACTTTCGGAGTAAGGTACCGTGTCAACGATAAATGATTAGGGCATAACTTTGCTTCAAGCCGGCCATTCACATTCACTAATGTGAGGATGAACGTAACTGGATCAAAGTATTCCTCGAGAGTAAGGGTTTTGGCGCTTTCCGTTGACCACGCCAATTTCCTGAGGTAAGGAACACATGGCTCCATTATCCATTCTTCAAAAGCTTCCATAGCCGTTGCGTCATCATCCATGAGGTCCCGAAAGTGCAGAAACTCTTGCTCGAGAGCTGATGTCTTGGTACTGGTTCTCGACTCGAGCGGTTCCCGAAGATTTTCAGACAAGATCTGTATGCAGAAGCGCTTGCCATTACACATGACTGCTACCGAAGCATCAAAGTCTCCAAAGCTGATATCGATAACTGTGTAACAAGGCCAGGAATACTCCATCTTTGTGGAACTTTCTGCGGAGGTGATCGCGGAGCGGTAAAACGTGGATAGTAAACTGAGCTTCAGGTACGTAGATTAGCATTCGGACAAAGGGTCAATGGGTGATCTTCGAAATACCTACAGAGATTCTAGTCCTGAAAGGAAAATTTATCTGTAAAAGGCTGTTTCCGACCGCAGATAATTGAGAGGGGGACGGCGAACAACGTCGAACTTATCGCTACGGATAAGGCGTTCGGAGGAAAGTAACACCGAGCACGTGAATCTTAGGGGCGGTGGTGTAAGCGCCAACCCTAAATCTTCTCGTAAATCCCCGAGTTCACCGGCACCAACACATCGTTTCAACGTCTTTGGCTATTCATAGTGTCAGGCAACTAGGGACAGCTCCAGGAGGCTTGATAGTCCAGTAGGTTCCCGCGCGCTACTAGAAGCCAATGAAAACCGCTAGACTGTTTCCAATTGTTATACTTTATCTCAGCAACTGGACGACACGGTTCCTCCTGGTACATCCAGGCGCCATAGCAAGGAGTATAAAAACGGGTAGCAATTGCTTTTGGCTACTGACCGTTCCACTAAAATCTTTTCTCTTCCAAAATAAAGCTTATCTACTAAATTAAATTGTTTAACCTTTGTTGGTCTTAGGCTACTACGCGCGCGGTACCAAGGAAGGACAGAAACGGGCGGAACTACGTACTCTCAACTTCCAGGTACCAATTATGCCCCCGATACTTTTTTAATATGGAACATTTATCAGCATAGACCGGACTTGCCCCAGTGTATGTCTTCGAAAGGTAAGTACTTAAGCCAGGCTTCTGAATTAATCAGAGCGAGTATTAGTTCACTTGGTACTCAGATTAGTGTATCATTAATATCCTTTTCTTTCTTATTATCTTACAGTATATTCGATCTCTCCCTTCCTGGAATTCCCGAAAACACCTCTGCCACTAAGCAATGTGTGGTCGAAGAAGAGTCCGATACCGATGTGGTCACGAACGCTACACGGGGGGTATCACGTACTGCCCTTACGCTGGACGAGCGCCAAATGGAAAGAGAACGATGTGTCAGACAGGTACTACTACATATATGTACTCCAGTGGCGACGTTTGTGGTCGGTCAACCTGTTTGATGAGCCAGCGGAATGGTGTGTGGCGCTGTTGCTCTTGCCTACACCAACCGAATCGCCTCCAGATCTGTATGGGCGATAACTGCGAGCATGAAATCTGCCAAAGATGCACAATTGCTGCCTAGTCAAGGTATACTCTCTATCCAAGAGTAGATTGGCCACATACATTGCTAATACCGACAATACAGAAGAGCTCAATATCTCCAGTTAGCTATTATCACGAATACGAACGAGCTTCCGTATAAGATATGTGAAGTGCTCTTCGACAAAATTAAGGGCACTAGTGATTAGAGCGGACCGCTGGCAACTGAAAGTGGAATGTCATTATTAGATACATATTTACATGAACAATTCCGGTGCCAGTAACATACTTCTTTCACTTCACAATCCTCCGTTCCCAAGGCGCAGGCGCCCCTTCCAATACTGTCGCGCGGAGGGGTGGACTCTTAAAGAAAAGGTCTAGCCGACCGCGCGCATGGAAGGAATTCACATCATGCCTGTCGTGCCAGAGGGGGCCGATCACCAGCTCTTCTAGTCAGCCCGCATATTTCTTGCTCAATATGCAACTTAGATACATCAAGCTGACTCTGCTTTCGATCGCAACTTCATATACCAGCGTCCCCGCACTAACCCGGGGGTTCTCTTCGGAAATCGGCGACAGATCCAATCCCATGGCTTACCCTCTTTCTCCCACCCAAGTAAGCACTTGTTGTCCACTCGTGACCCAGACGTACTTTTCATAGACCTCACTATCGTCGCGCAGATATTTAGTGTTGTCGCTCGAACACTCATCATTGTCGCTGAGGTCATCGTCGCTCGAGCGCTCATCGTCCTGTGGGCCAACGACTTTGGCCCTCATTGGCTGGCCATGTAGAGCTGGTGTAGGCTTCTCTATATTGCGGTGGGTATTATTTAGTCGTATGGTTGGTTGGCCGGCCGGAAAGCGGACTATGTTGTAAGGACTCTGAATAAAAGCTGTTGGAAGCCACATGTTTGACGGGAGCGGCTTAATAGTGTTATTATCAAGCTTCTCTAAAACGCAGAGAATATTCTCTAGAGGCATCACTAATTAATTGGCTTCCGTAGAGGGCGAGCATGTCGCGAACATCACAAATGACAGCAGTTAGGAAAGCCATGGTTTTTGCCGGACCTCTCCGGATGATTCGCAAACTTCGTTGCGGTTAGACCGCACCCTCGCTTCTGTGACTGGGGACGATAAAGGGAAAGCGGGCGATGAGGGTTCGGTTAAAGTACTCCCAACATATGGCGCGGGAGACCAAACCCTGCTGTGACGACGCTTGGGCGGACGCTTAACGCTTGGTTCCCTACGGATGGGACAGGTGTACTTTCGTCTCGTCACAGACCGTACTGTCGTCCTTGTGGCGTTCGAGGAGGAACAGGACGGATTTGGGTTCCGTGCGTTGGAGCGTTCGTTCTTATGGTCCTCGTCATTGTCAGCGGTATTACGTCCGGCATTGCCTTCCGGGTTTTGATGCTCTGCCTGAGGGACTTCGGTATCGTCCGTCTGGGGCCGCCCGCCGACGCTGGGTAAGTTGCATCGTCTTGATCATCTTCTCCAGCCAAATCATTGATAGAATCCCCGAGGGTCTGGTTATAACCACCGTCGCAGAGAGGGGTTGACTCATCACGGGAAAGGCTAGCCGGCCGCGTGGCGAATACCGCTCGCTCGTCTTCGGTGTGGTGGTGGTGTTCAATATAATCATCCTCGTTGTTGCTGTTATCGTCGCCAGAGTTACGATCAGTGCCGTCGTATAGCCGTCGAGAATCGTGGTCGGGGGTAGGGAAGTAGGGGTTTTGGTTGTGGGAATCGGGTGGCTTTACGTAATTCGAGGCATTGTAAACCGGCCCGATACCCACCAACGACAACCTCCTCAGAGCGACTCGGCGCGAGCACTTCGCCTTCCGCAGCTGACACGGGCTTGCTGTCTAGCCTTTTGTTGCTCTCGATAGAAGCTTCGAGTATCAAGGTCCTCTCCGGAGACCGGTCGCAAATCTAGTCCCAGTGCTTGCCGCCTTTTCTACACCGAACCTCCTCGACCACTTAAGTGGAACCAAACTATTCGCCTCAGATACCTCAGACAGATTGGTTCTCTGCTTTGGCTTTGAGCTTCGTGTACCACCGTGTACGAACCGACCCGGGGGTCCTCTCTGGAAATTGATTGAAAATCAAGTCCCAGGGCTGGTCGGCCTTTTTCAACCGGAGTAGTCGTTCCTCCTCTAATCGTGACCAAGGAGTATTCTTCTTGGCATTCCACCGTTCATTATCGATTGAGTCCGCATCGCTCGAACATTCATCACTGTCGCCGAAATCACTAGCGACTGGATAGATGTCCCTGGTGTTCGCATGCTGGTTCTTCGGCGAGACCACCGGCTTGACCAGCTTCGGTTGGGCGTGTCGAGCCGCTGGAATGATCTCTTCATCGAAGTGTATATCGTTTGATTGTGCCGGTGATTGTCGCGTGGTTGGTGTAGCTTTGGCGCAGCTATCGCAGTAATAAAGACCAGTTACCAGCCATGCGCCTGAAGAAGCCCGTTTGATACTGATATCATCCAGCTTCGGTGCGCCGCCGAGGATACTCTCCAGTAGCACGAGCGGCTGGCTGCTCCTGGAATTTGAGGGCACGTTTGGAAGACCATAAATGGCCGCTGACAGGTCAAACTCGTTCGGCGAGTGAAGCTGGAGGCTGATGTGAACTGCCCTCTGTTGTACATCCCCACCGCCGACCGATGACTTCGTCGCGTTTGTGAAAGGTTGATATGGCAGAGGCTGAGGGCAGGATTGGGAGGGACTGGACTCGGAATCGGGCTCGATCTCGGAGTCGGAGGCGTCGATTGCTTGGCGCATGGTCTTGAGCTGCGTCTTTGGACGACATCGTCTCCCTAGCAGACGAAAAGATCCCTTTCGCCTTGAGAGACTGATCACGGTCTCTTTAACAATGTCAATGTCTCCGCGCTCATCATCCTCCACCTCTTGGTTATCATCCTGCCTTGTACAGCCATCACCGCCCTCTATCGGTTCCTGCACACCATCTTCCCGGCCATCAGACTCTTTGATTGAAGGAGGTGCCAAGTATGCCGGGCTATCTGGTCGTCCATTGTCCTGATCGTGGTCTTGTCGGACTTCTCTGCACTCATCTCCATGAGAAAGGTTGTTACTGCTGGTGAACTTATTGTAGTTCTCGGCGTTATTGCTGCTGTGGTCGTCGACGACATTGACGATGTCGTCCGGACTTGTGCATAACTTGGTTGGATTGGGTTCAGGAATTGCTGCCTCGTCGGGAGTCGAATTGTCGTCAGGGCAAGGGGGGAGTTTATAGCGTTCCGCGAGGAGCGAGTTGTCGAGTGGCGGTCCCACGGGCGTACTCCAAATTTGGCTGTCGAGCACGTCGTGGGGAGAGGAGCCGGGGCATAGTCGCTTTGCAGGTGGTGAAGGCGACGCGTCAACCTGGTTAATTCCGCGTTTAAGGCCGTTCTCAACCGCCGGGAAAGTATCTGTATCAGGGGTTAGGACAGACCCGTAATCGATTCTGTACGCCTACCTTGGTCCCCCCGTGCCTCCGGAATATCACCAACTGTATTCTTCGCGTTAGGCTTTAAATCGCGTCCGCTTTGATTTGCAGATGATACTGTCTTTGACCAGTCGGCCGGGTTATCAGCCCACAGATCATCCAGATTCGCAGCCGAAGTCGGCCTGTCGGCAATCGAGTCATCAAAGATAGCCTCCAATAACTCCGGACTGAAGGTCGCCGCATCAGCTCCGAGGGGCTGTCGAGAGGGCTGGTAAATTCCATGGCTGCTCTGCTCCCCACCGCCAAATTCGGGTTCTAGGCAGAGATCGAGTACGGACCGCCTGTCGACCTCGGCTTGCTGGTCGGCTTGCTGACTGGTAGTGTATAAAGGACGCTGCTTGGGGATACGTCGAGACTTCGGCGCTATGGGAGGGCCATCATAAGTTACGAAGTGCGGAGATACGCCTATCTGAGGAGGAGGCACACGAAATGTACTGAAAACGGCTGACATTGTTACTCTCGTTGAAGATTGTTCGAGCTGAGGAGGGGGACGGGCGGGACTTGGAGGGTTTAAATAACCTGGCAGTCCGTTCTGAATGAATCAGGAGAAGCGCCGCTGACCGCGGGCATCCTCAGCATGTGCAACATGGCGCAGCCCGCATGGCGTTGAAATCAAACCGCATGAACAAGTCGCATGCTGAAGGAATAGCGCCGGACAGCTCTCGCATATTGTCTCCCGTACCTCATGACGCATTGCCTCAAGACTCGGCGCTTTCCAACGGAGTACCGCATTGAATTGCTGCCCAATCTGGCAGGTCAAGAGAGTCAAAGAGGCTAGATCATAGCAGATCTTGCTCATGCCGCGAGCTAAGTTTTCACTCCGTCATGCAAACATCAGCTGATATCTGCATCCAAGGTTCTCGCAATTTCCATTGCCGATCGCCTTGTGACTTCAGCTGGACCAGGGCCGGTCTCAGATGAAAATCCAGAAGTATAACCGATCCCATATACGATTCTCCGATTTCAGCGAAATGAAGACTGTGTCTGAGAGGGAAGGGCGAGCGAATAGGGCATCGAAACGACGGTCCAGTCCAACTTATCCCAGACGGCCGGTCCGCTCCAGCTATATTACCCTCCAGCAGCATCCAATACCGCCTGATTCCATATCCCAGCCGCCGGCTCCTCATGCTACACCACAATGCGACGTTGCAGTGTCGGGAGCAAGCCTTTCATGCAAGAACAATCCAGCGTGCATGGCGCCGCGCCGTGTCGCTGCGGCATGCATCTTCTCTTCCATCCAGCGTCTCAGCTAGGACCTGCACCTCGTCACAGCTGCGCCTGCGAGACTGAGTCGCAGATTGTCCGTTCAGCACTCCCATCCTTGATCCGCTCTGCACATGAAGGCTGGCGCAATCGCATCGGCGATTCGCGTACACCAATCCTGGCAGCGTTGGTTTACGGCATAAATAGTCGTGTGATCCAGCAGGGGTATGGCCAAGGGGCTGTGGACGACGCCAGTTCGCGCAGGATCGGACCGATATGGGAATCCGAGGGGGTCGGGCGCCATCAGAAGTAAGCCTGGTCATCCATGCTGTTGCTGACGTGGCAGAGAATGATCTCCGAGGCAGACGGGTCGCGGAAACTCGTCCTTAGGGAACAGGAATTGGGTGTGACGCTGCTGCGAGGGGGAACAAAGGCTCGAGGAAGGCTGTATCCAAGATATGAAGAGTATCCAAGGATCCAAACGCTCAAGCAGGAGAGAATGTTGACAGAGGTCCATTGGTAGCGTCGATGCTGCTAAGAGCGACGCGGCGGAAAGGGGGAGTCGCGCCGGGAAGCTAGAAGCTGAGCATTTCTCGTCCAGTCTCTCGTCGGGAACGCCGGAATGGTGCAGCGCCTGCAAGTGTTCGTCATGTCAGGTCCTGAGACATCGGAAATTAGGAAGGAAGCGGGCAGTGCAAGGCATGCATTGAACGCCAAGGGGGAGGAAAATGCCTCACCGGTCGGGCTGAGCAGGTCTGAAAAGAGGGGGCGGCGTAGCGTTGGGAGAAAAACGAGAGTGAGAAAGAAGGATGATCGTAAAAACAGCGAGGGAAGTTGCAGTTATATGGTGGTGGTTTTGGTGGGGTCTTGGCTGACGCTAGGACCAGGGGCACGACCGCGCCTTGCCCGCAAAGGCAGCCTCCGTTTCCTGATGCAGGCATGCCGCCTGATTCTTTACTTATTTAAAATAAGTTTATAAAATAATAATAATAATATAATTAAATAATATATAATTTTTAAGTGTTAAATTAAAATTCAAAAATAACTTTAAATAAAACTTAATTACTTTTAAAATATTAAATGACATTAAGGTTTAACCTTTTATATGTATTTAATAATTTTATACAGAAAAAGTATTAAATTTATTATAATAAAAGTAACTCAAATGCTTATAGCTTATAATATAAGTATTTAAAAACTTAATTTTATTAATTTTATTAAATTTAGTAAAAATGTTTATTATAATTAATTTAATTATAGATCTTAATTATTAATTATCAAATAAATATTTATTTTAATATATATATTAAAAATCAAGAAATATGTTATAATAAATTTATAAATAACTAATAAGATTATTAATTGAGTAATTAGTAAAATAAATAAATTTTTTATTATATTTTTAATATTATAAAAACTTTTGTTCTGTATTTTTTAATATAATTATTCCTTAAACAACTTTTTCTCTTATCTTAGTAATTAATTTTATAAAGGAGAATATTTTAATTATTAAAATTAAAAGAATTTTAATAATAATTAAATATAAAGTTAAAGTATTACTTTACTTCTTTGATTAAAAGATATATATCAATCTTTAAAACTTATAAATAAAAACAAAAATTAATTATTAAAATTAGTTATTATAAATAAAATCTTCTTTTAATATTAATAGTTTAATCAATTTTAAACATATTATAATAAGTTTAAAGAAGATAAAAAGAATAATTAATTAATATATTAAAGATAAATTATTTTTTATATATAATTAGCTGTTACTACTATCAAACTAAATTTTAATTAAATAATAAACTGTATAAACATATTTAAGCAAAGTGTACTTTTTTTATTTATTTCTTCAGTAAGGTGTAAAAAATCTGCAGTGAAATCAAAAAACAACTAAATTACACATATGATATATATATTTTTTATTTCTTCATTAAATGTGTGTAGTCTAAGACTATAACACTGTGTTATATTATATATGTGAAGTATTTATTACTTCAAGTCAACTTGTTTTGTCAATTTCTTTTGTGACTGTTATTGATGTTAAAATTATACATTTTAAATATTTTTTTTAATATCTTCTCATTCTACTTTCTGATTTTTATCCTCAACTCCCTTTAAAAGTCACTTTTATGTAGTTATTTTTGTGTTTTAAAAATATTAAAGTATTTTTAATTTCTTCCTTTGTACAAAGTAATGACTATAATATTAATTGTGTAAATTTAACTTTTTACATTTTCTGTTTCAGCTTCTACTGCTCTTGTTTATATTGTCTGCAATTTAACAGTAAATACTCTGAACTTTTACAATGAAAATCAAAAAGCAACCAAGTCACACATATGATATATCATTGTCATAGGCCTCATAAACTACTCAGTTCAAAGACTTAAACTCTTTTTTTCAATTCTCAAAGCCAGCAGTGATTGTAAAAGCACAGTGAATTCAAGCATATCACAAAGTTGTTGCAACACGCGCGTGAAAACCAAAAAGCAATCAAGTGACACATATGATATATCATTGTCATAGACCTCATAAACTACTTTACTCAGTTCAGAGACTTAAACCCTTTTTTTCAATTCTCAAAGTCAGCAGTGGTTGTGAAAGCACAGTGAATTCAAACATATCACAAAGTTGTCACAATCTTTACACTAAAAATGATCAAAAATCAAAAAAACAATAACACAACAATCACAACACCTTTTTTCTTGACTTGTCATGTAAGAAATAGATTTAAATCTATCTTACACTGCTTTTACAAATCACAAAACATCAAAAACACATTGTTATTCACTGCTTTTTGCTTTTATTACTTCTCAACACACGTCAAGCTGCGGTTCTTGAGAATTTTGATGAGGTGTAAGCACTAAACCTTAAATCAATCACCTTGCAAAATATTATGAAACTTCACTTTTTTCATATTTCCTTAGTGCTTTACAATACTAAAGGTCATTCTTTTTAAGTTTAACATAAAGAACTGTAAAAAGTTCAGATTAACAAAAAAGCCTGCAGAGGAAAACACTATTCTGAGTATAAAAGATATGAAGAACTTTTATCAAGTATTTCATATATAAAGAGTAAAGACTAACAAGTTTATATCATTTTCTACTTGAATAAACTCAGATTAAGCAAGGCTACAGGTGATTTTAGAGGCTTTTATAAGACTTAAATTTCTAAGAATCATAGGGGCTACTTATTCTGAGTACTAAGAATAGAAAATGAGGCCTTTAAACTCTTAATTGTGCTTGAGTTTATAAAGGAAGGGATATTAAACTTGAGGTAATTTCAGGATACTTGTATCATCAGGACTGAGATGCAAAAAACATCAAAAAAAATATTATAATGAATATAACATCAGACATGAAGTCTGAAAACAGTAGTTAATACACTACACCTACGTCAGCAACATCTATAACAAAGGAAAACTACTTTATTATAAATAGCAATCAACACAGCTCATTCACCTTCTCACAAACACACAGGCAAATCAAAAAAGTCACATTGCAAGATAAAAAATGCAAAAACATCACTCCCTCACAGGAAAATCAATCAGTGAAGGTGCATATTCAAAGTTTAATGAAAAACAGTGAAAATTCACAAAACAGTGAACAGAGTAAAAGTGGAAAAACATAAAATTTAAGACATAAAATCATGAAATCAATGTATTTAGCAGTCAATTCAGTGTTGTTAAATCTAGTCAATGCATCACACCTGTCGCAAAAATTTGACCTAAATCAGGCAATTTTCCACCTCACAAAGTCACAAAACTCACAAAATGTGATTGAGACACAAAATGATGAAATCACTGTATTTAGCAGCAAATTCTGCGCTGCTAGATTCAGTTAATGCATCACACCCGTCGCAAAAATTTAACCTAAATCAGGCAATTTTTCACCTCGCAAAGTCGCAAAACTCACAAAATGCGAAAAGTCCACAATTGGCAAATTTAGACACAAACGTGCAAAACTAGGCTGTCACTGTGGGTCGGGGCGACACTGAGTCGGGCCGGGTCGGGCCGGGTCAGGTGGCAGTGTCTCAGTGATTTTGAACCCACCTTGGCGTGTCAGGTCAGGGCGGGTAATGAAGGCAGACACTGAGGGTAATTAGAACACTGAGAGCCGCAATAATTAGGGCTAAACCGTTCCATAATTTAATATATTATAGAACTCAACGCGCCCGTCAATTCTATGCAAAAATCATCAAGAACGGATCGCTGCGCATTAAGTTATGTGAGTTTGAAAGTTGACACTTTCGTCAAGTTGATTGATTGAAGATGTTCACCACCCTGAACTTCAAACCCACACAACGCAATGCGCCGAGATCAGTTTTTGATGATTTTTGCATCAAATTGACGGGCGCATTAAGCTCTACAATTCAATAGAGTTGAAAAGAAATCAAGTTGCAATGTCATATTTAATAAGGGCATTACCTTGCGGCCTTATCTATTTTTTGAAGTTCGCGGCTCAAAAATTAAAGTTTAGCGCGCGGGAGTTAACCTGATTGAGTTAGTTCAGTGTCTATGTGGGTACCTCAGGGTCGACCCGGTTGGCCACTGGATACCGGGTCCGTGGAGGGGCCGGACTCATGGGTCAGGTCTTTGACCATGGACCCGGCCTGACTCAACCCAAATGACAGCCTAGTCAGAGGAGCTGAAGAAGAATGAAGAAGATGAAAAGAATGATGATAATGATGAAGATGAGTAAATAATGATTTATTGATGTTTTGCTGATTTTGTATGATAATTCTTTCAGCCTGCTCTGATTCACTGTTGTGATGATAATAATATTGTGCTTTTCTTGTACTTTGCTGATGATTCATCTTTTTTAATGAACTTGTCACTCTTGACCCTTGCTGTAGATCACTTATAAGGTTTTAATAAAATCTGTAAAACTTCTTGAGGAAAATCAGAAAAGATTATTTTTATGACATCAGTTAAATCTTTTTAAATCACCTCCTTCTGCACTCATTTAATTCATTATTAAAGGTTGTTTACATTTCCTGCACACCTTTTAAGTTCTTTTTTAACACTCATTGATTATATTCTTCTGATCAACCTTTTCATTTCACTTTGTACAAGATTTCATTCCTGAATTTCTAATGATTCAGAATCTCTTCAACTTCATATTTCTCTTCATCATCAATTAACTCTGAAGGCGGCAGCAATGATTCAAAGTTATCATCAGCTCTGCATTGATACAGCTTCAGGTAAAAGATGTAAAAAATGTTATAAATTTGATAAATAAGTGATAAAGTTAACTTGTAAGCTTGCTTCTTTATTAAGTCTTCAATTTGAAATGATTTAATGAATTTGTGAAATAATTTCCTGCTCAAGCGCTTCTGTCATAAGTTCTTCATGAATAACATTATCAAGTCTCTCACATTATGAATTTTGCCAGGAGTTTATGTTTAACATTATAATATTTGACTTAAGATTTAATTACATTTTCTCATCATTGTGACAGTGCTTCCTGTATGTCATGAAATTATTTCACTTAATTTTTAACTGCAGGTACCTCTTCTTTCTTGAAGTAATTCTCAACTTTAAATCTCACTTTCAAATAATATGCATACATGACATAAAAAGAGCTACACTTAATTTGTCAGACTATAGCGTTCCTTACTAGAAAGGGAAGTATAGTCAAGGTTCATGACAGCGTGAGATATAGATGTATAGAGGTTATATGATTTTAACTATATAAAACTAATAACTAAGGAATGAAGGTGAGATTGAGCAGTGCAGAGTTTTCATGTGACTCATTAACACTGTCAAGCCGCTTGTAGAGTGCATGCCCTACGTGAGTCTCAGATTATCATTAACTCATGACAATTGCCTCCCCCCTATGCAGCAGCCCTTCAGCACAGAAAGGTGAGTGACTGTTAAAAGGCTCAGTTAACAGTTGAATCAGTGATGTGATGTCAGCACTGATTAAGTGAGATGATAATGAAGTGAGCTTGTCACATGACAGTGAAAACCCTGAGGAGTGAAGAGGCAGCAGTGAAGTCATGACAGCATAAGTGTGACAGCGCTATGATAGCATAATCAAGGCCTCAGGTGATGATATCACAACAAGAGCTTCAAAATATAAATACTGTTAACTCCTCAGCCTTCTGTCATCAACTTTTGCCAGAGCAGTGACTCATCACTGCAACATCATTAATGCACCCTCAAGATGCATCATTTTCATCACTGCAACATCAGTCACTATGCCTGTAAGTCAGAGAAGCTGACTCCGCAGATGCACTTCTAATGTGAGTCATCATATAACACTCACTGATTGTTAAGTGCTCTGCTGAACCTTGTGCACATCTTATTGAACCTTTCTGTCTCTGTTGTTCTCATCACTTCATGGACGACATGACTCAGGTATGTGACATCAGGTTGAATGTTAAGTGTGCATATTACATAAACTTACATAAAGCTTATCTTCTGATAAGTTTAACCTGCTCACCTGTTGTACATCACTGATGATTTAAAGTGCCTGTGCATTTCACCTGCAAGGTTAACACCTTGATATGCTTAATTAACAGAGTTAATATTAACACTCCTTCACCTGCTCTCCTGACCGCTCTCAAGGCGCGTCAAAAGTGTTATAATAAGAAGATTACAGTGCATCTTCATGTTGCTGATTGTCATCAGAAGCTGTTTAAATTGAAGTTTATCATCAAGATCAGTCTTCTGCTCCTTGAGCAGATCAAATGCATCAACAATGCACTTGAAGATATCTTGAATATCATGTGATATTCAGTTTAATCCCCTTCTCTTCACCCTTGACATGATGATTATGAACAGTTAATGTGCATTTTATTTTAAAAGTGTTTGCCTGTCATTGTCAATGATGATGATGATGATGATGATGAAGATTTCTCTTCTTTTGAGTCAGAGGGGTCAGAGGAATCAGAGGAGAGTGATGAAGAGAAGAAGAAGAATAATGATGATAAAGATGAGTAAATAATGTTTTGTCAGCAGTTTGCTGATCTTGTATAATAATTTCTTTTTCCTTTGACCCTGATCAGGTACACTGCTACAACAATAATAATATTATGTTTCTTATGTGTCTTGCTGATGATTCACCTTTCTTAGTGAACTTGTCACCCTTGACCCTTGCTGTAGATCACTTATAAGGCCTTAATAAAATCTGTAAAACCCCTTGAGGAAAATCAGGAAAGAGTGTTTTTATGACATCAGTTAAATCTTCTTAAATCACTTCCTTCTACACTCATTTAATTTATTATCAAAGGCTGCTTATATTTCCTGTGCATCTTTTAAGTTCTTTTTTAACACTCATTGATTATATTCTTCTGATCAACTCTTTCATCTCACTTTGTACAGGATTTCATTCCTGAATTTTCAGCAGTTTAAAATCTCTTCAACTTTGTATTCTTCTTCATCATCAATTAGCTCTGAAGGTGACAGTAATGATTTAAAGTTATCACTGACTCTGCACTGATATGACTTCAGGTAAGAGATGTGAAAGACATTATAAATTCAATAAATGAGTGATAAAGTTAACCTGTAAGCCTGCTTCTCTATTAAGTCTTCAACTTGAAATGATTTAATGAATTTGTGAGACAGTTTTCTGCTTAAACACTTCTGTCATAAGTTCTTCATGAATAACATTATCAAGTCTCTCACATTATAGGTCTTGAGTTTATGTTTGACATTATAATATTTTGTCTGAGAATTAATTACATTTTCTCATTATTGTGACAGCGCTTCCTGTATGTCATGAAATCATTTCACTTAATTTTTAACTGCAGGTACTTCCTCTTTCCTGAAGTCATCCTCAACTTTAAATCTTACTTCTGAATGATAAGCATACATGACATAGAAAGAGCTGCACTCTATTGATGTCTGTGTTTCATTGTTATAAGTGAATTCTGTCAAGGGTAAAAGGTTCATTCAGTTGTCTTGTTCATCTGAGCAGTAACAGTGAAGGTAATGTTTCAAGGTTTAATTCTGTCATTCTGTCTGTTCATCTGTTTGCAGGTGAAAGGCAGTGCTTAATTGATGCTTCATTCTTAAATAGTAGCACATTTCTGATCAGAAAGTGCTTGTGAAAACTGATCTCTGATCAGAGACAGCCTCTTTTAATACATTGAATCAGCATATTATTTCCTCATAAAATAAGTCAGTCAACTCTGTTGCTGTAACTGTTTTCATGATTTGAATGTATTGAGCCATTTTTGTATACTGATTCATAATTATTAAGATTGCATCATAGATGCAACCCTTGCACTTACTTGACAGCAAGTTAATGATAAAATTCATTATGACTTGCTGTCATGATTCTTCTGACTGAGGCAACACCTGTAGCTCATCATAAGGATGATGTTTAAGCACTTTCACCCTTTGACAGATGTCACATGACACAACATAATCTTTAACATCTTGACTCATATCAATTCAATAATATTTGCAGTCAATCAATTCAAGGGTTCTTTCTACTCTGAAATGCTCTGTCAAGACATCATCATGATGATGTTTCAAGATCTCTGCCTTTACAGACTCTTCTTTCAGAATGTATATTTATTCCTCATGAAATAGAAGGCCTTCAGAGTCAAATCTTCAGAGACTTTCAGCTTTAGCCTTGCACTTCACTGATGTATAATCAGCATTGCATGTCACTTCTACAAATGAATCATCATTTTGTAGAGTTCAAATTAAATCTCTTAAAGATAAACTCAGGCTTTCATCAGCTGTTTCATGAATGACAAGATCTCTTATCATCACATGTGAAATGAGTTGTTTGCAATCAACAGTTTCAGTGACAGAGTTAAGCTGTTTCACAGCTACATCACAGTCATCATGAGTAAATGTTTTGCTGTCACCTCTTCAGCATTCTTTCTGAAGTTTAAGATCTTTAATCTCAGTCATTCTCTCTGCCTCTGTGAGCAGCTGTCTCACAATAGGGGCATATTTGAGTGAGAATACATTCACAAGAGTGATTAACTTTCTCTGAAGTGTTGAGAGTAATTTCTTCATAGTTTCACTCACCTCTTCAACATCCTCATAGTCTGATCACCTTGACAGCACATCAGCAGGGTTGGTCTTTTCAGATTAATGCAGAATATTGAAATTAAAAGCAGTGAGCTTCATTGCTCATCATGCTTGCCTGTCATTCAATTCCTTCACATTCATAAATCCTCATAGATTGTTATGGTCAGTTAATACCTCTATGATATGACAACTGCCTTCAAGGTAGTGTCATCAGTGTTTAAACATCATAATAATGACAAGGAGCTCCTGATCATGAGTTTCATATTAAGTCTCTGAAGGAGACAGCTTTCTTGATTAAAACACAATTGAATATCACTCCTCATTATTCAACAGCTGAGACAGGATGTCAGTGAGCTCAATGATTAATGCATCAGTTTTCACCTGTATCTGTAACTTCAGATTAAAGTGAACCAGGATAGATGCTGTCATAAAGATTTCATGAAGGTGATTAAACACCTCCTTTGCATCATGTGAGAATTCAAAAAGCTTAAACTTCTTTTCATCCTTGCTACCTTTCATAAGATTTGTCAAGGGGGCTGCAACTTGTGAATAACACTTAATAAAGCGTCTATAAAAGTTCACAAAGCTCAGGAAGACTTGTACTTCCTGAAAAGTCCTTGATACTGATCAGTCTCATATGATGTTCACTCATCATGAATTCATCACTACGCCTTCAGTTGTGATAATAAACTCTAGGAATTTCATCTTGATAATGAAGAATTCACACTTCTTAAGGTTCATGTAGAGTTGAAATCAGCAGAGTTGATTTAACATCTGCTTAACATGCTCTCAGTGTTCTGCTGATGATCCTGAATATATAAGAATGTCATCTAGATAGACAACACAAAAGACATTCACAAGCCTCATCAACACTCAGTTGATGTAAGCCTGAAACATAGTCAGCGCATTTGTCAATCTGAAAGACATGATCATATACTCAAAGTGACTGTAACACATGTGAAACACTGTCTTTCACTCATCACCCTCCTTGATACAGATACAGTGATAAGCATTCTTTAAATTTAGCTTCATAAATAGCTTGACTTCATTAAGCTGATTCAATGTTTCACTTATAAGAGGTAATGAGTGCCTGTTCTTGATGATCACCTTGTTCAACCCTTGATAATTAACACATAACTGCAGCCCTTCATCTTTCTTTGAAACAAAAAGGATGAGTGCCCCTGCAGGGCTCATGAAGTGATGAATTCAATCTTTCATTAAGATGTCATTCAAGTATTCTCATAGCACCTCTAATTCAGTATTGAAGAGGTTATACAAAGGGTCATAAGGTGAATCTGTGCTGTTCAGGTCAATTGCATGATCACTGACTTTATGAGGTGAAAGGAGGTCAGCATTCTTTGTTGAGAACACATTCACATAATCAGTGTACTTCTCAGGTAAAGCTTGTGTTATTTCAGCACTTTGTATGTGCACCTCTGATGCAGCATCATCACTCAGACTGACTCATATCATGATGTAGACAGCAGAGTGATTTTGAATCTTCCTTGCAAATTCATCAAGTGACTGTAACTCAATAGACTGTTCTTTAATATTGAAGCGCCACGCCTTCATTCTGCAGTTAATTCACACATGTTCAGTCTTTAATGCAAGAAGTTCAAGGATAAGGGATGATCCTGACTTATTTAATATGTAGAATACATGTTCACATTTGTGAGACTGTCCTCAACTGTCAATAAGCTGATAACACACATGATAAGCATCAAAGCAGTAAGCCTTCTGATCATTCAAGAATTAAGGTTGAGGCAATAAGCCCTTCATATGAGTCAATTGATGCTCAATAATGAAATGTTGCAAAATCACATTGACTTCAGCTCCCGTGTTCAATAAGGCTTGCATGAGTATGACATCATCATTGTGAAGAACTTGTTCATCAACAATTAAATTAAACTCTGAGGATACTTTTGTTCAGCACTTCAGCAGTGCAGAGCCTTCACTGAAGCATTTTCATTTTTTAATGCTGAAACAGCTGCAATCAGGGTCTTATTCAGGTCTGAGTTTTTCACAGGTTGTGAATAATCAGAGGAATAATGTCTCTTCTGATTGCAATTTTAATAAGTCATGTGTGACAAGTCCTTTGTTTCAGGAGCCTTCACTGATTCACTTTCATATTTATTATCTTACTTGCTCTTCATCTTGCCCTCACTGAGCTTATGATCCTTATTCTCAGCAGGCTTCAACAGTGACTCAGGTTTGCAGCTGAGAGTAGCTGTCATATTAGAATTTACTTTTAATTTCATGACACCTCTCAAATGTAGGTTATTCTTCAGGCATGCAGTCAAGGTGACAGTTTCCTTTTGAGTTGTGAGTAAATTCTGATAATTCATCAAGGCTGCATGAACCTCAGGCTTCAATTTTGTGAAGAAGTGAGTCCTCATGTGCTCTTCACTGTAAGAAGGTAACTGAGCTTTCAAGGTGCTTAAATAGTTATTGAAAGCTTAAACTGATTAATGAGGTAATTGAACAGCATCATTATACAGCTGAGTGATGTGAAGCTGATGATTCACAGAGTCCTCAATAATGTTGAGCAGAAATTTAATAAAATCATCTCAAGTAACAGTGAAATAATCTTTAATCTCATCATCTTGCAGTCACACCTCCTTTGATTCACCCTTTAAGTATTACATGACATAAATCACCTTATCCTCCTCATGAGGGAAATCAGCTGAGTTAAAATGAAAGGTATTTCTTGCATCTCACATTTAATTCAGGTGCTCTTTCACATTCTTATCATGATATAGTGACAACTCCTTTGCCTGAATCCTTGATCATACATTTCATATTAACAGTGTTTTGTCAGCGCAGCGCTTGCTCATTACAGACTCAGCATTCATAAAGTTAAGAAATCTCTCAGCTGAGGTATCAACATGAGTAGCAGGGTCTTTAAGTAGATTAACTTTCAGTGTTAAAACTTTCATTCAGAGCTGCTGCAGCTCTTGTTGCTTAAAAAGTTCATCTCATTGTCATTTCACTTGCATGATCTCATCATTAATGTTGTGCATCATTTTGCCTGAGGATCCTTCACTCATGAGGTTCACTTCACTGATGTCAGAGGAAATGAGTGATGTTTTATGATCATTTTGCTGATTCTTTATCATCATGTCTCATTCTGCTTCAGAAGTTTAATGTAGTTGGTTTCAAGTCTGCATCTTATCTCAGGCCATCACTCTTTAAAAGGTAGAGTTATTAGAACTGTCAGACTATAACATTCCTTATTAAAAAGGGAAGTATAGTCAAGGTTTATGACAGTGTGAGATATAAATGTATAAAGGTTATATGATCTTAACTATATAGAACTAATAATTAAGGAATGAAGGTGAAATCAAGCAGTGCAGAGTTTTCATGTGACTCATTAATGCTGTCAAGCTGCTTGTAGGGCGCATGCTCTACGTGAGTCTCAGATTGTCATTAACTCATGACATAATTAATGCTTATGTTTCATTATTGTAAGTGTATTCTGTCAGAGGTAAAAGACTTATTCAGTTGTCTTGTTCATCTGAGTAATAATAATGAAGATAATATTTTAAGATTTAATTCTGCTGTTCTGTCTGCTCATTCATCTGTGAATGAAAGGCAGTGCTTAACTGACACTTCATTCTTAAATAATAACATATTTCTGATCAGAAAGTGCTTGTGAAAACTGATCTCTGATCAAAGACAGCCTCTTTTAATACATTGAATCAACATATTATTTTCTTATAGAACAAGTCAGTCAATTCTGTCACTATAATCATTTTCATGATTTGAATATATTGAGTCATTTTCATATACTGATTCATAATCATTAAGATCACATCATAGATGCAACTCTTGCACTTACTTAACAACAAGTTAATGATAAAATTTATTATAACTTGCTGTCATGATTCTTCTGATTGAGGCAGCGCCTGTAACTCATCATAGAGATAATGTTTAAGCACTTTCACTCTTTGACAGATGTCACATGATGCAACATAATCTTTAACATCTTGACTCATATCAATTTAATAATATTTGCAGTTAATCAATTCAAGGGTTCTTTCTACCCTGAAATGTCTTGTTAAAGCATCATCATGATGACATTTCAAGATCTCTGCTCTTATTAACTTTTCTTTCAGAATGTATATTTGTTTCTCATGAAATAAAAGACCTTCAGAGTTAAATCTTCAAGAACTTTCAGCTTTAACCTTGCACTTCACTGATGTACAATTAGCGTTGCATGTCACTTCTACAAATGAATCATCATTTTGTAGAGTTCAAATTAAATCCCTCAGAAGTAAACTTGAGCTTTCATCAACTGAAGTGTTTCATGAATGACAAGATCTCTTATCATCACATGTGAAACAAGTTGTTTGCAATCAACAGTTTCAGTGACAGGGTTAAGCTGTTTCACAGTTACATCATAATCATTATGAGCAGATATTTTGTCATCACTTCTTTAGTATTTTTTTAAAAGTTTAAGGTTTTTAATCTTAATCATTCTCTTCATCTCTGTGAGTAACTGCCTCACAATAAAGGCATATCTGAGTGAGAATATATTCACAAGAGTGATTAACTTTCTCTGAAGTGTTGAAAGTAATTTCTTTATGATTTCACTCATCTTTTCAACATCTCTGTAGTCTGATCACCTCAACAGTGCATCAGCAGGGTTGATCTTTTCAAATTAATGCAAAATATTAAAATTAAAAGCAGTGAGCTTCATTGCTCATCATGCTTGCCTGTCATTTAATTCCTTCACATTCATAAATCCTCATAAATTGTTATGATCAGTTAATACCTTTATGATATAACAACTGCCTTTGAGGTAGTGATGTCAATGTTTAAACATCATAATGATGACAAGGAGCTCTTGATCATGAGTTTCATATTAAGTCTCTGAAGAAGTCAATTTTCTCAATCAGAATGCAATTAAATGTCACTCTTTATTATTTAATAACTGAGACAAAATGTCAGTGAGTTTAATGATTGATGCATCAGTTTTCACTCATATCTGTAACTTTGAATTGAAGTGAATCAGGATGAGTGTCTTTGTAAAAACTTTATGAAGGTGATTAAATACCTTCTTTGCATCACTTGAGAATTTAAAAGATTTAAATTTCTTTTCATTCTTATTATCTTTCATAAGGTTTGTCAAGCGGGCTGCAACTTGTGAATAACACTTAATGAAGCATCTATAAAAGTTCATAAAGCTCAGAAAGATTTATACTTTTTGAAAAGTTCTTGATACTGATCAGTCCTGTATGATGTTCACTCATCATGAATTCATCACTACGCCGTCAGTTGTGATAATAAACTTTAGAAATTTCACCTTGATAATGAAGAATTCACACTTCTTAAAGTTCACATAAAGTTGAAATCAGCAGAGTCTGTTTAACACATGTTTAATGTGCTCTCAGTGTTTCACTGGTAATTCAGAGTATATAAGGATATCATTTAAATAAATAACATAAAAGACATTCACAAACTTTGTTAATATTTAATTGATGTAAATCTGAAATGTAACTGAAGTATTGATCAATCTGAAAGACATGATCATATACTTAAAGTGACTGTAACATGTGCAGAACATCATTTTTCACTCATCACTCTTCTTTATACAAATATAATGATAGATGTCCTTCAAATTTAACTTCATAAATAATTTAACTTCATTAAGTTGATTTAATGTTTCATTTATAAAAAGTAACAGGTACTTGTTCTTGATGATCATTTTATTTAACTTTTAATAATTAATGCATAAGTGCAGCTCTTCATCTTTCTTTAAAACAAAAAGAATGAGTGCCTCTGCAGAGCTCATGAAATGATGAATTCAACCTTTTATTAAGATGTTATTTAAATATTCTCATAACACCTTTAACTCAGTATTGAAGAAGTTATACAAAAGATCATAAGATGAATTTATGCTGTTCAAGTTAATTGCATGATCACTGATCTTGTAAGATAAAAGAAGGTCAGCATTCTCTGTTGAGAACACATCTGCATAATTCACATACTTCTCAGGTAAAGCTTATATTATATTAATGCTTTATAAGCACACCTTCAGTGCAGTGTCATCACTCAGATTAACTCATATCATGATGTAAACAGCAGAGTGATCTTGAATCTCTTTTATGAATTCATCAGGTGACTGTAACTCAATAAACTGCTTCTTAATGTTGAAGTGTTATGTTAAGCTGTTATTAAACTCATGTGTGTGAAAAGGATTGTCTTTTCTAAAAGCTTTTATAAGTCAACTAAATACTACCTAAAGTGAGGCAGTAAACTAAGATGACTTTAAGCTTAATCAGGCAATAAGTGAATACATAAAGTAAGCATAGATGTGTTATAACAGTGCTCACATTTTAATAAGACAGCACTTCATGTCTTATCTTGCTCTCAACACCTTATCTCCTCTCTATGACTCATTCATAGTCTTTGACAAGGTTAGGTGCATTGATGAGATCATTTATAATACATCATTAATCATGTTCAGGCTCATACCTCAATCAGCAGGTGAAGTATTGCATGAAGAAACTGCAGTCTTTTCATATGATGTGTTTATTTAATAAATACTTAATTTCATGTTTCTGTTCTTCATCAACCTCAACAGCAGGTGAGTGAGTTGATCAGAGTCTTTTAAATGAATCTTTCACTGATGATGAGGCTGATTCAAGCATGATGATAATGAAGACTGAATGAATCTTTTAAACAAGTGATATATTGAGCTTGTAAATTAATTTTTCAACTCAGTGAATCACCTTGAACAGGCTGATGAATTATTGAGTGAGCTTTAAATTCTTCTTCATGACTGATAATATGTAGCCCTGATGTAATCTCAAATTGATATAATTTTTAATTTTTAAAAACATTGCAGTGTGCTTCCTGTTGTAATACTGCTTTATTTATATGTTAATGAAGTTGATGACTTCTCTGAGGTTAATTCAGTAAGAGGCTTCAGTGTTTGAATTAAGTATTTAAAGTAAATTAATTAATTCAATGATCTTTCTTCTGTAAAGGACTTCATTCAGTGATTGATCAGTTGATTTTAAAGTTAAGTTGTTAAGAATCACCTGCATCCTCAGTAAGATCATGAGTTAATCAGCAGGCTTTTTAAGGCTTGTAATATAATGATGAAGTGTTATTTTAAACATCTGATTCATCCTCTCTGACTGACCGTCTGACTGAGGGTGATAAGTTGTATTATAAAGCAGTTGAACACCTTTCTCCTTAAATATAATCATTTAAATTTTATTAACAAACTTTTTATCCTGATCTGATATAATAACCTTCAGTAAGCCTCAGTCAGTGAGGTTCAGATGTTTCAGTAATAAGTGAGCTCATTATCTTACTGTATACATTGTCTTTCCTGATATTAATGCTATTCACTTGCTGAACTTGTCAGTTACACTCATGACTGAGTTAAAGTCATCTAAGAGCAGTGACTGAGGAAGAGCTACAACAAAGTTAATGATTATGATATAATGCAGCAACACTGACGTAGCAATTGACTGTAATGATTTATAAAAATTATATCATGAGTTAATCATTATCTGACAGTCTGAGCAGTGCTGTATGAATTCTTAAAAAATGATATAGAGTTTCTGAATATATAATGATTTAACAATTCATTCATAAGATCTATAAAAGTCTGAATGTTCAATTTCATCATGAGTCAACTGTAAGACATCTCTTATGAGATCATCATGCTTTAAAATGCACAATCTCTGAACACTTTCTGAATCAACATGATAAAGTAAGCCTGTCTTACTCAGTTCAAATGATAGAACAGCTTGATCAGCCTCATTAAAACAGTTGTTTGCTTGAAGAGTTTATTAAACTTTGTTTCAAGACTTATCTGCTGTATAATCAGTGAGAAGACAGGTCTTGAAGGTGTCACTCATTTTAATTAAAATTATAATATAAACATATGCCTCTCTGAAAAAGCTGTCAAGGATGTCATCTTTCATAAGAAAACTCTGATTGAACTGCTGACTCTTCAGTTTAAATAAGGCATTTAACACATAATTCATTCAGCCTTTCTTATAATGTACCTCAATGTCAAAATGTTGAATGTATTCAGAGGCTCAAATTAAGTGCTTATTTTAATGATCACTCAACATTGCTGAGAGATTGATTTGTTTAATCAGATTAATGAATGCTTCATGATCAATATAAATGATTACCTGCTGTAGTGAGGATTTTATTAAATGCTTAATCTTCATAACTATTTATATTAAGTCTGCAATTTTAAGCTCAGTCAGTCAATAGTTCTTTTCAGCCTTGTTAATGACTCAGCTTAAAAAGAGAATAAGTTAAATTTAACTCTTTTGTGATTTCATCATGCTGTCATCCTTGACATGATAAATCATGATGTTTATACTCAGCTGAAAAGCATTAAGGTTTAAAAACATTGATTTGATATAATTGTAATGAGTCAACATGATTGAATGAGTGAATAGTGATTGCAACTGATGAAATGATTTTAATTCTGCTGATGTAGAAGTGAAGATATTAATTTTAATTAACTTAATCTTCTTGACTCAACCTGATAAAGAGATGCTCTTTAAAAGAAGAGTTTTTCATGACTGCAGCAGAGTTGAAATCTGAGCATAAAAAGATATGTACTGCTTAAGGTAATTGATCATATCAAGAATATCTTTAATTGCTTCAGTGATTTTAAGAATTCTAGCTGAGAGATGACCTGTAATTTCTCTGTTGCAGTAAATAAATTGAACATGTTCATCTTCTGACTTAAAAGCTGAATTGACAAGTAGTTTATGAATGACTTTGTTGACTTTAGAGTGATGTTGAGCTCATAAAGTGTTCAGAAAATGACTTTCAGGTGATCAATATGCTTCAGTAATAATTTTGAGTAAATTATTATGTCATTCATGTAAGCTCTTGAATAAGCCTGATGAGGTCACAGGATCTGATCAATTATTCATTAAATATAAAAAGAGTTATTACAATAATTCATGACAGCAACATAAAACATCTCCTGATCACAGTGACTAATGATGACTAGATGATGACAGTGTTCAGTTTTAACACATCACTGATAAAAGAATAAAGAGCAGTTCACTGTTGATATCATGATTGAATCATAAACTGCTGCTATAATGTCTGACTGTAACAGCATGAGATATATGTCAAAGATTGTTATCTGATTTAAAGATCTGATATCAACAACTACTTAACTTTTTCAGAAGCCGTCAGACATCATTCTTCAAACAACAAAGCATGAGTAATTAAATGAGGTAAGTTGATCAGATCATTTCAGCTTTTTCTGCTCTTGAAGTTTATTAAATTTCTTGTTCACCTCATCTTTATCTGTCTTACTCAGAGGGTAAACCTTTGCCTTGCACATGTACTTTGATTGTCAGTTGTTGATGAGTGATATAAGCATTCAATTTCACTCTGAGATGTTCATAATGTTGTCATGATTCTCTCACAACCTGAGGTATGCTTGAACAACTTGAGTCAGGTGCTGAACTGCTTTTGAATTTATAACATTATGTATTATAATGCTGTTCTTCAATAATATTGTCACTGTTTCAGTGTTGATGTTCTCAATTAAATTAAGCATAATAAATTTCATGTTTACAGCAGTTAATAATGCTTCTGCTGTAATGAAAGTTTTAATAAAGTGTTTAACTCAAGAACCTTGATTTCTTCTTGACTTAATAAAGATTGCAGTCAGAGGTAGATCATTAACTTCAGCATGAAAACACTCTTCTTCATCATACTCAATAATTGAGCTCAGCCGGCTGTTTCACTGAATCATGATTGTTTTGTTTGTATCATTTTGAATCATTATGTTAGTCATTGAGCAGTTAATGACATGAGTAAAAACACTTATGCCTTTCATTTTATGCTTCAGTTCAAACAGGAGGTCTTGATCAGTGAGTAAAGTTATAAAATTGTCATGTATTTGTATTGATATTGACTGTGTTGAAAACAGAGCTATGAAGACTTCTGTTAAGTCAATCACTGAAACCTGTGTTCTCTGATTCAACTGTGATGAGACACTGAGGTTGATCTCAAGTCTCTCACAGGAGTGTATGACTGTGACTTAATAAAAAATATTAATGATTATACTCTTCAGTCTCATTATATTCACTCTTATAAGCAGTTTAGCCTTGAGGTTATTGATTAAATGAACTTCATGAGTAATCTTCACAGTCTGATCATCCTTTTCAGGTATGTAGAGGTCAATGATGATGAACTCTTCACACTTGTGTATAATGAAGCCTATGCCTCAGACTGATATGAGTGAGGTCATTCACTTGATTGATATGTGTGAAACTTTCTTTTTTAAGTACTCATGATTCATCAGTGACATTATGCAGTCTGTGTTGAGGCAGACTGCTGTATTGCCCTGAGCAGGATGCAACTTCATCATTATAATGACATAATATCATTCTTGAAAGTACGCTGCACCATGGGTTGAGTTTTACCCAGTGGGTTTGGGTTTGAGTTGAGTTTGAGTTGGGTTTTGAGGTGAGTTATACGTGTCAAAACTCAACTCAGAAAAAACCCAACTCATTTAACTTAAACTCAGAAAATTCTGAGTTAACTCAGTACATACAAATAGTTATGATAGTCTTTATGATAGTCAAGAAAGTCAGTTCAAAAGGTGCCTTCTCAAGTCATTTTCAAGATCATTTTTTGAGGCCGTCATTGAAGTCATTTTGAAAGTCATTTTGAAAGTCACTTTGAAAGCTGTTTTTCAAGGCTGTTTTGAAAGTCATTTTGAAAGCAAAGCTGTTTTTTGAGGTCATCATTGAAGTCATTTTGAAAAGCTGTTTTGAAAGCTGTTTTGAAAGCCATTTTGAAAGCTGTTTGTCAAGGCTGTTTTCCAAGGCTGTTTTTCAAGGCTGTTTTCCAAGGCCCTCATTAAAGCTGTTTTGAAAGCTGTTTTGAAAGCCATTTTGAAAGCTGTTTGTCAAGGCTGTTTTCCAAGGCTGTTTTTCAAGGCTGTTTTCCAAGGCCCTCATTAAAGCTGTTTTGAAAGCTGTTTTGAAAGCCATTTTGAAAGCTGTTTGTCAAGGCTGTTTTCCAAGGCTGTTTTTCAAGGCTGTTTTCCAAGGCCCTCATTAAAGCTGTTTTGAAAGCTGTTTTGAAAGCCATTTTGAAAGCTGTTTGTCAAGGCTGTTTTCCAAGGCTGTTTTTCAAGGCTGTTTTCCAAGGCCCTCATTAAAGCTGTTTTGAAAGCTGTTTTGAAAGCTGTTTAAATGAGTCATATACGTGAACTTGAACTGGGTTACCCAGTGAAAACTCAACCCAAACTCAAAAAAACTCAACTCAGTGTGACTCAACCCAAAAAAAACCCAACTCAGTCTGAGTTGAGTTACAATAGTCAAAACTCAACTCAAACTCAACCCATGATGCAGCGTACTTGAAAGCCGTAGTCATTGATTTTCTGATCACTGATATTTGATTTGATGATTTCAACAGAGGTGATTTTGCTGTTAAGTATAAAGACTTTGAATAACATGCTGTTGATGTTTAATACAGTGACTTCAAATGACATCTTGTTGATGTTCAGTATGATCATGATGTATGCTTTTTTCTTAAGAAGTTTCTTGCTTAACTGTACTCTGAAACATTCTTGATGAATGTGCTTATGTAAAAGATTATTGAAAAGAAAGCTGTCCTGACAGTTTTAACATTATATGCTTTTTATTGATGAGACATAATTAATGTTAACATCTTCTTCAGTGACTTAATCATTGTTATCTTGAACATTTCCCTCTTTCTTATTATAATCTTCATTGATGTACATTCTTTCCTGTCAATAAGTGTTGTTCATGTTGTAGTAATCATCTATGTAGGTTTGGTACACGTATCACTCATCAGGCTCATAAAGCTTACTATGCTCAGTGATAAGTGTAAGCATCATGTGGTAGGCTTTAATAAGCATAGAAGGTGATTGAGACTTATTCATACAACTGAGATACAGCTGCCTTGCATTTACTGATATTAATATAAAGCTTTACATCAGCAGGTAATAATCTGCAACAGGATTTTAATTTTAATTTAAGCTTTGTTGTTCATGATTAAATCAGAGCCTTGCTTAATCAGATTATTAATTATTAAAAGCAGGTGAATGAAAAAAATTATTATTATTTTCAGTAAATGAAAAGAAATTGCTGGCACCTGCAGAAGGTGAGTGAGGAATAAAAAATGTATTAATAAGAGAATTTGAGAAAAATGATTAATTCAAATTGAATCAATTAAATTAATTTAAGTATTGATTAAACTCTTGCTTGCCTTAATATCTGTTGCTCTCAGCTCATCAGCAATTTAGCAAGTTAACTTTGAGTTAGTTTTTAGCACTTTGAGTGCTCTGAGCTTCTGATCTCATGTCTCAGCTAACAGCCGCTCTTAGCATCCAATGAGAACTATGAGCTCAACCTTAAATCTTGAGCGGAACATCAAAATTTTGTGATAAAAAAACAGTTATTAAAACAATTGTTTAAACAAGTACACACACAGTGTTATAATAACAGTAAAACTTATAATAAGTAAACTTTTGCTAAAATTCACTTTTCTGCAATAAAAAATCATGATTTGTTGAGTCTGAAAGCACTCTATAAGTGTTGAGTTCTGAATATTTAAAGAACTTCAAGATTTTCATCACTTAAAAATTTACACACTCTAATAACTTTTGCACCTCAACAGATATAAAGAAACTTTCAATGCATAAATTATAAAAAACAGTATTATCTATTAATGTTAAATTAAAAGTTTCTTCATAACTGCTGTTGTTCTTAAGTTATATTTAATTCAAGTTTTCAACAGCGAAAAATCTTTCAAAAAAAGTCACATACTTTGAATAACTATTGCGCTTTTATACTTATAATATAACTTTCAGTCTATAAGTTGTAGAGAAGAAGCTATTAAACAGTTCTATAACTTAAAGTTTTTTTATAACTGTTGTTGTTAAAAAGTTACATTGATTTCAAACTTCCAGTGACGAAAATCACAACATTAATAAACAGACTTTTAATGACTTTTGAATAACTCAACAACAACAACACATAAAAAGAAAGTTTGTATAAGAAAACTCTTAAACAGCTTATTCTCTACAACTTATAAACTGAAAATTATATCATAAGTATAAAAGCGCAATAGTTATTCAAAGTATATGACTTTTTTTGAAAGATTTTTCGCTATTGAAAACTTGAATTAAATATAACTTAACAACAACAGCAGTTATGAAGAAACTTTTAACTTAATATTAATAAAGAATACTGTTTTTATAACTTATGCATTGAAAGTTTCTTCATATCTGTTGAGGTGCAAAAGTTATTAAAGTGTGTAAATTTTTAAGTGGCGAAAATCTTGAAGTTCTTTAAATATTCAGAACTCAACACTTATACAGTGCTTTCAGACTCAACAAATCATGATTTTTGATTGCAGAAAAGTGAATTTTAGCAAAAGTTTACTTATTATAAATTTTACTGTTATTATAACACTGTGTGTGTACTTGTTTAAACAATTGTTTTAATAACTGTTTTCTTATCACAAAATTTTGATGTTCCGCTCAAGATTTAAGGTTGAGATCAAAGCGCTCAAAGGGTGCTAAGAGCAGCTGTTAGCTGAAACATGAGATCAGAAGCTCAGAGCGCTCAAAGTGCTAAAAACTAACTCAAAGCTAACTTGCTAAATTGCTGATGAAGACAAGTGAAAAAGCCTATTACAGCTTAAAAACCATGACTACAAAGTAATACACAGATTGCAGATATTCAAGTTTCAGCAGAAACAAAAGAAATCACAATTAAAAAACACTTTGCTCAAGTAAAGCAATTGATTGCATGCAAAACATCAGTCTTTTACACTGATGAGTCAAAAATCAGTGTAAAGACAACACAAAGTACAAAAGACCACATAGGAGCTGAAATTTACTGTATAAAAGACAATTATATAAGTACAAAAAGCTACTTTCTAGATCAATACATGAAAGTATCATACTAGATGCAGAGCTTTATGCTATAATGCAGGCTACAAAACAAGCAATATAAACACAGTTTTTAAGAAAAAACATCTGAATATTTACAGATAGTTAAACTGCAATACAAAAATTATAAAAGCCTGCAAATACTGAAGTGTTACAACTTCTCTACAACTTATAGACTGAAAGTTATATTATAAGTATAAAAGCGCAATAGTTATTCAAAGTATGTGACTTTTTTTGAAAGATTTTTCGCTGTTGAAAACTTGAATTAAATATAACTTAACTTGAATTAAATATAACTTAACAACAATAGCAGTTATGAAGAAACTTTTAATTTAACATTAATAGATAATACTGTTTTTTATAATTTATGCATTGAAAGTTTCTTCATATCTGTTGAGTTGCAAAAGTTATTAAAGTGTGTAAATTTTTAAGTGATGAAAATCTTGAAGTTCTTTAAATATTCAGAACTCAACACTTATACAGTGCTTTCAGACTCAACAAATCATGATTTTTTATTGCAGAAAAGTGAATTTTAGCAAAAGTTTACTTATTATAAGTTTTACTGTTATTATAACACTGTGTGTGTACTTGTTTAAACAATTGTTTTAATAACTGTTTTTTTATCACAAAATTTTGATGTTCCGCTCAAGATTTAAGGTTGAGCTCAAAGCGCTCAGAGGATGCTAAGAGAGGCTGTTAGCTGAGACATGAGATCAGAAGCTCAGAGCGCTCAAAGTGCTAAAAATTAACTCAGAGTTAACTTGTTAAATTGCTGATGCATTATCATCTTTCTTCTCATTTTCATCATTCTTCTCTGATTCCTCTGACCCCTCTGACTCCTCAAAAGGAGAAAAATCTTCATCATCATCATCATCATCATCATCAATGACAGCAGGCAAACGCTTTTAGAATTAAATACAGATTAACTTATCTTAGCAGTTAAGAAAAAAGATGCAGAGAAGGAGATTGAACTGAGTATCTCATGATATTCAAGATATCTTTGAGAATGACATTAATGCACTTAATCTGCTCAAGGAGCAGAAGGCTGATCTTGATAATAAACTTTAATTTCAACAGCTTCTGATGATGATCAGCAACATGAAGATGTGCTGTAATCTTCTTATTATAACACTTTTGGCACGCCTTGAGGGTGGTCAGGAGAACAGGTGAAGGAGTGTTGATATTAACTCTGTTGATTAAGTGAATTAATATGTTTATCTTGCACATGAACCGCGCAGGGACCTTGAATCATCAGTGAAGTACAACAGATGAGCATGTTAAACTTATTAAAAGACAAGCTTTATAAAAATTAACACAATATGCGCACTTGACATTCACATGAGTATCACAAACCTGCGTGATATCTTCAGTGAAACAGTGACTGCATCAGAGGCAAAATGATTTAATGAGGCATGCATGAGAGCCTGTGAAGCACTTGATAATGAATGAGCACTATATGATGTCATGCATTAATCATGCATGTGCAGAGCCTGTTTCTCTGACTTATAAGCATGATAACTGATGTTGCAGTGATGAAGAAGGTGTGATTTGAGAATGTGTAAATGATGTTGCAGTGATGCATCACTGCTCTTGCAAAGGTTGATGGCAGAAGGTTGAGGAGTTGATAATATTTATATTTTGAAACTTTTATTATGATATTATCACCTGTGACCTGAGTAGTGTTATCATAACACTGTTATGATTTCACTGCTGTGACTTCACTGCTGTTGCTCTGCTCCTCAGAGTTTTCACATTCATGTGATTAACTCACCTCATTATCACCTCACTTAATCAGCGTCAGCGCTGTCTCATCAGTTCAACAGTTAATTAAGTTTTTTAATGATCACTCATCTTTCTGCGCTGAAGGGCTGACGCATAGAGGAGAGGCAATTGTCATGAGTTAATGATAATTCAGAACTTGCGTAGAGTGTGTGCTCTACAGGTGACTTGACAGCATTAATGAGTCACATGAAAACTCTGCACTGCTCAATCTCATCTTCATTCCTTAGTTATTAGTTTTATATAATTAAGATCATATAACCTTTATACATTTATATCTCATGCTGTTATGAACCTTGACTATACTTCTCTTTTTAATAAAAGACGCTATAGTCTTACACCTGATATGCTTTTTGAATAATAGCAAAGGAAATATCATCTGATTCAGGTGCTTTCTTTGCAGAGGATGTAAATATAACTTGTTTAACTTTATTTTCTGTTAAGTTTAATCAATTTACATGTATTGTGTCTTGATTATTATTAATTTCAGCTGTAAAAGGTTCTGAATACATTGCTGTAATGAATGCTTGACATTTGTCTTGAAAATTCTGACATAATATATCATTTTGATCTTGTATTGATGATATTTTCTTCATAAGTTGTGACTTTGTGTATTTATATACTTGAAATACATCTTTTCCACTTGCTTCTGTAAGAAATGTTGTTCAGGGTTTTTGTTTTGCATTTTTAATAACTTGAAAGTACTCAGATCTGCTTGTTGTGAATTTAATTCACTGTCTTTCAGATTAATTCCTTTTGTTGTAATGTCTTCTTGCTGTTAATATTTTTTTTCTCAGCCTGATGAGGTCTTCTGTTCATCACACTTTAAATTTGTTGCATGATTTATGTCTAGAAATATTGTTTTCCGCAGTTTATGCAATTAAGTTTTTTAAATTTTCAGTCATTTGTTTTAATGATTAATTTAAACTTATTGCTTTTACATTTTGCTGTAATTCCTTTGTAAAGTTCTCTTAATCCACTTTTTGTATATTGAACAACATGTTGAAAGAACTTTTCATCAGTGTAAGGTTTTCAGTAATTATGAAAAACTGAATAATCTCATGATCTGAATCAGTATACACTTCTTCATTAACTTGTTAATCAATTATTTCTGGTATTAATTGATTTATTGCAAATGTTAAATCTAGAACTGATGAATATTATCTGTTTACAATATGTCTGATGAATGTCATGACGTCTGATATATTAACTAAATCACAGTGATTTGTTTGCAGTCATTGTAATAAACTTTCTGCATTTTTTGCCTCTGTAATTGTAGAATTTCATCATGTATGATGTGCATTAAAGTCTTCACAAACTAATATTTTAATTGTTGCACTTATTTGACTTAATGCTCTTTTCATTGTTCATGTATTTAATTCAGGCTGAAGAGACCTTTCATTATATACATTTAACAGTAGAATTTCTTTTAAATCTGATGCAGAAATAAACAGAGCTTGTAAATCTGCATCTTTTGATATATTTAATCTAGGCGTGCATTTTATTCCTTTGTTTATTTTTATAATAAATGTTAAAACTCATGATCTGAGTTCTGATGTTGAGATAATGCTAGTAAATGCTGAGTGTGAAATAATATTATTATTTGACTCAATTCATGATTTTTGAATTAACACAATATTTATTTTCCTCACTGCAGCTTTTAAACATGATTGCATGACATTTGTTGATTTATTGCAGTTATGTTGAAAAATTTATATTTTAAATAATTCCTGCAGGTCTGTGTTTGAATGCTGTGTGTTTATATTACATATTATTTATTTATGATTAAAGGGTCTCTGTCTGCTGAATAAGGTTCAACTGCTTTATAATATTCACAGTCTTTGCTATTTACCTGGTGATTTTCTTTGCAATTTACACACTTTATTATTATGTGACTGCATATTGCTTGTTCCTTTTTGCAAATAAAGCATGTGTGCTTCCTGATATAATGATTTTCAGTGCATATTTGGCATTTGACTTCATGCATGCATTTATGCTGTGTGTGGCTGAATCCTTGATATTTAATACATTGTTCATACAGTTTACAATCTGTGTATTTCATGTAGACTGTCATTTGAGTCAGGTCAGGTCAAGTCAATGATCAGAGATTTAACTTATGAGTTCAACTTCTTCATGAACTTGATATTCAGTGATCAATCAAGTTAACTCTGAGGTACTCACATGAACACTGAACTAATCATATACAGTTAATTTTGCTTAATCATCATAACAGTAGTAAATTTAATATAAGTAATAACATCACTTTTCTTCTCATGTTATCACAGCTTTGCATTATGTTGTTATCAAAGATAAGTATTGTGATAATTGAATACTTTTATATATTTATAATTGAATTATTAATCTGCAAAGACTGATATTATACATTGTGAGCACTGTGCAAACATGAAGAAAAACATGATATGTTAAAAAAGTAATGCTCAAAGGTAATACTCAAAGGTAATGTTTATCTAGAATTTGTGATGATTATATACTTTTTTTAATTTTGCAGACTGTATCTGTAGTTGATCTTGTAACACAACTTAATGTTGATCTGCAGACAGCAATATTGATTGATTGATGCTGATAATGATGCATTATTCATATGTTGAATTCATAAGTTGCTTATCTCAACTGACGGCAGTTGATCTTCTCTGAGCTTCACTTATTCATGCTGAAGTGAGGAAGGTTATCAAGTCATCAGATGATAAAAATATATTAAAATCATCTTACTCTCTGCCCTCTGACACATCTTCAATCACAATAAAGATGTTTAAGTCATCATTTTACTTTATTTGTGCTCTCATCTGATGCATATCAGCAAGTTCATCTACTTTCATATCATTCAAATTGTTCATGTCAGACTCATCATGACTATTGCTGTTCATTGTCATTATTTTATGCTTGACAGAGGTAAACTTTCTTCATTGAAGTGTTTTTATGAACTCATAAGTCTCCTCCTCATTTATTATAATTAACTCATTCAGAACAGAGGCTTCTTAAACTCAGATTTCAGAGATGCTGACTTTCTCATCATTGTTATCATCATCAACAAGGTCATTCAACAAGGTGTTTCACTCATAATATTTAATTAAACAGAGCATACATATAATCTCAGTGCTTAAATATTCATGTCATCAATTGCAGATGTCTTTAATCATATTGAAGATGCATTTCACATTTATTTTAAAGACACATACAGCAAGAACATCTCTTGTCATTTAAGAGAAACCTTTAAGATCACTGTAGTTGACACTTCACATCTAATGATGTAATTAACTCAAGCCTCATATTGACATTACCTTTGAGCATTACCTTTAGTGAATCATTAGCATAATTGATTGACATAAAAAAATACTTAAAGATATCATCTTAAATATTTATTCATTATTAATCCTTCAGCTCTGTCTGTTTAATTAATATGTTAAAATTCATATTCTGTGATTGATCTGCAGTGATAGTTGAGTTTATAGTCAGACTCTCATATTTCAAGTAATGTAAATCATAGTAGTCTTGAAATTATTGATTTTATTTAATTTCTTAAGATTTTGTTACTTCTTTCCTCTATGATGTATTAATTATGATCAAGCAGATATATGCATTAAAGTTATCTTATACTTGATCATTTTATATGACAGGTTTAAAACAGTTGTAAGATTATAAATTCATCATTAATTTGTCTGTGAATTTTTATAACAATCTCTCAACTTATCCTGGCAGGCTTTCAGAGCAGTGATCAGTTTATGTTTTTAAAAAGTAATTTTTAATTACACTCAGCAGCAGTGATCTGCAATGTGATTAATGAGTTGATTATACACATATCAGGTTTTATGTATTGTAACTTCAGTAATTTTTAAAAGTGCTGCAGTTCAGTCTTTAAATAATTTTAATAATATTAAAAGATAACAGACCTGTTCTCATTTTGAATTAATGATTATAAGAACTCAGAGCTTTCTATCTTGTTCATTAAAGACAAAGTTGCACAAGGTCTCTCATAGAACATAAATTTAAAAAAGCATGTCATATGTGAAATTTCATCACATCTTGACATCTTGAATCATTTAAAGAAATTTTTAATTTAAGTTGTTTATATAAACTTGTTATTGAATATCTGCAAATCATTTGAATCTCTGTGAGGAAGAGTTGATTATGATTAAAAGATATTAAATCTGTCACATGTTGTTAATATTCAGACATTATCAATGAGCATTATCATTTCACTTGCTTTTTACATGATGTTAATTAAAGATACCTTCTCTTGAATCTTTATCAACTTGTTCATATTTTATATCTTCACATGATGATTGTTTCTGATGTTTACATCAAGTGACTTCAATAAAGCCTTGACAGCAAGAGCTAAAACATGTGTCATACATGATATTATTATTTCAGCATTATCTCATTAAATATCATGATCACTGCTCAAGACTGACTTCAGATGTGTGCACATAGTGATGTTATTAAAAACATTATTCATAATGATAATGAAGAGCTTGTCCTTGATTTTAAATGTCTTCAAAACATTAAGAACATGTGAGCATTTAATGTATAAAACTCATCAGGTGCTAATTCAGAATAAAAAGAATTATATTCAATAATGATGCAGTCTTGTGAAGATAACTTTCACTAGCAGATCATTCTCATGAGGGAGCTCAATCATAAATATCACTTCTGACACTTCATGAAAGTGATTAAAGAAGTCAACATCATTGATGACACCTCATGAAAATGTGATTCAATAATGAACATCTTGTAAAAACAGCTTCATTAAGGTGACTGCTTTGCATGAATCAACCTTGTAAGAGAGCTCAGTCAATGAACATTACTTCAACACTTCATGAAAATAATTAAAGAAGTCAACATCATTGATGACTGTGACTGTGAGCATTCAATGTACAGAACTCATCAGGTGCTAATTTAAAATAAGAAAAATTATATTTAATAATGATGCAACCTTGTGAAGATAACTTTTGCTAATAAATCAACCTCACAAGAGAGCTCAACTAATGAATATCACTTTTAACACTTCACAGAAGTGATTAAAGGAGTCAACATCATTAATGACACCTCATGAAGATGAGATTTAGTAATAAGCATTTTGTGAAGACAGCTTCACTGAGGTGACTGCTTCACATGAATTAACCTCACAAGAGAACTCAGTCAATAAATATCATTCTCAGCACTTCACAGAAGTGATTAAAGAAGTTAACATCATTAATGACATCTCATGAAGGTGTGATTCAATAATGAACATCTCATGAAGACAGCTTCATTAAAGTGACTGCTTCATAAGATCTTCCTCAGACTGATTAACTTCAAAAGAGATATATTATGAGGTTAAAGTGTGTCTTACTTTCTTTCTTAACAATAATTCTCTACTTACTAGCAATATCATACTATTGTGAATTATCAATTATAAGTTTAAGTCATTATTGTCACATAGCTTCATAATTCCTTAGTTAAGATATTACCTTATGATAATACACTTACAGTTTTATTGCTCTGATTCATTATAAGGATGCTGTTCAGCAAAAATAACTGAAAACTCATGAGCTTCTCAATTAATCTTCACAACAATTTCACAACCTGCTTCAGAAACTTCACAAGCAATAATTAATAATGATTTTATTATTTTTGATTCTCAGTCATGACACGTCACTTCTACATTCTCTGAGAAGTTCATCATGATGAATATCAAAATTCAACTTGTGAAAATTCAACTCATGAGTGAGAAGGAATGTACTAAGCAGACTGAGTTTAAAACTTGCAGATGATTTACATTAAATTTATCTTCAACTTTAAAATGCACCTGTTATGAAAAGTGAGTTAAAGATGAAGACCTTTATCATATGAAGAACTACTTTCACTTTCAACAGTATGTACATTAAATTAAGCATCTTCCTGTGAAGCTTCACTTTAAAGAGTCAGATCACTATCTGAATTATAAAATCATAAAGTGATGAGTCACACATCATGAAGAAAAGAGCTTAAAAGATACCTGAGAAAGTCAGAAGAACTTTTTAAAGTTTTTTTTAAAAAATCATGATAATTAAATGTATAATGCATGAATGAATTAAATGAATTGTCACAAGTTAAATAATGAATTTGATGATGAGTATCTTCACAAGTCAGATAAACTTCTGATTTAAATAAAAAATGACATGAAGAATTATCATTAAATTCAGTTAATGATCTTCTTCAAGGGCTTGAATCATGTCATGAAGCAGAAGATTCATGAACACTCTGTGTTTTCAAACTCTCATGAAGATTTAATTACACTCATGAAGAAACTCTGTCTCAGCATCAAGACTGAAACTCACTTGTGAGTAATAATCATGAACAATGATTTCAGTGAAAGCACCTCTGTGAACTCTGTGAAGTGAAAGGATCACAAACTTACAACATTCATCATTACTACATCACATGATTCAGAATCTTCATGAGGAGTATTCTTTAATGAAGACTGCAACTACTGTGATAAGCATGAACATAAGGAACTGAACTGTCTTAAGAAGAAGTCAAACAACACTGTGAACAGAACTCTGTCAATTGATTTAATTAATAATAATAATCATGTCATGACAATCTCTGAGGTTATTATAAAGGTCACTGTGAAGCCTAAATTAAAAAAAGATACATTATTTAAAATGAAGACATGATTATGACTCACAGTACATCTTGCAGAAAGATTACTTTCAACTGTTCTTAATAATATTAATGATCTCAATCTCCTTCATAAGAATATTGTGAAGAGCTTATCTTCAGTCTTTAAGATGTTATCACTTCATTATGCTGAAGGAGATATCTTGCAGACTTATTTTATTTATCATGAAGTAATAAAGGTTCAGGACTCTTTTGAAGTTTGAAAATAAACTCATGAATCTTTTACCTCTGCTGACTTAAAGATATCAGTGATCTTAAGATTATCATGATTATGATGAAATAATTCAAAGGTTGACTTCATTAATCTTACAGTACAGTGAAGATCAGATGCAGAGAACTTTTTAATAACTTCACTGCTAAAAAAGATTATCATAAAAGGCCTCATGAGAAAACTCAGAGATTTTAAGATAAACTACATGATGCAGAGATTACAGATGATAAATTTTAATGAATTAAAAAACTTTATGAATCTGATTCCTGAAGCTTACAAGAGCCTCATGAAGGTTTTTTTAAAAACTTAAGTGAAAACTCTGCCTCCTCATTGTGAAAAAGATCACTCAATTAATTTATTAAAGAAAACAACATCATCTTTTGATCTTATGTACAATTTTTTCATGAAGGAGTTGACTGTACTACAGAAGTATTTAAATATTAATCTTGTAAATGAGTTTATTCAGCTGTCATGATCTTCTGCAGAAGCATTAATACTCTTTATATTTAAAAATGATGAAGACTTGCAGCTCTGCATGAATTATCAGAGGTTAAATGTTATTACTTAAAAGAACTGATACCCTTTATCATTAATTAATGAGATGCATTTTTTAAGATGAAGACATGATTATGACTCACAGTACATTTTATAAAAAGATCATTTTCAATTATTCTTGACAGTGCTAATGACCTCAATCTTCTTTATAAGAATATTGTGAAAGGTTTATCTTCAGTCTTTAAGATGTTATTACTTCATCATGTTGAAGAAAATACCTTGCAGACTTATTCTGTTTATCATGAAGTAGTAAAGGTTCAGGACTCTTTCAGAGTCTGAAAATAAACTTGTAAACCTTTTACCTCTGCTGACTTAAAGATGTCAGTAATCTTAAAATTATCATGATTACAATGAAATAATCTGAAGGTTGACTTCACTAATCTTACAGTACAGTGAAGGTCAGATGCAAAGAACTTTTTAATAACTTCATTATTAAAAAAGATCATCATAAAAGGCCTCACAAGAAAACTCAGAGACTTTAAGATAAACTACATGATGCAGAGATTACAGGTGATAAATTTTAATGAATTAAAAAACTTCATGAACCTGATTTTTAAAGTCTACAAGAGCCTCATGAAGGTTTTTTTAAAAACTTAAGCAGAAACTCTGCCTCTTCATTACAAAGAAGATCACTTAATTGATTTGTTGAAGAAAACAACATCATCTTTTGACCTTATGTACAATCTTTTCATGAAGGAGTTGACTGTATTATGAAAGTATTTAAATATCAACCTCATGAACAGGTTTATTCAGTTATCATGATCTTTCATGAAAGTGTTAATGCTCTTTATATTTAAAAATAATGAAGGCTTGTAGCTCTGCGTGAACTATCAGAAGTTAAATGTTATTACTTAAAAGAACTGATACCCTATATCATTAATTAATGAGATCATGAATCATGTCTGTGATGCTCAAATCTTTACAAAGATTGATGTCAAAAACACTTATTATCACATTCACATACATGAGGGTGATGAGTGAAAGATAGCATTTTGTATCAGGTATAAATTGTATAAATATTTAATTATATTTTTTGAGCTTATTAATACTTCTGTGAGTTTTCAGTCTTATATTCATGAAGTTCTTCATGAATATTTAAACATCTTCATGATTGTATTCCTGAATGATATACTGATTTACTCAACAGAAGAGAGTCAATATGAACAGCATGTTTAAATTATCTTGAAAGCTCTACTCATGACAGAGTTGTTCACAAAGCTTTTTAAATACTTATTTAATGTGAAGCATGTGCCCTTCTTGAGATATGTTATCACAGATACAGAGGTTGAAATGAAAATAAATCACATATTCATCATTGTCAACTGATCAGAGTTAAAAAGTATATGTGAAGTGCAAACATTTCTGAGCTTCATGAACTTTTATTAAAGATTCATACAAAGCTTCTCATGTATCACTGCACCTCTCATAAAGATCATTAAAGGGTTTAATGCAAAATCAAACAAGAAGTTGATTTCATGAAGAGCAAGTTTTCTGTTTTTGAAAATACAGACTGTCTTTAAAGTTCTTGTATAAACTTTCATTATCACTCTGTTCCTGCAGCATTTCAACATCACATTATTAATACAGCTTGAAATGAATGCTTCAAGGTATGTGATCTCAGGCATTCTCTCACAAAAGCACTTTGATGAGTGAAGAGTTACAGTTTATTTCTCATGAAAGATGATACCTGTGAAATGAAAATATGAAACTCATGATGAAGAGCTGCTCATGATAATTGAGAATTTTCATCATTAATGACATTATTTAGAAGGATTCACTCATTCAGTTGAAGTACTATCAGATCATTTAAGCTTATGAAGCTTCATGATTACTCATAAGCTCTCATGAAGACAGGTTTGATAAGTGTTGACTTTATCAACTTATGATTTTGTTATCACTTATTAAAAAAGAAATTTAAATTCTATTAACAACCCTTCATGAAGACTTGATCATTAATGTGAAGTGAAACAAGAGGATCAAACTGAGAATATTTTAATATTGTAACAAATGCTGTTCCTGACAGTAATTTTAATTTCAGTTAAACTTAAAGATGACTTATTAACTCAGGAGGTACATCTTCATGAGGTATTAATTGCAGGCATAATGAGTTCCTGGCAGTGAAATCAACAGAAACAAGCCTCTGAGACTGTTTTAAATGAAGAACTTTATGAGGAGGTTGATATCTCTCTCATTAAAATGTTACTTGAATTCTTGCAGATTGATCCTCTCATAAAGCATATGCTGAAACAAATCACTGCTCATGAAGTTAATTCAAAAATGTCAGGTTCTCACTCATTTTAATCATGAAGAAATGACCTTTTATACTTTAACTCAGTGCTTTATATACCTCATGTGAAGTCATTATGACTTGAGATTATTAAAAAGCATCATGATGAGTTACTTGCAAGTCACCTCATAACAGAGAAAATCTTTACTTTGATACATGCAAAGTACTACTGATTGAACATGCAGAAGCAAATTCAGAAATATTATAATTTTTATCTTGTCTGTCAAGAAGTCAGAGTCATTCATGAAAAATAATTTAAATTATTACAGCTCATACTTATTCTGAAAGAACTCTGAGAGGTATTCACTTTAAACTTCATAACTGATCTTTCAGAGAGTCATGCTTATGAGGGTGTGTATGATGTCATATTGATGATGATGTGTAAATTCTCAAAAATGACACATTATATTTCAGCCAAAAAGGACTGAACTGCTGATTAACTCATGAAGACCTTTATTAAAGAGATTATTAAGCTGCATGAAGTCATTTAAGCTTTAATTTCAGATCATGAATTTGTTTTTACCTCATGACTCTGAGTCAACCTGATGTTCATGTTGAAGATTAATCACTGATTGAGCACTGCCTTTTATTCACAAACTGATGAGCAGATTGAATAATAAAATAATATGTTAAAACAGTACCTGTGAAGTTATGTTAATTATCAACAGAACAATTGAGCCTCACTTTTAACATTAATTGAGTTTATGTACAACATGAGCTTATACTCTTTTACTGAAAAGACATCATTTAAGATCATCTATGACTTCATATTTAGATTGAATATGCTCACTGCAAAGGAACTTATGAAGTATTCTGCAGTTAAAGAAATTATCACTGAAGCTGAGCAGCTTGTGAAGCATTTTTATAAGATTTAATTAAAGTCTGCAGAGCTCTTGTGAAGTTTTAAGAGTATCAAGTTAAGCATTATAATCAGTCTCATCTTGATGTGATTTATAAAGTCAGACAGTTGATTTGATTGAAGGTTAAAAACATAACCTTGAAGTGATCCTCATGAAAGCTGAATTAACAGTGTTATGAACTCTTTCAGATTATAAAGAAGATTGAGAATATTGTTTATTAACTGAAACTACTGAAGAAACTTTATATTCATGATGTGTTTCATGTTAATCTGCTTCATGATCATAAAACATGAGCAGATGAGGATACATCAGAGTTTAAATTACTTCACTTCACAGAGGACTTGTTATGATATGATTATGATTTTATCAATAATGCTTTTTTCTTTACTTCATGAGCGCCTTCCTTTGCTACGTGATAGCTCATACTAGTAATGTACTTATATAATCACAGTTCTATGAGAATGATTCATTAATAATACACACACTCATAATTGATCATATCATTACAAATTGATAACAACACCTCATTCATAACATCATTGACTGTCTATGATAATCAGGCTGATTGTCATCAGATTAAGTCTTTCAATAATTGACCTCTCATGCAATTTTTGTCAAATATGATAGCAGGTTTTTATTAAACTTTTTCATTGCTTCATCTGCTTCATGAACTGATGTGATTACCTGCTGCTGCTGATTTTTATTCTCTTTCATTTCTGCTTTTATTATTAAAAACTGATCTTTCATCTGTTCTTTCAATCATCAGTTTGTTAAAAACTTGTCTTTCATCTGTTCTTTCAATCATCTGTCTCTCATTTTGTTGTTTGACTTAAGATTCCTCATTCAGCCTCATTGAGTCTATCAGACTCATTGCAGTCATCATGATTACTTCATCAGACTCTTCATCACTTTCCTCATTAATAGCTTCAGAAATTACACATTTAGCTCAGCAGGTGAATGCCTTTTTACAGAGTGAACATGCCTGAGCTATTAAGGTTAACTCATCTGTCAAGCAGTTCATAACTCAATTCTTATGATCTCATGATATACTCAGAGTAGCTGATCCGTCTATCTTTAATACTTAAACTCAATTGAAGTTCAGGGAATCACTCTTTTAATCAGTGAATTGAGTCATTAATCATCTCAAGTTATGTCAAGCTATTCAGCGCTTGCTTGAAGTCATCAAAGGTGTTAAGAACTTTACATCATAATTTTTCATGACTCATCTCAATGAGATCAGTTCTGAGTTAAGTTCAGCTTCTACTGAAACAACTTCCTCAGGAGCAGGTATGAGATGATTTAATGATGTTATTAAAAATATACTCTGCTTTAATTCAATGACTCAGGCTCATGAGGGAACTGATTTCTTCACAGATCAATGATGTTCATTATGAAAGCTCATGACAGCTCAATCAGTCAAATCATCTGTTGAATAATTATTCAAGAATCAACATCCTGATAATGACTGAAAAGCTGATGATGTTGATTTCTTCAACTCAGAATATGAAGGAAATGAGCTGATTGTTAATTCAGAATGACACATTTTCTATAAGAATATTTATATTTTTATTAATTAACTAAAGGATCTGACTCCTCAGAGAGGTGAACTCAAGTTATGTACAGTTTTATCACAGTGTCTTCATAAAACTGCACTTATCTGACACTCAACAGAGCTCATCAATCTGAAGAAGACTTTACTCTGAGATGCATCTCTCAGTATCTGATATGTCATCTTGATTAATTGATTCAAAAAGTATGACTTAGTTGCTCTACAACATCTACAAACTGAGTATTATACTATGACAGATGCATGAGATGAAAGAAGTTCATGATTTTACACTCAGAATATCTTTCATCATGTTAAAGCTGCTGAGTTAAGCTTTATTTACAATCAGTTGATCATGACATGAAATAACCTTGCTCTGAAGTTCTGTTGAGATATTTCAGAACTTATCCTCACAACTATTATAAATCAATTCTTAAAACAACTGAACAGTAAGTTGAACATCTGATATGAGATGATCAGATGAGATCAGCTGAATCAGCTTCATAAGTCTGCAAATCAATTTAACAGGAATAAGCAATTTGATCAGTATAAGAAGTTTTCATCTCATCAAAATCCTTATTCAAGACAGCCTGTTTTTCCTACTTATTCAGCATATGAGTAATCATATGATACTTTTCCTTCTAGTTGACCTTTCTATTCTAGTTATAACAATAATAATCAAGATCAACAGTCACAGTCATTAACATCTCAGCTGCTCATCATCAGAGCTTCACTTCAGATCATTGATGAAAAAAACATGTTCACTGAGCAAGCTCAACAATCAAAAGGATTGACAAATTCAGGGTGAAACTATCAAGATCAAAGACAGTCATGATGACTTAAACTCACTGCTTATGTTGCTGATAAATGAGATGAGTTAACAGCTTACAAATCTCCTGCATCTGATGAGCTCAGTGAACTGAGCTCAGATGAATCATTATTATACTCATCATTCAATGATGAATATGACTACCCTACTGATTATTATGCTGTTAATTTAAATCTGAAATATTATAACTCTGACTACTATAGACCTGACGTTGACTCAGGTTATTCACATGACTTCATGAAAGACTCACATAACTATTTTGTGACCTTCATCATGAATATTAACTGTCAACATTGCAGGGAGGAATTTCCCTTCAGGAATAAGTTACATAAGCACTTTAAAGAAGGCTGTTTATGAAGTGTCATTTCACTGAAGAAGCTCACAGGAAATGCTTTTCTTATTAAAGCACTCATCAAAGTTCTTCATATCAGTGCAAAAGTAGTTACTTCATCAGTCAATTCAGCTACTGATATCAGGACAGGCTATGACTTCAGAAATTAACATTACATTATAACAGAGGTCAAGTTAGCACCTGTATGTTTTTAAAAGCAGTTTATCTGAACACTGAATGTTCAGTCACCTTGATTAATTAAGCTTTTTTACACAGTCAGCTACCTACAGTCCTCATACAGATCATGACATCATCAATCTCAGTATGAAGCATTAACTCAAACAAGCATTCAATCAATGAATATGTCATACTACTCATCTATTTAGCAGGCAATAATGACAATGAGGATATCATAAATGCCCTGATTATGAGAGAAGCTCATATCATTGATGAGCTAAAAGTGAAAATGCTAATTGAAATGAACATTATGAGGCTGAAGCAGATGAATATTATAACATTTAAGAAGTCAACTTACATTGACAGCTGCAAGACAATTATAATCATTAATACTCAATCACAAGGACCTCTGATTCAATGAACAGTTCATGCAAAATTCATTATAAACATTTTATTAAATACTCAGCTGATTATTCTGATGCATCACACAACTTTACCTGAAAGCAGAGACTTTCTTTTTAAGTTGAGTGAGAACATGTATCTGTCTTTATACACTCACTTAATCAATGCCACCTTCAGTGACATAATGATCAAAAATGACTTCAGTAAGATCATGACAATACTTCACAACTCACAGCTGAGTACTGTTCATGAAATCAACTATGATAATTGTTATCATGTAAAGGAGGACATGTTTGATCTGATTATTTAAATACTTAAATCTACACATCAAAAGAGTTAAATAAAAAAGATGTTCATCACCTGCAGAATTACTTTATTGATCATGATAGTATCCTCATTAACAACTGAGTTAAAGTCAACTACAGTCAACTTGAACTCAATCATGTTGAACAGAGCCTTCAAGATCATTCTACTCAATGAGGTCATCATTCATGATGACAAAATCATGTTACATGTCATCATGCAGGTGATTGATGACTATTTTACTTTATGAAAGAACTTTAACTCCTTCATTAATCTTTCTGAAGAGCATTGAATGAAAATATCATTGAAGGCAGATTGAGAGTTGAAGATCTTTAACAGAGCAAAGGTATATTCACTTAATATTTAAGATAAAGAGGTTGTGAATAAGATGTTCAATGCTCTTCATGAGCAAGATTGAATGAATTGAATTAAAATTAACACCTTGTTCAGTTATCCTGTCTTCATTATGTGAAAGACCCTATCAACTGATGAAAAGAAAGGCTGAGCAGTTGTGAATATTCAAGAGTTAAATTAAATCACTCAGTTGAATGTTTATCTTCTTTCTCTACAATTTAATATAATAGCTGTGATAAAGGGCTGTGAATATATCACTGTCATGAATTGTGCTTCTTTCTTCTACCAGTGGAGAGTCTGTTCAGAGGACAGACACAAGTTAACAGTGATTAATCACTGAGGTTAGAAGTCATTCAATGTAATGATTATGAGTTATAAAAACTCATCAGCTTATGTTCAGCAACAAATTGATAAGTTATTACAGTCATACCCTTACATCAAAGCTTATGTTGATGATGTGATCATATTCTCAAAGACACTTGATGAACATTTATCTCACTTATGAAGTATCTTCTTCATGTTTATCAAATTCAGCATATTTATTCAGCTCATCAAGGCTTATCTAGCTTACTTGTCAGTTCAGTTACTAGGGCAGAAGGTCAACTCCTTGAGATTATTAACAACATCAAAGAAAAAACTTCTCATTATCTTGAAGCTGAAATTCCCCTGAAGTCTCATGAGCTGAAGATGTATTTAAGCTTCATTAAATGATTATGAGAATATGTTCTGCATTACACAGCAGTTATCAAGCTTCTACAAGAGTGAAAAACTGAGCTACTAAAGTCTTCACTGAAGGCAGGAAATTAATGAAGATCTTTTACTTTCAGGATCTGACTAAATGAATTAATCACAACAGAGGTAATTTCATTCTGTACACTTCAAGACTTACTCTTTAAATCTAGTTACCTCATTCATTTCAAGCTTACTAGGCAACTATACGTCAACCTTGATGAAAGCAAAGAATTCAGATTCAGCGTCATGATTTATCATATTAAAACAGAGTGAAATTATGATACTGAAGATTATTCTTCATGAACTCAAGTTAAACTGATCTTGTTTCTGAGCAGACTACTCAGTGTTGCTGAAACAAGATATTAATCTACAGAGCTGAAAATAACTGAAATGATATGAGTGATAAAGAAAATCAGGCATATAATTAAATCTTTTCAAGCAAGTACTGTTATTTATACAGATCATGATGCTTCTCTGAGTATTATGAAGCAGATGACCTTGTTCATCATTTTAATTAATAAGTTTAATTTTCAACTTATGAGGGCTTCTGATTACCTGCAGCAGTTCAACCTTGATATTCAACATAAATCAGGTAAACAACATATTATCTTAAATGCTTTATTCAAGTTAATCAGCGTGAATGAGAGATCATCAAGTCATGAAGAGAAGCTTGATGCACTTCATGATTATGTTTACATTACCTCTCTGATGAAAATGAGCCTGGAATTCAAGGATAGCCTGATTCAAGGATATGCTGAGAACTCAGCATGAAAATGAATATTAAATTTACTTGATGATAATGAGATCTTAAGCATCAAGGATGCTGTCAAACTTTCTTTCATATGAGAGAACAGCTTCATTTTTCATATCAATGACTGTACTGATGATCATGCTTTTCAGCTCCGCCGGCTATGCATTTTTAAAAGTCAGATTAAGGAGATATTTGTCATCAATTATATCAGAGATAAACATTCAGGATTTGTGCACTCCTTTGAATGAATATCTTCATCATGATACATTCACGGCTTATTTAAATACTTCAAAGACTATTTGAAACACTGTCCTGAATGTCAGATGTATTAAACTTAACAACATTAATCATATGAGAGCCTGCAGCTCATAGAAACACCTTCAGTCTCATTTCACATTATTACAATTGACTTTATCCTCACTCTACTAATTATTAATGAAGACTTTGATATGGTACTGTCAGTGACTGATAAATTCAGCAAACAGATTACACTGATATCAGGGAAATCAACATGAACAGTCAAACAGTGAGCTATCACCTTACTTGATCAACTACAACTAGCTGACTGAGGTCTACCAAAAGTGATACTCTCAGACAGAGATCACAAATTCCTTTCTGAAATGTGAATGACAATGTTTAATCACCTGAGAGTTCAGCTGCTTTATTTCACAGTGTATCATTCACAGACTGATGAGCAAAGTGAGTGTATGAATTAAACAACTGAAATAGCACTACAGTTTTATATAATGATTTTAAATGAGCTTAAAAAATGACCTGTGGTTTTATCATGCCTTCAAGTTAATATGAACAACTCTACTAGTTCTACAGAGAAGTCATCAAATGAAACAGTTTATAAATTCACCTTGAATTAAGCTTTGAGCTTGACAGGACCTGAGTCAGCTGATTTATTTTTAATACATGTTTAAGTAGAAGCCTGAGATGCCATTAATTTCATCAACATGAATGTTAAACATCATTATGATTGTTGACATCAATTGTTATTTCTTGCTGTTAAAGACTGAGCTTTACTACGCCTGCACTGCAGTTATGTCATATCATCAATAATTAGTAAGAAGTTAAGCCAGCAATATGTAAGCTCTTTTTAAATAAAGAAACATATAAGCTGTTTGATTTATTAACTTGACATGCTCACTGACTGATGAATTCATTTCATTTTCATGATGACACAGCTGAAACCATGCCCGCTGTTTAATTCAAACTCATATGATAAATCACAGTCAGATCACTCACTGTCAGTTTTCATTGAAGAAGACACTGATAACTGAAAGTCATGAGAATTAAAAAAGATTCTTAACAAGCAGATATTCAAATGAGGCTGTGATATGATCACAAAGTATCTGATTAAATAAAAAGATTATGAATCTGAGTTTAACTGCTGAATGAATATAAAGGACCTTCAAGATGCTTTAAAGCTTGTAAGAGATTATGAGAAGATCATTGCAAATCAAATTGACTTAACATCAGCACTGAAGAAAGTCAGTTCACAAAGTGAGTTGCTTAAATGAAGTTGATCAAGGACAAAGGCCCCTGCGCTTAACACAACACTCATGATATCAGTCATCAATATGAGAGCATTACTCATGCTGATTATTATTACAAAAGCACTGCTTGCACTTAACTTAATGATGTTTGCTACTGTTATGAAAGCACTCATCATGCTCAGCTCATCAACATCTTTAATGCTTATCAGACTAAGACTTAAAAAAGTATAAATCATGAATTTATCAAACATAATGATGAGAGCATCAGCTTTCTTTCTTTTGTTGTGAGCAGATTGTTACAGCATGATTATAATTTTATTAATGATGTTTTTTTCTTTGCTTCATAAGCGCCTTCCTTTGCTACGTGATAGCTCATACTAATAGTGTACTTATATAATCACAGTTCTATGAGAATGATTCATTAATAATACACATACTCATAATTGATCATATCATTGCAAGACTCAGCTGAAAAGGAGTGAAAGATTAAAATTATAATCACCTCATGAATTGTGATCAGCTCTGAGGATAAACCTGTTCTACAATACTGCATTATGTGAAAAAAATTCTTAAAGATCACTTAAGAGTCTGTGAATAACATCTGCAACTTCAAGAAATTAATTAAAAAGTTTCATGAGAACTTTCTTGAAGCTCTATGAGTCATAATTAATGCTATTACATGTTCATGAGAAAATTAAGCAAAGGGTTAAGATCTCTTCTGCTCATCAAAGCATTAAGCTGCTAAAGAACTGAAAATGAAATCACTTCACAGAGGTCAGTCATGAAGCACTCTCATGAAGAGTGATTATGAAGAATATTTACAGACTGCTCATGATTTTGTTTATAATCAGTGAGCTGAACAAGCTGCTCTGAAATGATGCAGTCACAGAGCTGAGCCTCATTGTGAAAAGTTACCTCACAGGAGGTATGATTACATGAGACATTATTAACAACTTGTATGAAGAGAGGAAATAAATAAAAATTATTATCATGAATTTACCTGATGAAGGGTGAGAAGTGATTGAAGTTGCAAAGATTGTTGATAATGAAAACTCTGACCTTATGATCTGCATGAAGTCATTCATGAGGCTTAACAAAGTGAATTTAAATGATCTCATGAACAGCTGAACAGGCTCACAAATGAGCAATAATCATTATGAACACTGAGTCAGTGTATAAATTAATCATAACTTCATAAACATCTTGCAGAGGGAGACTCTTTTTCTTATTAAGTTTTAATGAGCTTCATGATATATTTTTTTATTTTATATTTTTTTTCTGATCTACAGGGTCATTTTTTTTTACTGTTATTAATGCATTATGAAACACTTCTCAGTGAAGGCTTGCAACTGTGAATGTCATCATACTCATGAGGATATGAGCCTTTAAAGGAAGAAAATAATGTGAGCATTTAATGTATGAAACTCATCAGGTACTAATTTAAAATAGAAAAGATTATATTTAATAATGATGTAATCTTATAAAGATAACTTTCATTAACAGATCAACCTCATGAGAGAGCTTAATCATAAATATCACTTCTGACACTTCATGAAAATGATTAAAGAAGTTAACATCATTGATAACATCTCACAGAGGTGTGATTCAACAATGAACATTTTATAAAAATAACTTCACTGAGGTGACTGCTTCATGTGAATTAATCTCACAAGAAAGCTCAGTCAATGAATATCACTTCAACACTTCACAGAAGTGATTAAAGAAGTCAACATCATTAATGACATTTTGTAAAGATGAGATTCAGCAATGAGCATCTTGTGAAGACAGCTTCACTGAGGTAATTACTTCACATGAATCAATCTCACAAGAGAACTCAATCAATGAATATCACTCTCAACACTTCATGAAAGTGATTAAAGAAGTCAACATCATTAATGACATCTCATGAAGATGTGATTCAGTAATAAACACCTTATGAAAGCAGCTTTATTGAGGTGACTGCTTCATAAGATCTTCCTCAGACTGATTAACTTCAAAAGAGATATATTATGAGATTAAAGCATGTCTCACTTTCTTTCTTAATAATAATTCTCTACCTACTAGCAATATCATACTATTGTGAATCATCAATTATAAGTTTAAGTCATTATTGTCATATAACTTTATAATTCCTTAGTTAAGATATTACCTCATAATAATACACTTACAGGACATGACATGTCAGAGTGACTTTAATATGTGACTCATTTACATGCTCAAATCTCAATAAGGCCTCATTGTAGTTTCAGTTATTATCAATGTAATAAGCAGTAATCATCAAGAAGGATAAGTGATTATGAGATTAATAATTTAAAATTAATAACACTTTACTGTTTATCTGAGCAAGACTTTTTTATACAGTGAGCATCACTTTTTGATATTGATCTGTGATAAGATTTTAAATTTTATTGTGACAAGATATCTAAATGTCATCTTAAAGCATCATAAGAGTGATATGAAGCTGCTTATTTTTAATGAATCAAAAGAAGGTGTTCATAAATATGAGTGCATTAATAATTTACTGTTCAAAGGCCTTCTTTATATATATAAGAATGTCAAGGTTGCATACTGTTCATTTTTAAGAAATATCATAAAGGCATTAGCTTTCAATATTAATACTGATAAGAAAGATAATACATAAAAAGAAACAAACTTACTGTTGACTGCAATAATTCATTTAATGTAAATTGTGAGTGCTTTCACTTAAGTGATATCTTGCAGTAATTTAAACATAAATGCTTTTTTATAATGCTGAAATCAATGTTCTTCATATTCAGGTGACTGATGACAGCTTGATAAAGTTTGCATTATAAGTTTAACTTTTCACTCTGCATGACTGTGACCTGCTCAAACAGGTTTCAGTGGTTGAAGGATTAAGTAATGAATTTTTATTTAAAATTGCCTTTCAGTTTGTCATGAGTGTGAAGATCATGTAGAATTGACTTTCATCACTCATGAAAAAGTTTCACATATCACTTGTCACTTTTTCAGAAAACATGTGTCTTGAGAGTGTTGCATTGAAGTGCAATAAATGATGATAGATTTTAAAGAACATGAGGTAAGATTTAAGTATTCTTAAATTCTTGAGAGGTTTGTGATTATGAAAAAGAAATAAGAATTTCTTCTGCTTCTAAGAGAGAAAAGTCATTATCATATTAAAACATATTAATAGAAGTGTATGCAGAAATTGCAGTGATGAGTGATTTAAGAAAGAAGATATTATTGTGTAAAAATAATTACATTTATATATATATCAAAAGAGATGTTGAATAAATATGTTACACAAAAAACCCTCTTTACTCTTGAAAGATAATGCTGAAAAATAATGATTAAAACATGTATATGAGGCATGTGTAACCCTGCAGTGTAATTGAACAGATATCAGATTACACATACTTTATATTAAAATACCTCTTTGCTCATTAAAGATAATCATCATGTTACATGTAATCCTGCAGTATTAATATTTGATTATATTTATGATGCATGAAAAAGCCTGTTTGTGCAACAAAGATGATGATCATGTTATAAATAATCTTACAGTGACTTATAATGATCTGTTAAAAGATATTAAGCTCATTCATTTTCAGCTTATAAAATCAAGTAATTAAAAAGATGCTAAAAATCATGAAAATGAAAGAAGTTGTGAAACAGCTGTGATTAAATGAAATTTAAGATTTCAACATGCTACTCACTTTAATAGAAATAATTATATGCTAAGAGGAACACATCTTCTCATTATAAACTCATGATTTTAATTTTTGTGTCAAAGCATGATATTATGCATCAATGAAAGTGAGCAAATGATAATGTCAGTAGTTAACACCTGAACTTATTGTATAAATATGCAGTTAATAAAAAAAGATTAAACTTTAACTTCTTCTTTCAATGCAGATGTCTTCTTATACTTTAATTTTAAACTCTCATTTTTTTTAATATCATTCACTACAAAGTTCTCCTCATTATATGTTAATAAGTTCTTCATGAAAAGCTCATGATCTGTTATTGAATCATTCTTTAATATTTTAATAATTTTTTTCTCAATCAGTACTTTCTTCTTCACTGATTTTTTAACTGTGTGAGCATTGTTCTTAACCTTCAGATCATTCTTCAACTCATTAACATCATGTGCAATGTATGTAGGAAAATGAAGATCCTTTTAAAAGTTTATAAATTCCTTTTTCAGGTTCTGTATTTATGTTAAAATCAAGCTCATTAGCATTATCTTCAAGCATTACCTCAGAGTCAGCTTGCTTCAATAACTCATAATCAACATGATATATCAGTCATTCAAGACACTGCATAATTGAAATATTATATTTAAAAATTACTTCTTTGATCTCCTCTGACATCTATACTCATTGATCAGTAGATAATGTTAATAAATAATGCTCATATCTGCTTATCTTCTTCTCTTCATCATCAGCATCAACATTATCATCATCTTCATCATCATCTATATTTTCTTCATCATCAATGTTATTGTTCTTGTTAGGACTATGCAGATTATGAATTAATGCATGTGTTTAACAGTTGATATTTAGCTACAGAGAAGAATTTTAGTCTAAGAAGCAAAAGAAAGAAAGAGTATAAAGATTAAAACCTTTGTGTGCATGCTAAGCTTATTAATCTAAATCATCATTAACTCATTCAATCATTCAGCGCTAACTCATTCAGTCATTCAGTTTGATACATTATTTGAATCATTTAATTCAGTTTAATGTTCAAGTGTAAATCTGACACTACTCTCTCCTTTATTTAATGAGCTTCATGAGCTGATCATCTACTTTTCTTCTTTGTCATTAATATATTCAGTGACTTAATCAGCTTATTTGAGTACTTCTCATGAAATGCCTCTTTCAGTTCAAGTGAGTGTTTGAATTCATCAGTGTTGTATCAAGTCTTATCAAGTGAGTACTTTTTTCATGTCACTTTATACTGTAGTTTGTCTTTTCATCAATAATTATCATTAATTTGTTCAACTTCTCATTTCAGTTCAGCCTGTTCAGTTATTACTGATGATGGTGATGACTCAATTTTGAACAAAATGACTGACTGTTCAGTTCATTCAGAGTCAGTAGTAGAAGCATGCAAGCAGTTTCAGAGTCTTTTAATGTTTAATATGTTTTACTGTCAGCTGTTCATGAGCTTCCTGAATCAATCATCATCATAATTCATTTTAATTTAAATCATTATTAACTCTTAAGACTCATACCTGTTCCTGATACAGTAATCAATCATTTGAATTCTCAGTACAGTCATTAAGAGAGATTTTAATTAAATGTCTTACTCTGATTTGTAATAAACTTAGAATTTCCTGACAGAAATCATCTGCTTTCACATAATGAATAATCAACTTGTTTAAAGTCTCATTCAGGACCTGTTCAGCTGGTTTATTTAATGCTGATTCATTTAAAACTGATTCATTCAAAGTCTGTTTAACTGATTTTAAAAGATGAGGAGCTCTTTTCTTTTGTTTAATAATAATACATAAGTTTAAGCAGTGACTCAGTAGCATGATTTAAGATTAATATCATAATCACTCATCATTTTTATTCTTCTTTAGTTGATCACCTGAGTGTTTAATGAGTGTATCCGCCTCTTCATTTTCTTTGCCAGTTCAGTAGGTGATCACAAAGTTGAATTATAAGAGAAATTCAACTCATCTGACTTGTCTGTGAGTCAATTTCTTGATCATCATAAAGTACTTCAGGGCTTTATGATTTGTTAAAATTTAAATCAATTCCTCTGTTTCTGCTAATTCAGCACATCATTCCTCTAAACTTTAAATGATGATCAATAATTCTTTGTCATAAATCTCATAATTACATTTAGCTGATATGAGTTTCTTAAAGAAAAATATCACTGAATGCATTAATTTTTAATCATCTTTCTGAGATAGTACTCCTGTAAATATCAGATCAGATGAGTCACATTTAAAATAACATGTTCAAGTTCAGTTGAAGTGTTGTAATATTAACATGTTAATCAGTCAGTTCTTTAGTTTATTAAATGTTTGAAGACATTATTCAATTTACATATTAAAGAGTATGTTTTTGCCTGTCAGTCTGATTAAAGGTTTTATGATTTTAGAATATTCCTTTATGAATTGTTGATAAAAGTTACAAAAACTTAAGAATATCTGCAGTTGTTTTAAATTAATCAGTACCTCTTAAGTCTTAATGACTGTGATCTTTTCAAGGTTCACTCAGATGTCATGACGTCTTATGATCAGTTTTAAATATTAGGTTTCAGTCTTGTGAAATTCAGACTTTTTAATTTCAGTTTATAAATTTGCCTTCCTCAGTCATTCTAGAATGATTCAAACATGAGTTCAGTGTTCAGACAAGAACTCTGAATAAATCAGGATATCATTTAAATATGTTGTATAACAGATGTTCAATAAATTAAGCAGTACATCATTAATAAAGTGTTGAAAGATGACTGATTTATTAATGAGTCTGAAAGGCAAGATCTTATATTTGTAAAAATCATGTCTTGTTCAAAAAGTTGTCAGGTCTTCAGAATCAGGATTCATTCATATACAATGAAATGCCTGTTGTATATTAATCTTGATGAAGTATTTTGTCTTTAAAATCTGAGTCAGGGTTTCCTCAATTAAAGATAATGAGTATCAGTCTTTCTTCATAATTGAATTCAACTTTCAGTAGTTGATGCACAGTCATAAAGACCTGTCTTTTTTTTATATAAACAAGATCAGCATCAGCAATTTAACAAGTTAACTCTGAGTTAATTTTTAACACTTTGAGCGCTCTGAGCTTCTGATCTCATGTCTCAGCTAACAGCTGCTCCTAGCATCCTCTGAGTGCTTTGAGCTCAACCTTAAATCTTGAGCGGAACATCAAAATTTTGTGATAAAAAAACAGTTATTAAAACAATTGTTTAAACAAGTACACACACAGTGTTATAATAACAGTAAAACTTATAATAAGTAAACTTTTGCTAAAATTCACTTTTCTGCAATAAAAAATCATGATTTGTTGAGTCTGAAAGCACTGTATAAGTGTTGAGTTCTGAATATTTAAAGAACTTCAAGATTTTCACCACTTAAAAATTTACACACTTTAATAACTTTTGCAACTCAACAGATATGAAGAAACTTTCAATGCATAAATTATAAAAAACAGTATTATCTATTAATGTTAAATTAAAAGTTTCTTCATAACTGCTATTGTTGTTAAGTTATATTTAATTCAAGTTAAGTTATATTTAATTCAAGTTTTCAACAGCGAAAAATCTTTCAAAAAAAGTCACATACTTTGAATAACTATTGCGCTTTTATACTTATAATATAACTTTCAGTTTATAAGTTGTAGAAAATAAGCTGTTTAAGAGTTTTCTTATACAAAGTTTCTTTTTATGTGTTGTTGTTATTGAGTTATTCAAAAAGTCATTAAAAATCTGTTTATTAATGTTGTAATTTTCATCACTGAAAGTTTGAAATCAATATAACTTTTTAACAACAACAGTTATAAAAAAACTTTAAGTTATAAAACAGTTTAATAGCTTCTTCTCTACAACTTATAAACTAAAAGCTATATCATAAGTATAAAAGCGCAATAGTTAATCAAAGTATGTGACTTTTTTTGAAAGATTTTTCGCTATTGAAAACTTGAATTAAATATAACTTAACAACAACAGCAGATATGAAGAAACTTTTAGTTTAACATTAATAAAGAATACTGTTTTTCATAACTTATGCATTGAAAGTTTCTTCATATCTGTTGAGGTGCAAAAGTAATTAAAGTGTGTAAATTTTTAAGTGGCGAAAATCTTGAAGTTCTTTAAATAGTCAGAACTCAACACTTATACAGTGCTTGCAGACTCAACAAATCATGATTTTTTATTGCAGAAAAGTGAATTTTAGCAAAAGTTTACTTATTATAAGTTTTACTGTTATTATAACACTGTGTGTGTACTTGTTTAAACAATTGTTTTAATAATTATTTTTTTATCACAAAATTTTGATGTTCCGCTCAAGATTTAAGGTTGAGCTCAAAGCGCTCAAAGGGTGCTAAGAGCAGCTGTTAGCTGAGACATGAGATCAGAAGCTCAGAGCGCTCAAAGTGCTAAAAACTAACTCAGAGCTAACTTGCTAAATTGCTGATAAACAACAGATAAAGGAAGAATGTTGTTTTAAATGCAATAAACAGAGGCACCTTGCCTTAAATTATTCAAACAAAGACAAAAAGAAAGAGACTTCAACATTAAAATGCATGCAATGAATCATATTCAATTTCTCTCATTAATGCATGTTAAGTTATGCTCAATTTTGTTACTTTTTCACAGCAAGGCTTGAAAGAACTCATTTTTCACATCTTCATGCTTAAAGATAATCTTGTTTCAGATACTCATGAGATTTTGTTTAAGTCATTTCATTATAAATGTAAATAATTTGCAAAATGAGCATTATTTATTAACTTTACCTGACAACTTCTTCTTGAAATATTTCACAGACTTGATTTCTCAAGCATTTTTCATTAAAACTTGATGTTCATCATGACTCATTTCATTTCAACTTGATGTTATTTTTTATATTTTTTAATGACATTTCAACTTAACCTGCTCATCTGCATTCTTAGCACGTGCAATTATAATTTAATTATTAATTTCATTATAATACTTTTGCTGCTTTCTGATCATGCTTTCATGTTGATTATATTCACTGAGGTGCTTTTATGAAGTGATTAATGCAACATTTATCTTATGTTGACTTGCTCATCAAGGCGTGGTAGGTAGACTAATCATGATGAAGTGAAAAGAGAACTTAATTACATTATTATTACATAAATTAATGATCTGTCTCTTATGATGTGAGTATTATCTTTGATCATTACTTTGCTTCTGACATAAGAGAGTGAGAGAGCGGGTGATCAGATGTATTAATGAAGAAGTGATGTTGTAAATGATAAAGATGTCAATTCTATCTACTAAGAAGTCAGCTTTTATGCTGACTTCATTAAGCTATGTTAAGTTAAAGTAAGATAAGATAAGAGATGATGAAGCTCTGATAAAGCTGAGGCTTTGATAAAGTCACAACAAGTGCCTTCTTTCAAACATGCTCATAGCCTTTATGAGCTTTTCACTTCTTTAGAAGCATGTTTCATTTTACTTAAATGCATGTCATTAAGGTTTCTGCATGATAATATCATACTGATCAAGACTCACTTGCTAACATAGAAAAACAGGAGGTAGAAGAAAAAGTGTTGTAATGATTAAAAATCAAAATAAAGAAAGAGCAGGAGGTTGAAGTTCATAATGTTAAATGATGTTTAAATTTCATTCTTCACTGACTTTCTTGTGACAGCTTCTTCATCAGCTTATGAGGAGTACTTGATGATTTTCACAGTGATCATTGCTGATGACAGCATGATTAAATCAGGAATGAATTATTGAGTTTATATTCATTTTCTTTGAAGACCCTTGCAACTTTAACTCAGTAATCAAGCTTGTCTGACATGCAGATGTTGACATTGGTGCTGATTGCATCACTGAGGAACTTCACTCAGCAGAAGCTCACATTTCACTTTCTCTGCATTAAGTTTCATTCTCAAGTCATTCATGTTTTAATAAACATGATTCAGTCCCTCCGCCACTTGGCGTAGGCTTGGTAAAGTCATGTGCAGTGATCATTGCACATTTGTACAGAGTGAGTGACATACATTTTCTTGATTTAAAAGTTTACAAGTCAGATGACTTTATTCTCAGTGATGAGTGATCCTGTCACATCTGATATATGATATTTGCAGGTGACTTATATGTCTCATGCTGAATCCTCAGATTCATTAGTGATCTTAAACTCTGTATCTCTTATAACTAGATAAGTTATATGACTCATGAGAACTTGATACTTCATAACTCTCTTGTCCCCTTTCTTCAGACCTTTTCATTGTTTGTGAGTTTGTTCATCATGAACAATACTGCATGAAACTCTCAAGATCACTACATTCTTTTCTGATTTCACTGAGAAAGACCTCAGAGCATTTTCTGCTACAGCTGACAGAAGACTGAGTAGAAGAAAAAATGCTGTAATTATAAATTTACATACATCAAATAAATATTGAATTATTCACTCATGTTTATATTTTTTTATATTCATGTGCAGTCATCCTCCTTCCTTTGAGTTCATTCTTCAGAATGAATTTATTAGAATTTAAATAACTTTCTTCATATTCTCATCTGTTATCTGCATTATTTCATTAATACTGAAATCCTCCTCCCTGTGTTCATTTGCCCTCAATCAAGCTCTATGATGATTAATTTTGTTACAAGTGATGTTGAGTGACATCTTAATTAATTTTAGAGGCTCATTGCTGTCATCATCATTGTTGATGTTCTCTGTAATTTAATTAACTGTGACTGACTTTGTTGTCATTTCTGTAAAAGCGCTCATGGTAACTTCCTGTGAATTAATCATGATTTCATCAGGTCAGCTAATCTTGATGAGCTCATCATCTTCATCATATAAATTGCATGAGCCTCTGTCTTCATCTGCATAGTACTGAATTTCATCTTCAGGGTTTACTTCATCTCTGTTGTTATAATAAAGGTTCTTGAAGTTATGCCTGCTTAATGTGCTCATGTGATAAATGCATGCTGTGAGTTGATCTCTCATCACAACATCATGTGATTTCACCATGATTATTTCTTCCTTATGAGTGATGAGTAATGATAAGTAACTGATGATTGATCTGAGGCTCACTGTAGAATGTCAAGCAGTGATTATATGATGATGCTGTATCATTTGTGAACAAGGGGAGGCTCACTGAATTAATTGTGACAGAGGAAGTGAGGTTCTCTGACATAATTTGTTGAACAGTGAGGAAAGTGAGGTGTAGAGCTCACTGTTTAATAATGAGGCAGTGAATTATTCTGACCTCACACATCATCTGATGAGGGATTTCTCTGAGCATGCCATGTATGATGCTTTGTAATATGATAAGTATGCTTCACTAAGTGTTATTTCATAGCACACAGAGCAATCAGAGTCATGTGATGAGATTTTAAAAAATCTCAGAGGATCTTCTATTGATTTCTTCTTAAAAGTGTCAGCTTTCATCACTGACTGTCAATGCTTCAATCTGAGCTCTCACATGTGTGTCATCATATGCCTTTATGAGATCTCTTGCACTCCTCAGATCTTTAATGTTATACTACATGTCATGTTCAGAGCTATAGCCTTTTCATCATATAAGGTATTCAGTGATTATTCTGCAGTCATCACATTTAAAGCGCCTTGTTCTCTTCTTGAGCAGGCATTCAATTTCATAATGATTTAAATCATCATTCATCATCATTAACAACAGGTGATCTGACCTCAGCTGATTGTATGAGTCAGCTGTGATTGCACCTTTCAGGTGAGTTATTGATATGATGTCATGAATTTGTTAATGAGGGGAGAGATTTAGCTTATAAATTAAGCGTTTAATTCTCTTGATGACTTTAAATAAGCTCATGAACTGCTGTTTAATCTTCTTGTTCTGAATGCCTGATATAGTGTACCCTCAGTGTAATCATAGGTTGATCATGTCATTAACTTTGAAGAACTTCAGTGTATGCCTGTCATCATAATATTCCTTCATGTGAATGATGATGAAAGTTATAACATCTTTCATGTTAACTGCTGTAAGCTTGTATTCTGTCATTTCTGTCATTGAGTCTGCAGGATTTGCATCTTGAATTTCTCTTGAAGCTGCCTCATTTGTAAACTCACTATTCTCATTGACTCATAAGAGGTTGAGGACTTCATGAGTTCAAAATTCATAAAGGACCTCAGTTGACGTTTTAATGATGTTGAAATATTTTGTAAAGTTGTTCAGGGCTGCCTGCATTCTTAGTAATATTATGACTCAACTGTTAATGTCTTTCAATGACATCAAAAAGTATCACAGCGCAATTTTCATTATCTGATTTGTGATTTCAGAGCTCTCATTCATTTGAGAGTGATACACTGTTGATAATAATGATTTAATCTTTAATTTCTCAAAGATCTTCTTTCACATTTCTGTTATGAATTTTGAGTCCCTGTCTGTCAAGATTGCCTTGAGGAGGCCTCAGTTTATAAGAGTTAAACAGTTAAAAAACTTTATGACTCATTGTACATTCTTTCATGTGATTTTGCTGAGGATAAAGCTTATCACTTTGCTGAATTTGTCTGTTAAAGACATTATGCAGTCATATTTTTTCAGCAGAGGTGTTACAGGCAGTCCTAGTATGAAGTTTAATGAAATGATGTGAAAAGGTTGTGAAGACATCAGAATTGATTGAAGAGCACTGTATGATTTATGCTTGAGTATTTAACATAACTGGCATTGAGGGCATGAGTGAATAAACTCATGAAGCTTTTTGAAGAGGTTGAAGAAGTATAATTCCTCAGTGAGATGCTCATGCATTCTTGCATATTCAGAGTGTCTCAGCTCATCATGTGCTTGCTGAAACAGTTCCTTTTTCAAGTCATTTATTGATGAAATGTTTAACTGAAGGCTGATTTCTAAGTCCTTGTAGTAAATCAAGCTGTTTATTATCTTATATGATAAAGCTGAGGTGTTCTCTTCTAATCTGATGTTTGTTTTTATCATGATTTTAACTTTGATTCACTGAGCGTCCTGATCATATCTGGCAATCAGGCGCTCTTGAAACTCTGAGTTTAACTTCATCAGTGAAATCAGGTATGCCATCATGTTGTAGATTAATGACATGTAGAGAGCATCAAGGGTTGAAGTATTTAACTCTTAATAATAATTCTGCTCTGTCAATCTGAATAATACATCTGATATCACATTGAATTTATCAGGCTTGTAGTGAATGTCAAGTTAAAAGTGTTGAAAATATTTGAATGCTTAAATGAGCTGTAGGTTCATCTTTTCAGTTGATGTTGTTAACAGACTTGATTAACATACTATGTTGACTGTTGCTGCATGATCAGTATATATGATAATGACCTTGATGACTGATTCAATCATGTGTCATATTTTCTGAACAACTCATATTAAACTTGTCATCTTCAACTCAGTGAATCAGTATTTAGTCTCTGCATCTGCAAGCAGCCTGTTGAGAAAACATATAAGTTTCATTTTTTTTTGTTTCCCCTCCTGAGTCAGTTCTGCCTTGGTTTCACTGTCACTTTGATGATGATAAACATGAGCACTGAACCTGAATTCTTTTGATGCATTTAGATTGATGTACAGCTGACAGGCTGAATTGAAGTGAGTTAATATAATTAACTGAGAGAACATTGCTTGAAGTTGATTAAATGCTTGAAGCTCTTATGAAGTTGACATGTTTATCTTTACTTTTTTAATCATCTTTTTTCTTGCTGTGCCTTTGAATGATTTACCTGATCACTTCTTAATGATTTTATTTAGCAGTGTTTTTTGTTTCTGAAGTGATTTCAAAATAACTGTGTACTTTAATATGTATTGTCAAAGGTACCTGATAAGATCAAGGTATTTCTTAAGAGCGCTCAGTGATTTAGAGAATTTTAATTATGTAATTGCTGTGAGCTTTTCTTCTACTGTTATTAATTCTAGAGCATCAACTCTCTGATTAAGAAGCTTTACTGAGGGATAATCAAGAAATGACTTCTTGAGAAAGAGACAAATATTCTTCTCTGTTAACACTCTGAATACATTATCTAGGTGATGTAAGTGCTTATTCAGCATGTTGAAGAATATAACAATGTCATTCATGTAAACTCATGTGAATTTGTGTTGCTCTTGAAGGACTTTGTCTATCATTCTTTATATATAAACTGATGAGTTTTTATATCTCATCATCATCACTTTGAATACTTCCTGGCCTCAGTGAGAGGACATGATAAGCTTGTGATGTGCCTCTGATTTTATTCTTCATTGATGAAAGAAGCTGCTGCAGTCTACTGTGAATATGTAGTTGAACTCATGTACTGCTGTGAGGACTTCAACTTGAGACAGCACTGAGTAGACGTCTGGCATCATTATTTATTTAAAGCTCATATATTCATGACAACTCTGCTTTTACAGCCTTCTTGAGTATCTCTTCACATGATGAAACAAGGGTATGTGAACAGGGTAATGATTGACACTCATTTTAAGTAATTTTCAGTGTGTAGCTTGTTGAATATTTTATTAATGAGCTCTTTGTCTTGCTTTTTCAGTGAGTACACCTTGACTTGCTCAGCCTTATAGAGCTCTCTTCAGTTATCAAGAAGTGATATGTTCATTCACTCTGACTTCAGAACATCAACAACATTGTTTTAATCTTCTCATAACTGAGGGTATTAATTGATGACTTTGATAATCTGATACATGATGTTCACATCACTACACACAGTGATTCTGTTCAGTAGCAGGCTCTCTGCAGATGATTATGATAAAGATGAGAAGTTTCCTGTGAATAAATCATTCATGACTATGTTGAATGCCGTGACTGCAGTTAGAATGCTTTGAAAACTTCAGCATGCTCAACTCTCATTATCTCTTGAGTGAGTCTTCTGAGCAGCAAGCATTGAGGTGTTTAAATAAGCTGAGTAATAATCATCTGCCTCATACTTCACTACCTGACTTAGGTGAGTCTTTCAAGGCAGGATCACAGGCTTTTCAAACTCATTATAAATCAGTACTTCAGACATCATGTGATTGATGATGTGAGCATAAACCGTGAGTTCAATGCTAATATCATTAAATTTAAATAAGAGGTCCCTGTCCTTGAGGAGTTCAATCTCATGAAACAAGATAATGAGTACTGCAATTTAAGCCTGTGGTGAAACCACAGTGTACTCATTAAACATCACTGTTTTATTCATTCAGGCGTTAAATCTAGTTGTTACATGTAGTGAAATGATGATATTTTGACAGCTTTTTATCACAGTCACTGAGTTCTTTAATTGCAGCTTGACTGTGACCTCCTTTGCTGTCAGTATATCTGTCTCAATAAGCATGTTTGCTTTGAGGTTGTTAATTAAGTGAAATTCACTGCTGATGTAAGCTGTCCTGCCGTCAGTGCCTGAGAGGTAAATATTCAGGATGACATACTCATTTGCTTAATAAGTTGCAGTCTCAAGGCTGCAGATTGAGATTAATGATGCTGTTCACTTCATCTTGTGAGTCTCATTCAAGGTTAATTCATGAAAGAACTGTTTATTAATGAGGCTCATAATGCACCTGCTATCAATGCAGACTGACTCTGCAGGTGTATTCAGCTTTTCACTGAATCTCATCTTTGCTGTGAAGTATCATCAATCCTGAAAAGCATATTCTTGCATAAGCTGCTTTGGCTTGCTTGAGCTCATTATGATAAGGTGATTAAATGAGCTTTTAATAAACTTATGATTAACTGCCAGTAGACAGCCTTTTCAGACATGCTTATGCAGTTTATTGTTTAACTGAAATTCCTCATGACAGTTCTGACAGGAGAGGGAAGATGTATAATGATTTATATTTAAGTTTTCTGATTTTTCTCTTGATTCTTTCACGGCTTAGCTGTCTTGCTCATTATATTTGTTGAAGCTTGAGATGTAGATGTCCTCAGCATCTTGCTGATAAGTTTGCTTATAGAAATCATCTTTTCACTTCTGATAAGTTGACTGCTCATCTTCATCAGGCTCCTCATGATAAGCTTGAAGATGATTAAGTTGTCAGTGTCAGAAAAAGTTCTTGTTTCTGATGTTTTAATTCAGTGATAAATTTACATCAGTGAATGATTTTTCATTTTCATTTGTGATTATGAGTAATTGATGTATTTTTTTAAATTAAAATGTAACTGTGATTTGATCTTGTACTTGTGCATTGTTAGAATTTCTCTGATCTTGATATGCAGGATAGCAGTCATATCCTTTATTGAATCACTCAGCATTATGAAAGGAAGGGTTATTGACAGAATAATTAATATTAAAAAACAGAGAATGATTGTTCCCTTGAAATTAAAATTGAGATGAATGATTAAAATGTTGCTTATCTTGTTGATTGCCTGACCGGTGTTCTCATTAATCATTGAAGGTATTATCATGGCTAAACTCTTGATCTTTGATGTACATGTCAAATTAAATATCTTTCTGGTAATTGACGTCCTCAATAAGGGTCGCTATGATAGAGTTTGATGTGAGGTGAGGTAAGTGTAGGTGTAACTCAGCATTCAGATGTTCATAAGTGATTAAAACTTGAGCTGCTTTCATTGTAACAGTTTCAGCATTCTTCTCATGCAGAATGATGAACTGTATATAGAAGGCTGAATCTTGATGACATTTAACATCATGAACAGTGTATCATAGAGCCTCTAAAGCTGTCAGGGCTCTACTGAGATTATTTTAAAATTTGACTTTCAAGGCATTACATCATTCAAATACCTCATTGTTGTTGTTCCTCAAGCTTATATGAGAAAGGTGAGTGAGTTTCTTTATGTATCAGATGTTCACCTTTTCTAGAAGACAGATGTTCAGATTTTGCTTAAACAAAGCTGCATTCATGATGAGCACTTTAACACATAAATGATTAATGAAGCTGAACACATTATGATAGATTTAATGATTCTCCTTGACTTCAACTGATTCAACATCTGAATTGAGGTCAAAATAATTGATATTTCAGAGCTTAAATGTTGAGTTACCTCTGATTTTGTCATTTATTGAATCAACAGAATTAAGAAGTTCAACTTCATCTGATGATCCTGATGAGCCTTGTGAGCTTGCTTAAATGTTAATCATGACTGTTGTTACTGCTGCTTAAACATTGACTTGAATAAGCTGCTGCATCTCTTCTTGAGAAATTCCTTCATCATTGTTTGTCATGCCTGAACCGTGAGATGACCTTTATTCATCATGTATTAACTCAGTTTCACTTGTGATTTGTTAAATGATGAGCTCATTGAATGATCCTGACGTGAATGAGTTGTGAGTAAAGGAGTCAGGATGATGTCTTGTTGAGGAATGACATTCTCATTCTCATGAGCTTTGATGTTGTGTATGAGAGAGTACAGCAGCTGAAACAGCTTCTAGAAGTCTGCAGATATCATGATTTAATCATGATTTATCTGTGACTCACTCAGGTGATCAAGTGAGGAATTCTTAAGATACTGCTTTAATGAATTAATTAAATTCCTTTAATTGAGCATCTGCTGATCTGATGTTTTCTTGAACAACACAGGTGATGACTTGTTTCCTGACTGCTGAGATGTCTTCAGCTTAATGATGATCTGAGTTGATGAAGTCTTAAAGTTGATAATTAAATGCTATCATAGCTTGATTTAAAGCCAGTCAATTAATGTCTGATGTGAACATCAGATTGATGATTTACATGATAAAGTTAAAGCTTTAATAAAATTAATGCTAGGTAAGAAGACCTAGCTGTTAAAGCAGTTTATGATACCTTAATGATCATTTATGATGATGTTGCTATCATTTTGTTGCAAGTGGTAAAGATGTTGATTCTATTTACTAAGAAGTCAGCTTTTATGCTGACTTCACTAAGCTACATTAAGTTAAGGTAAAATAAGATAAAGGGTGATAAAGCTCTGATAAAGCTGAAGCTCTGATAAAGTCACAACAAGTGATGTAAATTAAACAGTAAATGTTAATAATTGTCATTATCATTAACATGTGAGTAATACCTGAAGAAATAAGACATGCTACTAAATGATGAAGAAGAATAAATGTTAAAAAAAGTTAATATACACAGCTGATAAATTATTCTTTAACTTGTGAATTTTGATACTGAGGCTTATGTAATTAAAAGCGCTGCTAAACAGGATCTGATGTTGATATTAACTTACAACATTATTTAAATGATGAGGTGAAGTGTAAATCAAATGATGATAACATGAGCAGAGGTGAGTTGCACAAGAAATGTTTATATTTATGTATTTTAATCATGTTTTTAAAAACTTATATTGATATCACAGCATCCTGCCTCTGCAGTGAATGCATCAAAAGTTAAATGTTGATGTCACAACATCTCATCTTTACAATGAATGTGCTGAAAGTGCTGTGTTGATTTAATAATTTAATTACAGATGTGAAATCTGCAGCTGATTATGTTTTTTTTTCATGCACTTTAACATCTCTCTTTTACACCTCATTATTGAAGTTTCAGTTAAGTAATGCTTTCAGATAACATTCACAACTTGGCAGCTCACTCAAAAATAAGATTTTAGTTAATAATACTTTATGTGCTCAGAGCACTCTCTGAGCAGTAAATGAGCTCATACAAATCTTACACTTTAAATAACTATTATACCTTCATGAATAATAAGAAACTTTTTATTGAAAAGTTTTAAATCTCTTTATTCTGTACACTTTACAAACTAAAGATTTCTTCATAAGTTTTAATTTGCAATAGTTATGAATTAAAAAACTTTTAACTAATTATAAATATATTAGCATATTGAATAACTATTGCGCTTTTATACTGATGATATAACTTTCAGTTTATAAGTTGTAGAGAAGAAACTATTAAACAGTTTTATAACTTAAAAGTTTTTTTATAACTGTTGTTGTTAAAAAGTTACATTGATTTCAAACTTCCAGTGATGAAAATCACAACATTAATAAACAGACTTTTAATGACTTTTTGAATAACTCAACAACAACAACACATAAAAAAAAACTTTGTATAAGAAAACTCTTAAACAGCTTATTCTCTACAACTTATAAACTGAAAGTTATATCATAAGTATAAAAGCGCAATAGTTATTCAAAGTATATGACTTTTTTTGAAAGATTTTTCGCTATTAAAAACTTGAATTAAATATAACTTAACAACAACAGCAGTTATAAAGAAACTTTTAATTTAACATTAATAAAAAATACTATTCTTTATAACTTATGCATTGAAAGTTTCTTCATATCTGTTGAGGTGCAAAAGTTATTAAAGTGTGTAAATTTTTAAGTGGTGAAAATCTTGAAGTTCTTTAAATATTCAGAACTCAACACTTATACAGTGCTTTCAGACTCAACAAATCATGATTTTTTATTGCAGAAAAGTAAATTTTAGCAAAAGTTTACTTATTATAAGTTTTACTGTTATTATAACACTGTGTGTGTACTTGTTTAAACAATTGTTTTAATAACTGTTTTTTTATCACAAAATTTTGATGTTCCGCTCAAGATTTAAGGTTGAGCTCAAAGTGCTCAGAGGATGCTAAGAGCAGCTGTTAACTGAGACATGAGATCAGAAGCTCAGAGCGCTCAAAGTGTTAAAAACTAACTCAGAGTTAACTTGCTAAATTGCTGATGAATGCTTGTGATATTTATTCATGCTGATAAAGATTTACTTCTCTTTAAATCTTCAAGCTCTGCATACTTTCCTCATTATTTTTAATGCACATTTTTCATGTTGTCCTTCACTTAAATACCTGTCAGTTAAATAATGTTCATAAATAATGTCTGCATTCATTCTTAATGATTAATATTTTATTATCTTCAGATTTTATACATCTTTTTAATATACTTCTTCATCTTTAACATATCTTCTCAACTTCAACACATCTTGTCATCTTTAATAAACTCATCATCTTCAACATATTCTGTCATCTTTAGAACTTATCATCTTCAACACATTTCATCATTTTTAATATACTCAGTCATCTTCAATTTATCCTGTCACAATCATCATGCTTCATCATATTCAACACATTTCTTTAATGTATCTCTTGTCTTTTCTAACTAGTCATACACCTTCACAACTTTTCACAAGTATAATTAAACAAGTCAACACTCATAGTAATGCTGAAAGCTAATGCTTATTAGGTAACTGAAGTATGATGTGTATTAAAAATAAAGTTAAACATCTGTCAGCTGTCTCTTCTTCTTTTAAAGATGAGCTTCATTAAGTCAGAAAGTCAGTGAAAATTTATAAATCATTAAAGAATAAAGTTATGAAGAAGCATCAGAAAGACTTAACATAATGATGATTAATTATATAATTTACATCTTGAGGAAAAGAACCTGCTCACTCAGAGTGATTAAAGATTTTGTGAAAAATTAAGTCAAAAAGTAAGTTTCTCATATTAATTGATAATATCAAAAGTTAATACCCTTTTGCAGTGAGAGCTTTTCATGAAATTAAACATTATCAACTTATAAAAAAGCTTCTTATTCTGAAAGCTGCATTTCAATGTTTAATACATAAAATCATAATCAATCTGCCAAGCATGCAGAACATTAATGTTAAAAAAATATATTAACAGAAGACTGCTCTGCTGATGTTACAGAAATCAACAGAAGTGTTATTGATTTCATTTTTTAAAAATAAGTTGTCTGAAATACAAAGTAATGCTAAAGTTGATGCCTTCACGCAGATATCAATTTACTCATCATTCATGAAAAGTGAATCATTATTTAAAGTAAGAATATAATTTTAACAAAACATCTCTTGCTTCTTGATTCAGGTGGAAATCTTGCACTGTATATTATTAAAATGCAAAATTCAAGGGCTATACCTGCTTCAAGGCAGCATGATGACTAAAGAAGTAATGTTAAATGATAATGCTTAAATTGTTTCTGTAGGATAGGATACTAGTGTAGTAATAAGAATATGAAACTTAAACTGAGATCACTCTGACCTGCATAAGTGATAACTCTAATGTGCAAAAGTAAAGTTTTAACTCTTGTGCAGATAGAATGCATCATATATAAAGACTTGATGAGTTCTGCAAGACTCTCAGTGTCTTACTTTATTACTCACTTCAACTTGACATGTCAAGATGAGTTTAAAATCACTGAGACACTGTCATCTGACTTGACTTAACTCAACTTAACTCAGTGTCACTCTGACCTGCAGTGACAGCCTAATTTCATGATATGTAATGAGTTTTCAGTCACAATTAATTTAGTTCTCAAGGCTTTTTCAGCCTCTTGACTGCTTGCAAAGGCAATGACTGCAGATGAGTGTTTTTTAAATTTTTTACTCTCTGTTGTAAACATTCAGCTTGATTTACACATCAATTTTAAATCTTTATTAAAGATTTTCATCTCATCTTTTAGCAATTGTATTCCCTCTGCCTTGTTGAAAATCTCTGTAGATACTTCATGTAAAATTATTTTATATCATTTCTGATCTTTTTGCACATAAACTAGATTCAGGTTTAATTCTGGCTTTTAAATATTTTTATGTTGTAATAACTCTTCTGCACTGCTCTCTTTTATCACAGTGAGGATTATGTTATTTTGTGATCTAGAAATAATAACTGTTGTGATCAACACCTTTGCAATTTTTGCATTTTTCAATGCATTGTTGACTTTATCTCAGACTTGCATTGAGTTGAAGCTTGCTGTTGCAATTGATGTTTTTGATATTAACAGTACTCTGTGTTCTCTTTGTGTAATCTGTTTAATCTCTTTGATTAATGTAAACTTTTGCGCCTTTTTAACCACCTTTATTTATGGTTTATTGATGTTTTGAGTCAATATTTGCACAAATGTTGATTTTGAGCTTTGATGTTTTTGGGTGTTTTCAGCATTTTCAGTCATATTCACTGAAAAGTTACCTGATTGAGCTGAATTTTTCATCATAGATTCAGGCTCATGTGTTGCATTAATACTGAAGGTTTCAGCCTTATCTGATGCAATTTGATTGTTTTGCATTTCTGCATGCTGTTTTTAACTGTTTTGTGGAATGCAGCGCAGCGCAAGCGGAAATTAAAAAGTAATCAAGTCACACATATAATATATCATTGTCATAGGCCTCATAAACTACTCAGTTCAGAGACTTAAACCCTTTTTTTCAATTCTCAAAGCCAGCAGTGATTGCGAAAGCAAGATAAATTCAAAAATATCACAAAGTTGTCACAATCCTCACACCAAAAATGAGTGAAAATCATAAAAACAACAACACAACAACCACAACACCTTTTTTCTTGATTTGTCATGTAAGAATTAAATTTAAATCTATCTTACACTGCTTTTACAAATCACAAAACATCAAAAACACATTGTTATTCACTGCTTTCTGCCTTTGTTATTACTCAACACATGTCAAATCACGGTTCTTGAGAATTTTGATGAGGTGTAAGCACTAAACCTTAAATCAATCACCTTGCAAAATATCATGAAACTTCACTTTTTCCGCATTTTCCTTCATGCTTTACAATACTAAAGGTTATTCTTTTTAAGTTTGACATAAAGAACTGTAAAAAGCTCAGATTAATAAAAAAGTCTGCAGGGGAAAGCACTATTCTGAGTACAAGAGATATAAAGAACTCTCATCAAGCATTTTATATATAAAGAGTAAAGGTCAGTGAGTTTATATCATTTTCTATTTGAATAAGCTCAGATTAAGTCAGGCTACAGGTGATTTTAGGGGCTTTTATAAGGCTTAAATTCTTAAGGATCATAGTGGCTACTTATTCTGAGTATCAGGAATAAAAAAAGGGGCCTTTAAACTCTTGATTGTGCTTGAGCTTATAAAGGAAGGGATATTAAACTTGAAGTAAATTCAAGATACCACCAGGACTGAAATGCCAGGAAAACATCAAAAACATTATAATGAATATAACATCAGACATGAAGTCTGAAAACAGTAATCAGTGCACTACACCTACATCAGCAGCATTCATAACAAAGGAAAACTACTTTGTTATGAATAATAATCAAAACAGCTCATTCACCTTCTCACAAACACACAAGCAAATCAAAAAAGTCACATTGCAAGATAAAAAACGCAAAAACACCACTTCCTCACAGGAAAGCCAACCAGTGAAGGTGTGAATTCAAAGTTCAGAGGAAAACTGCGAAAATCTGCAAAACAGCAAACAGAGTAAAAGTGAAAAAACACTGAATTTAAGACACAAAATGATAAAATCACTGTATTTAGCAGCAAATTCTGCACTGTTAAATCTAGTCAATGCATCGCACCTGTCGCAAAAATTTAACCTAAATCAGGCAATTTTCCACCTCGCAAAGTTGCAAAACTCACAAAATGTGAAAAGTCCACAATTGGCAAATTTGAACACAAACGTGCAAAATCACCACTTGCAAAGCCAAATTCAGGTCATAAGTTCTAAAATGGATTTACTACTACGCAAAACAGATAGCATGAACGCAAGTGTAAAGACAGCTGCAGAAAACACGGGGAAAATGCAAAAAGTTGCAAATGCAGCATTTGCGCAAAACAATCAAAAACAGCACGCGGAAATGAAAAACAGCCAAATTGCATCAGATAAGGCTAAAACCTTCAGTACTAATGAAAAACAAGAGCCTGAATCTATGATGAAAAATCCAGCTCAATCAAGTAGCTTTTCAGTGAGTATGACTGAAAATGCTGAAAACGCCCAAAAACACCAAAGCTCAAAATCAACATTTGCGTAAATGTTGGCCCAAAATAGCAGTAAATCATGAACAAAGGTAGTTACAAAGGCGCAAAAATCTGCATTAGTCAAAGAAACTAGGCAGATCACACAACAGGAATGCAGGCTACTGCTGACATCAAAAACATCAATTGCAGTGGCAAATTTTAACCTAATGTAAGTTTAAGATAAAATCAACAATGCATTGAAAAATGCAAAAATTGCAAAGGTGCTAGTAGCAACAGTGACTATTTCTAGGTCACAAAATAGCATAATCCTCACTGCAGTAGAAGAAAGCAGCGCAGAAGAGCTATTACAATATAGAAATATCTGAGAGCTGAAATTAAACCTGAACTTAGTTCACGTTCAAAAAGACCAGAAATGGTACAAGATAATTCTACATGAATTATTCACAGAGATTTTTGACAATGCGGAGGGAATGCAATTGCTAAAAAATGAGATTGAGATCTTCAATAAAGGTCACAAGATAATTCTACATGAATTATTCACAGAGATTTTTGACAATGCGGAGGGAATGCAATTGCTAAAAAATGAGATTGAGATCTTCAATAAAGGTTTAAAATTGGTGTGCAAACCAAGCTGAATGTCTACAGCAGAGAGTAGAAAATTTAAAAAGTATTTATCTGCAGTCATTGCCTTTACAAGCAGTCAAGAGGCTGAAAAAGCCTTGAGAACTAAGTTAATGATGGCTGAAAATTCACTACATACCGCGGAATACACAGACTGCAAACCATATGAGCAATGCATCAAATGTCAAGGATTTGGCCACACACAGCATAAGTGCACGCATAAAGCCAAATGCCAAATATGCGCTGAAAATCATTATACCAGAAAGCACATATGCTTTATTTGCAAAAAAGGACAAGAAATATGCGGTCACACAATATTAAAGTGTGCAAATTGCAAAGAAAATCACCAGGCGAATAGCAAAGACTGTGAATATTACAGAGCAGTTAAACTTTATTCAGCAGACAGAGACCCTTTAATCATGAATGAATAATGTGTAATATAAACACACAATATTTAAACACAGACCTGCAGGAATTATCTAAAATTCAAATTTTTTAACATAACTGCAATAAATCAACAAATGCTATGCAATCATGTTTAGAAGCTGCGGTGAGGAAAATAGATATTGTGTTAATACAAGAACCATGAATTGAGCCAAATAATAATATTATTTCACACTCAGCATTTACTAGCATTATCCCAACGTCAGAACTCAGACCACGAGTTTTAACATTTATTACAAAAGTAAACAAAGGAATAAAATGCACGCCTAGATCAAATATATCAAAGGATGCAGATTTACAAGCTCTGTTTATTTCTGCATCAGGTTTAGAAGAAATTCTACTGTTGAATGTATATAATGAAAGGTCTCTTCAGCCTGAATTAAATACATGAACAATGAAAAGAGCATTAAGTCAAATAAGTACAACAACTAAAACATTAGTTTGTGAAGACTTTAATGCACATCATGCATGATGAAATTCTACAATCACAGAGGCAAAAAATGCAGAAAGTCTACTACAATGACTGCAAACAAACCACTGCAACTTAGTCAATATATCAGACGTCATGACATTCATCAGACATATTGTAAACAGACAATATTCATCAGTTTTAAATTTAACATTTGCAACAAATCAATTAATATCAGAAATAATTGATTGGCAAGTTAATAAAAAAGTGTATACTGATTCAGATCATGAGGTTATTCAGTTTTTCATAATTACTGAAAATCTTACACTGGTGAAAAGTTCTTTCAACGCGCCGTTCAATATACAAAAAGTGAATTGCCAGTGAGAGAACTTTACAAAGGAATTACAGCAAAATGCAAAAGCAATAAGTTTAAATCAATTATTAAAACAAATGATTGAAAACTTAAGAGACTTAATTGCATAAACTGCAGAAGACAATATTCCTAGATGAAAATCATGCAACAAATTTAAAGTATAATGAATGAAAAACCTCATCAGGCTTAGAAAATAAATGTTAACAGCAAGAAGACACTACAACAAGCATGATTAATCTGAAAGACAGTGAATTAAATTCACAACAAGCAGATCTGAGTACTTTCAAGTTATTAAAAATGCAAAACAAAAATCCTGAACAACATTTCTTACAGAAGCAAGTGGAAAAGATGTTGATTTTGAACTCACCTTGACGTGTCAGGTCAGGGTGAATAATAAAGTAAAACACTGAGAGTTCTGCAGAACCTGTCAAGCCTTTATACATGATGCATTTTATTCACACAAGGGTTAAAACTTTACTTTTGCGCATTAAGGTTATCACTTATGCAGGTCAGAGTGATCTCAGTTTAAGTTTCATGTTCTTATTACTACACTAGTATCCTATTCTACAGAAACAATTTAAGCATTATCATTTAACATTACTTCTTCAGTCATCATGCTGTCTTGAAGCAGGTATAGCTCTTGAATCCTGCATTTTAATAATATACAGTGCAAGATTTCCACTCAGGTCAAGAAGCAAGAGATGTTTTATTAAAATCATATTCTTACTCTGAATAATGATCTGCTTTTCATGAATGATGAGCAAATTGATATCTGCGTGAGGGCATTAACTTTAGCATTACTTTGTATTTCAGACAATTTACTTTTTAAAAATGAAATCAACAACACCTCTGTTGACTTTTGCAACATCAGCAGAGCAGTCTTCTGTTAATATATTTCTTTAACATTGATGTTCTGCATGCCTGGCAGATTGATCATGATTTCATGTATCAGATGTTGAAATGTAACTTTCAGAATAAGCAGCTCTTCTGTAAGCTGATAGTGTTTAATTTCATGAAGAGCCTTCACTGTAAAAGGGCATTAACTTCTGACATTATCAACTAATATGAGAAACTTACTTCTTGACTTAATTTTTCACAAAACCTCTGACTGCTCTGAGTGAGCAGGTCTTTTTCCTTGAGGTGCAGATTATGCAATTAATCATCATCATATTAAGTCTTTCTGATGCTTCTCTGCAGCTTTATTCTTTGATGATTTGTAAATCTTTGCTGACTTTCTGACTTGATGAAGCTCATCTTTGAAAGGAGGAAGAACAGCTGACAGATGTCTGACTTCATTTTTAATACATGTCATACTTCAGTTACCTAGTAGGCATTAGCTTTCAGCATTACTATGAGTGTTGACTTGTCTAACTATACTTGTGAAAGGTTGTGAAGGTGTATGACTAGTTAAAAGAGACAAGAGATGCATCAAAGAGATGTGTTGAATGTGACAGAGCATGATGATTATGAGAGAAATGAGTTGAAGATGACTGAGTGTGTTGAATGTGACAGAATGAGTTGAAGGTGACTGAGTGTGTTGAAGATGATAAAATGTGTTGAAGGTGATGAGTTCTGAAGATGATGAGATGCATTAAAAATGATGAGTTTATTGAAGGTGATGAGGCACGTTGAAGTTGAAAAGATATATTAAAGATGAAGAAGCATATCAAAAAGGTGTGTAAAATCTGAAGATAATAAAATATCAATCATTAAAAATAAATGCAGATATTATTTATGAGCATTACTTAACTGACAAGTATTTAGATGAAGGACAACATGAAAGATGTGCATTAAAAATAATGAGAAAAGTACACAGAGCTTGAAGATTTAAAGAGAAGCAAACCTCTGTCAGCATGAATAAATATCACAGGTGTTATCTAAAAGCATTATTTAATTGAAACTTTAATAATGAAGTGTAAAAGAGGGATGCTAAAGTGCATGAAAAGAAGAACATGATCAGCTGCAGATTTTACATCTGTAGTTAAGTTGTCAAATCAACATAACACTTTCAGCATATTCACTGTAGAGGTGAGATGTTGTGATATCAACATTTAACTTTCAGTGCATTCACTGCAGCAGCAGGATGCTGTGATATCAACACAGGTTTTTAAAAACATGATTAAAATACATAAATATAAACATTTCTTGCGCAACTCACCTCTGCTCATGTTATCATCATTTGATTTACACTTCACCTCATCATTTAAATAATATTGTAAGTTAATATTAACATTAAATCCTGTTTAGCAGCGCTCTTAATCACATAAGCCTCAGTATTGAAATTCACAAGTCAAAGAACAATTTATCAGCTGTGCATATTAACTCTTTTCAACATTCATCCTCCTTCATCATTTAGCAGCATGTCTCATTTCTTCAGGTATTACTCACATGTCAATAATAATGACAATTATTAACATTTACTGTTTAATTTACATCACTTCTTCATCAGTACATTTAATCACCCGCTTTCTCACTCTTTTATGTTGAAAGCAAGGTAATGATTAAAGATAATGCTTACATCATAAAAGACAGATCATTAATTTATATAATAATGATATAATCAAGTTCTTCTCTCACTTCATCATGATTAATCTACTTATCACACCTCAGTGAGCAGATCAACATAAGATAAATGTTGCATTAATCACTCTGTAAAAGCACCTCAATGAATATAATCAGCATGAAAGCATGATCAGAAAGCAGCAAAAACATTATAATAAAACTGATAATCAAGCTATAATTGCACATGCTAGAAATGCAGATGAGCAGGTTAAGTTAAAATATCATTAAAAAGTATAAAAAGTAACATCAGGTTGAAATGAAATGAATCATGATGAATATCAAGTCTTGATGAAAAATGCCTGAGAAATCAAGTCTGTGAAATGTTTCAAGAAGAAGTTGTCAGGTAAGATTAATAAATAATACTCATTTTGCAAGCTATTTACACTTATAACAGAATGACTTAAACAAAATCTCATGAGTATTTAAAACAAGATTATCTTCAAGTGTGAAAATATGAAAGATGAGTTCCTTCAAGCCTTGCTGTGAAAGAGTAGCAAAATCAAGCGTAACTTAACATGCATCAATGAGGGGAATGATGATGATGAGAACAATGACATTAATGATGAAAAAAATGAAAATGATGATGAAGATGATGATGAAGATGATGATGACACTGATGCTGATAATGAAGAGAAGAAGATAAGCAGATATGAACATTACTTACTGACATTACTTATTAATCAATGAGTATAAATGTCAGAGGAGATCAAAGAGGTAATTTTTAAACATAATGTTTCAATTATGCAGCATCTTGAATGACTGATATATCATGCTGATTATGAGTTGTTGAAGCAAGCTGACTCTGAGGTAATGCTTGAAGATAATGCTGATGAGCTTAATTTTAACATGAATACAGAACCTGAAAAAGAAACTTATAAACTTCTGAAAAAATCTTCATTTTCCTGCATACATTGTACATGATGTTAATGAGTTGAAGAATGATCTGAAGGCTAAGAACAATGCTCACACAACTGAAGAATCAGTGAAGGAGGAAGTGTTGATTGAGAAGAAAATTATTAAAGTGTCAAAAGATGATTTAATAACAGATCATGAACTTTTCATGAAGAACTTATTGATGTATAATGAGGAAGACTTTGTGGTGAATGATATTAAAAAGAATGAGAGCTTAAAATTAAAGTATGAGAAAACATCTGCATTAAAAGAAGAAGTTAAAACTTAATCTTTTTTTATTAACTGCACATTTATACAATAAGCTCAGATGTTACCTATTGACATTATCATTTACTCACTTTCATTGATGTATAATATCATGCTTTGACATGAAAATTAAAGTCATGAATTTATAATGAGAGGGTGTGTTTCTTCTAACATATGATTATTCCTATTAAAATGAGTAGCATGTTGAAATCTTAAATTTCATTTAATCACAGCTGTTTCATAACTTCTTTCATTTTTATGATTTTTAGCATCTTTTTAATTACTTGATTTTATAAGCTGAAAATGAATGAGTTTAATATCTTTTAACAGATCATCATAAGTCACTGTAAGATTATTTATAAGATGATCATCATTTTTGTTGCATAAACAAGCTTTTTCATGCATCATAAATGTGATTGAATATTAATACTGCAGGGTTACATGTAACATAGTGATTATCTTTGATGAGTAAAGAGGTGTTTTAATGCAAAGTACACACAATCTGATATCTGTTCAATTACACTGCAAGATTACATGTGCCTCATACATGTGTCTTGATCATTACTTTTTAACATTATTTTTCAAGAGTAAAAGAGGTTTTCTGTGTAACATATTTATCTGACATCTCTTTTGATATGCATATAAGTGTAATTATTCTTTACACAACAATATCTTCTTTCTTAAATCACTCATCACTGCAATTTCTGCATACACTTCTATCAATATATCTCAATATGATAATGACTTTTCTCTCTCAGAAGCAGAAGAAATTCTCATCTCTTTTTCATAATCACAAACCTCTCAGGAATCTGAGGATGCTTAAATTTTACCTCATGCTCTTTAAAATTTATCACCACTTATTGCACTTCAATGCAACACTCTCAAGACACACGTTTTCTGAAAAAGTGACAAGTGATATGTGAAATTCTTTCATGAGTGATGAAAGTCAACTCTACATGATCTTCACACTCATGACAAACTGAAAGACAATTTTAAATGAGGATTCACTACTCAGTCCTTCAACTACTGAAACCTGTTTGAGCAGGTTGCAGTCATGCAGAGTGAAAAGTTAAACTTATAATATAAGCTTTATCAAGCTGTCATCAGTCACCTGAATATGAAGAACACTGATTTTAACATTATAAAGAAGCATTTGCATTTAAACTGCTGCAAGATATCACTCAAGTGAAAGCATTCACAATTTACACTGAATGAACTGTTGCAGTCAACAGTAAGTTTGTTTCTTTTTATGTATTACCTTTCTTATCAGTATTAATGCTGAAAGTTAATGCTCTTATGATATTTCTTAAAAATGAACAGTACGCAACCTTGACATTTTAATATACATGAGAAAAGCCTTTGAACAGCAAATCATTAATGCACTCATATTTATGAACGCCTCCTTCTGATTCATTGAGAACAAGCAGCTTCATATCACTTTTATGATGCTTCAAGATGACATTCAGATACCTTGTCACAATAAAATCTGAAACCTTGTCACAAATCAATATCAAAAAGTGATGCTCATTGTACAAGAGAATCTTGCTCAGATAAACAGTAAAATGTCATTAACTTTAAATTATTAATCTCATAATCACTTATCCTTCTTGACGGTTACTGCCTATTACATTGATAATAACTAAAACTACAATGAGGCCTTATTGAGATTTGAGCATGTAAATGAGTCACATATTGAAGTCACTCTGACAGGTCACGTCCTTAATGTTTTAAAGATTTTTAAAATTAAAGACAAGCTTTTCATTATCATTATGAATAACATCTTTAATAACATCACTATGCACACACATCTGAAGTCAGTCTTAAGTGGTGATCATGATATTCAATGAGACAATGCTGAAGCAATAATATCATGCATAACACATATTTTAACTCTTGCTGTCAAGGCTTTACTGAGGTCACTTGATGTGAACGTCAGAAATGATCATCATGTGAAGATATAAAATGTGAACAAGTTGATAAAGATTCAAGAGAAGATATCTTTGATTAACATCATGCAAAAGGCAAGTGAAATGATAATGCTCATTGATAATGCCTGAATGTTAACAACATGTGACAGATTTAATATCTTTCAATTATAATCAACTCTTCCTCACAGATATTTGAATGATTTGCAGATATTCAACAGCAAGTTTATGTAAACAGCTTAAATTAAAAACCCCTTTAAATGATTCAAGATGTTAAAATGTGATGAAATTTTACATATGACATGCTTTTTTAAACTTATGTTCTATGAGAGGCCCTGCACAACTTTATCTTTAATGAATAAGATAGAAAGCTCTGAGTTCTTGTAATCATTAATTCAGAATGAGAACAGGTCTGTTACCTTTTAACATTATTAAAATCATTTAAAGACTGAACTGCAGCACTTTTGAAAACTACTGAAGTTATAATACATAAAACCTGATACGTGTACAATCAATTCATCAATCACATTGTAGATCACTGCTGCTGAGTGCAGCTGAAAATCACTCTCTGAAAACATGAACTGATCACTGCCCTGAAAGCCTGTCAGGATAAGTTAAGAGATTATTATGAAAATTCACAAGCAAGTTAATGATGAATTTATAATCTTGCAACTGTTTTAAACCCGTCATGTAAGATGATCAAGTATAAGATAACTTTGATGCATATATCTGCTTAATCATGACTAATGCATCATAGAGGAAGGAAGTAACAAAATCTTAAAAAATTAAATGAAATCAACAGTTTCAAGATTACTATGATTTACATTACTTAAAATATGAGAGTCTGACTATGAACTCAACTACTGCTGCAGGTCAATCACAAAATATGAATTTCAACACATTAATTAAACAGACAGAGCTGAAGGATCAATGATGAATAAATACTTAAAATAATGTCTTTAAGTATCTTTCCACGTCAGTCAATTATGTCAATGATTCACTAAAGGTAATGCTCAAAGGTAATGCTGATATGAGGCTTGAGTTAATTATATCATTAAATGTGAAGTGTCAACTACAGTGATCTTAAAGGTTTTTTTCAGATGATAAGAGATGTTCTTGCTGTATGTGCTTTTGAAGTAGATGTGAAATGCATCTTTAATATGATTAAAGACATCTGCAATTGACGGCATGAACATCTGAGTGCTGAGATTATATGTATGCTCTGTTTAATTAAGTATCATAAGTGAAACACCTTGTTGAATGACCTCATTGATGATGATAACAATGATGAGGAAGTCAGCATCTCTGAAATCTGAGCTTAAGAGGCCTCTGTTCTGAATGAGTTAATTATAACAGATGATGAGGAGGCTTATGAGTTCATGAAGACATCTCAATGAAGGAAGCTTACCTCTGTTAAGTGTAAAACAGTGACAATAAACAGTGATAATCATGATGAGTCTGACATGAACAATTCAGATGATATGAGAGTAGATGAACTTGCTGATATGCATCAAATGAGAGTGAAAATGAGGCAGAGTAATGACTCAAACACCTTTATTATGATTGAAGATGTGTCAAAGGGCAGAAGATAAGATGATTTTAACATGTTTTTATCATCTGATGACCTGATGACCTTCCTCACTTCAGCATGAAGGAGTGAAGCTTGAAGAAGATCAACTGCAGTTAATCAAGATAAGCAACTTATGAATTCAACATATGAATGATGCATTATTATCAGCATCAGTCAATCAGTATTGCTGTCTGCAGATCAACACTGAGTTATGTTATGAAATCAGCTACAGATACAGTCTGCAAAGTTAAAAAAAGTATATAATCATCACAAATTCTAAATAAACATTACCTTTGAGTATTATCTTTGAGCATTACTTTTTTAACATATCATGTTTTTCTTCATGTTTGCACAGTGCTTACAATGTATAATATCAGTCTTTGCAGATTAATAATTCAATTATAAATATATAAAAGTATTCAATTATCACAATACTTATCTTTGATAACAACATAATGCAAAGCTGTGATAATATGAGAAGAAAAGTGATGTTATTACTTATATTAAATTTACTACTGTTATGATGATTAAGCAAAATTAACTGTATATGATTAGTTCAGTGTTCATGTGAGTACCTCAGAGTTAACTTGATTGATCACTGAATATCAGGTTCATGAAGAGGTCAGATTTATAAGTTAAGTTCTTAATCATTAACCTGACCTGACCTGACTCAAATGACAGCCTAGGTGTTTTTGGGCGTTTTCAGCATTTTCAGTCATACTCACTGAAAAGTTACCTGATTGAGCTGAATTTTTCACCATAGATTCAGGCTCTTGTTTTGCATTAATACTGAGAATTTCAGCTTTATCTGATGTGATTTGACTGTTTTGCATTTCAGCGTGCTGTTTTTAATTGTTTTGCGCAAATGCTGCATTTGCAACTTTTTGCATTTTCCTCATGTTTTCTGCAGCTGTTTTTACACTTGCATTCACACTGTCTGTTTTGCACTGTAGTAAATTCATTTTAGAATTTATGATCTGGATTTGGCTTTGCAAGTGATGATTTTGCACATTTGTATTCAAATTTGTCAATTGTGGACTTTTCACATTTTGTGAGTTTTGTGACTTTGCGAGGTGGAAAATTGCCTGATTTAGGTTAAATTTTTGCGACGGGTGTGATGCATTGACTAGATCTCACAGCGCTGAATTTGCTGCTAAATACAGTGATTTCATCATTTTGTGTCCCAAATTCAGTGTTTGTTCACTTTTACTTTGTTCACTGTTTTGCAGATTTTCACAGTTTTCCTCTGAACTTTGAATTCACACCTTTGCTGGTTGGTTTTCCTGTGAGGAAGTGATGTTTTTGCATTTTTTATCTTGCAATGTGACTTTTTTTGATTTGTCTGTGTGTTTGTGAGAAGGTGAATGAGCTGTTTTAATTATTATTCATAACAAAGTAGTTTTCCTTTGTTATAAATGCCGCTGACGTAGGTGTAGTGCACTGACTACTGTTTTCAGACTTCATGTCTGAAGTTATATTCATTATAACATTTTTTAATGTTTTTCTGATGTTTTGATCCTGATGGTATTTTGAATTTACCTCAAGTTTAATATCCCTTCCTTTATAAGCTCAAGCACAATCAAGAGTTTAAAGGCCCCTTTTTTTATTCCTGATACTCAGAATAAGTAGCCACTATGATTCTTAGGAATTTAAGCCTTATAAAAGCCCCTAAAATCACCTGTAGCCTGACTTAATCTGAGCTTATTCAAATAGAAAATGATATAAACTCACTGATCTTTACTCTTTATATATAAAATGCTTGATGAGAGTTCTTTATATCTATTGTACTCAGAATAGTGCTTTCCTCTGCAGACTTTTTTATTAATCTGAGCTTTTTACAGTACTTTATGTCAAACTTAAAAAGAATGACCTTTAGTATTGTAAAGCATGAAGGAAAATGCGGAAAAAGTGAAGTTTCATGATATTTTGCAAGGTGATTGATTTAAGGTTTAGTGCTTACACCTCATCAAAATTCTCAAGAACCATGATTTGATGCATGTTAAATAATAACAAAAGCAGAAAGCAGTGAATAATAATGTATTTTAATGTTTTATAATTTGTAAAAGCAGTGTAAGATAGATTTAAATTTAATTCTTACATGACAAATCAAGAAAAAAGGTGTTGTGGTTATTGTGTTGTTGTTTTTGTGATTTTTGATCATTTTTGATGTGAGGATTGCAACAACTTTGTGATATGCTTAAATTCATCATGCTTTCACAACCACTGCTGACTTTGAGAATTGAAAAAAAGGGTTTAAGTCTCTGAACTGAGTAGTTTATGAGGCCTATGATAATGATATATTATATGTGTGACTTGGTTGCTTTTTGGTTTCTGCGTGCATTTTTTTTTAAATTAAGATAAGGGGTGATGAGGTTCTGATAAAGTCACAATAAGTGCTTTCTTTTAAACATGCTCATAACTTCTATGAGCCTGTCACTTCTTTAAAAACATGTTTCACTCTATCTAGAGGAGTGTTGTCTGAGGTTATGCATAATAATATCATGCTGCTGATAAAGCAATCACTGATTACATAGAAAATTCAAGACAGGAGAGAGAGAAGTTTTAAGAATTAAAAAATAAAAAGAGAGAAAGTTCATGATGTTAAATAATGCTCAAAAACATTTCTTGTTGACTTTCATGCAAGAGCTTTCTGTCAGCATTGATGAAGAGTGCATGATGATATTGATGATTACATGATTAAATCAAGAATGAATTATTAAGTTTATGCTCATTCTCCTCAAAGATCCTTGCAGCTCTGCTTTAATAATCAAGCTTATTTAATGCACAGGTGTTGATATTGATACTGATTACATCATCAGAGAACTTTACTCAGTGAAAACTCACAGTTCATTTCCTTTGCATTAAGTTTCATTTTCAGGTCATTTATATTTTAATAAAAGTGATTCAGTCTCTTCACCACTTGATATAAACTTAATAAAGTCATGTGCAGTGATCATTGCACATCTGTACAGAGTGAGCAGTGCATATGTTCTTGATTTAAAAGTTTATAAGTTAAATAACTTTATTCTTCATGATGAGTGATCCTGACATGTTTAATATATAATACTTGCACATGATCTGCATGTCTCATGCTAAATCCTCAGATTCATCAGTGATCTTAAAGCTTATATCTCTTATCATTAAGTAAGTTATATGACTGATGAGAACTTAATATTTCATAATTTTCTTATTTTCTTTCTTCAGCCCCTTTCACTGTTTATGAGTTTGTTCATCATAAATGATGCTGCATGAAATTCTTAAAATTATTACATTTCTTTCTGATTTTATCAGAAGAGACTTCAGAGTATTTTTTATTACAACTGATGAAAGATTAAATAGAAGAAAAAGTGCTGTGATCATGAATTTACATATATTAAGTAAATACTGAATTATTTACTCATGCTCATATTTTTTTATATTCATGTGCAGTCATCCTTCTTCCTTCAGGTTCATTCTTCAGAATAAATTTATTAAAGTTTAATTAACTTTCTTCATATCCTCATCTGTTATTTATATCATTTCATTAATGTTAAAATCCTCCTTCTTATATCTGTTTACCCTCAATCAGGCTTTATGATGATTAATTTTATCATGAGTGATGTTGAGTGACATCTCAATCATGTTCAGAGGCTCATTGTTATCATCATTATCATTGATGTTTTTTATAACTTACTCAGTTGTAACTGATTCTGCTGTCATTTTTATAAAAGCACCCGCGGTGAGTTCTTGTGAATTAATCATGATTTCATCAGGTCAACTAATCTTGATGAGCTCATCATCTTCATCATACAAGTTGTATGAGCCCTCATCTTCATTAAGTTGCATAGTATTGAACTTCATCATCAGGATTTACTTCATCTTCATCATTATAATAAAGGTTCTTGAAGTTATACCTGCTTAATGTGCTCATATAATAAATGCATGCTGTGAGTTGATCTCTCATCACAACATCATATGATTTTGTCATGATTATTTCTTATGTTATGAGTGATAAGTCTTGTGTTATAAGTGATGAGTAGTGATAAGTAACTGACAGTTGATTTAAGGCTCACTGTAAAATATTAAGTGATTACTGTAAGGGCCTCTATGATAATTGCATAACTGTTATACAACAGTTACATTACAGTTATACAACTATTATACAGTTATGCAACAGCTGCATAACTGTTGCATACAAGTTATGCAATCATAAAAGTTTATGCAATGGTTACATAATCATCACAAATACATGCACACGGGGCATAACTGGTTTCAGTGACAGGGCATATATGTACATTATGTTCAGTGACAGGGCATAACTGATTCACAGTTGCAGATTTGAATGAGTGATTGATTCAAGCAGCTAAAGCAACTGTAATGTTGCAATGAAGACTGAAGGTATATAGCAGAGATGTGATAAGAATTAAGCAAATAACACTTCATTTCTCCTCATTTAGTAGCTTAAGATTCTCAAGCTCATCTGATGACTGACAGCTTGAAATAAAGAATGCAGTGATTTTTTTTACTGAATCTTCTTCTCCTTCTTCATCCTCTTCTCTTGCTTCATCTCACTGCTCTGCTCTCTTCTTCATTTCACCTCATGGCTTCACTCCTGACTTCACTCTCAACCTCACCCTCACCTCAGTGTCATTATCATCATTTAGTCTCAGCTGAACTTCTGTGAATTATTGTCACTTTTGACTGAATTGTCACCTTTGATGTGAGGATGATGATTGCTGATCATATCAAGCCTGATCATTGTTGAGGATGTCATTTATATTAACAAAGCCTTCACTGATGTCCTTTATGTTAATGAAGCCTTCACTGACATCCTTTATGTTAATAAAGCCTTCATTGACATCCTTTATGTTAATGAAGCCTTCACTGACATCCTCTTCTTCAAGATCATCCCTCATGTCTTTCTGCATATTCTCATGATCATGACCTTTCATGATCCTCTTTCACTTCATCAGCTTATTATGTCTTGTGTTAAAAAACACAGCATCAAGACTTGCATCTGAATCATCATTCAAATCAACAGGAACATCTCTTCTCAGACTTTGTTTAAGCATTTTCTCTGAAAAGTCATCAATCATGATCAGGTCCTTGAACTCCCCCTTTTTTCAGAAGGCGTCAAACATATTCAGCAGGTGTTGTTGAGTGTATTTTAAAATAATCATGTCTCAGGGCTCCTGCTTGAGCAGTTGAGTCATTCAAGAGTGAACAATTAACTGTACAAATGCATAATGTAGGAAGAGTAGCTTGTTGAATGATGCATCTTTAAAGTTCATCACCTCATTGATGAACTTGAAGACAGAATCAAGTCAATGATCTTGATAATCAACATTGACCTCATCCTTGAGCTGTTTGAAAGCTTGAATGTCTTCAAGGTTGTTGATGATGACGTAGTGTTCAATTCACGTCAGAGATGCTTTGAGGATATGATTTTTTCAAGTCTTATATGCACTTCACACCCTCTTTTCCTCTTCTTTGAACACAGGATGATTCTTTCACATATCAGGAAATGTCATCATCACTGACTGCTTCACATTGAGATTAGAAAGTGTGACACAAAATCATCATTAAGCTGTGATGAAGAGTTCTTCATACATCTGAGAATATGACTTCAGCATTTTTTTAACATCATTGATGCTCTGATCTGCAAATGTATCATTTGTTATTGTTGAGTCACTTTAACTTCTGCTCAATGTGCTGTCTCTGTCTTCAGATCATGGCGTGAAACTGATGTTTAACAGTTTATTGAATAGGGCTTGTCAGAAGTTTAATGAGGTTGAGGAATGAAGCTGTTGACTCAATGAGGATCAGAGTTGTTGACTTGATGAAAGTCAAAGTTGTTGACTTGATGAGGGATGAAGTTGTTGACTTGATGAGGAATGAGGTTGCTGACTCACAGATCAGGTTTGCTGACTTGTCAAGGGACAGGATTACTGACTTGAAGGCTGAGCTTATTGACTTGAAGGTCAAGCTTGTTGACTTATTAAGAAATGAGGTTGCTGACTTGAAGGCTGAGTTTAAGGTTGTGACTCATGACTTAATGAAGTCTTCACTGATTTCTGAGCTTGTCAGATATTTGATGATGCTGAAGGCTGAAACTCATCATTTAGTGAAGTCTTCACTGAGGCATAATTTGTTGACCTTCAGCTTAAAGGTTGCATACTCAGTCCTGATTGAGACAAAGTGTCATCAATATCATCTCATACTCTCTTCCTTGACTGAGCGTCAGCAGTGGCTCTTAAATCATGAAGTTGAGATGCTGATAAGTGTTGTGAACCCTGTGATGATGAGGTAGGTGCATTATGTTCAGTTATAATCATAAATGATATGATGTTTGTCCTCTGAATGATGTTTATTCTCTGAATGATGTTAGGCCCTTTCATTTATCAAAGATATAAGCAAACATACCTTCTTTGAAGGTGAACTGATTATCATGTCCTCATCACTCTCATCATTTAAGGCATGATTGATACAGCGTTGATGATCTTGCTCAGATCAAGAATTTGACAACTCATCTCTTGATGTGTCTGCCGTTGAGGGTGTGACATTTTGATCAGAGGTTTAACAGCGTGACCCTCTTGACTGAGAGATCATATTAACCTACAGTGCTGAGTATCTACATCATACTGTGCAGGGAGGTTGACTAGTGAGTGATTACTTCAACTGTCAAGAGGCTTTATTTTGAAGCCTCATTATCAGTGTTTAATCAAATCTGAATTTGATGACATCATTAAATAAATCAACATCTGAGGCCTCTATAAGTCAAGAGGCCACACAACATCAGTCACTTTTAGATTAAATTTATCATCTTCACTGCTGTTCTCATTATTATCTTTTATAATCTTCTTCTTAAGATTCTTTTTTGTGTTATTCTTGTTCTTGTTATCCTGCTTCTGATCCTCCTTCTGATCCTTGATGTTGACACTTTTGTTAGTGCCAAATATGCTGAGCTTCAAATCTATTGTCAACTGAGCCTTGTCAACAGAAGTAATTGAGGCGGCTGATGAGGCAGCTGACAGGGCGGCTGACAGAGCATATGACAGCACAAGGGAGATGAACTGTGAAGGAGATGAGAAGATTAATAATGCACACATGCTCAAGTTGATTAAAGTACTTACACAAGCCTGAGACAGTGACATTTAATGCTCTGTAAGCATACATAACTGCCTTCTGCTTAATCTTCTTCTTCATCTTCTGCGCGCCTGATGTGATTGACTGAACAATGTTTGCTTGCTGAGGCAATACTATTGTGCAAAAGAATGATGAATGAATGATGTCACTGAAGTTGAACATCAGAGCCTGTTTGTAGCTAGTCAGGCAATGTTCATTGATGTGAATAATTCAGAGGTTATTGATCATTGCAGTTCAGGCATAATTTGAGAGATCTGTTGTCATTAATATTTTAACATAAGTAAAGAGTTCACATTTGCTGTCTCAACTCACATCTACACATCAATGTTAATCATTTTATTTCTTTGTTCAGAAATTTGTCATCAGCTCTTGTTCTGACCTGATGAAGTCTTTCCTGAAGCTCTTGATGCCTGCACTTAAATGTTGAGTCAAGTCATTCACTGCTCAACATTCACTGTGTAAGTCAACAATCAACGCCCTCATCAATCTTTTCATTAATCAACTCATTAATATCTTTATTCTATTTCAATTCAACCACTTACCTTGTGCTGATTGTATCATCAACGTGTTGATTGCTACAGCTCATCAAGTGCATCTTAAATTCAATTTTAAATCATACCTTCAAGATCTGAAGTCAAATCAGAAGTTCAGTTTAACCTTGAAATCTGAACTGAAGGTGAATCTGATCTCAGGTATGAAGTTGAATTCATAAGTTTTCAACATTAAACCTCTGATTAAACCTCACTTCAGAGATCAAAGTCTTCATTCTCTTTCATGACAGTCTCCTCCTTCATGATGTCATCTCAACCTCATTCACCTTCCTCTCATCTGCATTCACCCCCTTCACCTTGACCCCCTTCATGACAGCTCAGTATAATCACATGTTGAGGTGCACCTCAGTGAAGCCTTCACTAGAGCTTCATTAGCTAACTTATTTATAATCATCAGCATGACTCATGATACTTGCAACATATGAATGAACTGAGAACGCCTAGTGAAGTTTCTTGATATAGAGTCAAAAGAAGAGCTACAAGTGTGAGCAGAGAGTAAATTGTTCAAGCTGACTTTCATGAAACTTGACAAAGAGGTCATCACAAAGGAGTGAGAAGAAGTTAAGAAAAAAGGTGTCCTCTGATTTAAAATGTTCTCCTTAAACACTGTTCAGAAGCAGCTGATTGCTGATGAGAAGACTGAGCTTGCCAAATACTCTGCAAGACATATTGATAAGTCAGACTGAGTCATCATTAATCATTATGCATACTTCCTCTACTGCATCAAACAAGATAATACCACCTCTTATGACAGGATATTCTATGAGCAATGTTTAACAGACTCTGAGCTTGATGATCAGGTCTGATTATTATTAAAATGATTCTCTTATGACCTGTCAGACTTCAGGAAGGTGACATTCAATGAGACATAAATTTTAAATGAGACCCTGAGAAAGAAGAAAGCTTGAACAATTGCAGCAGTGACTGAGGAAGAATCTGACATGAAGAAGCTTATTGATGATGAGGAAAGAATCATATTTCAAAATGAACTCTGAGTCAAGAGTCAATCAGTATGATCTCACTTCAAGACAGAAGATGATGAGTGAGGTAACTTCAAGCTTGCTTAAATCACATGTTAATCTACCACAGAAGAAGCACTAACTGCAGAAAAATGAGTTGCTGATCAAGAGGTTGAGATGATTAATGAGACTGAGGTCATTATATCAAACGCAGGTATTGTCATTGATAACATTGAATATATGAAATTAAAACACATCAGTCCTACACTTAAGATAACAGATCACTGATGACAACACATGATGTTGCATACTGCAGTTGACATTGTCAGCACCTGACATGATCTTGTCACTGAACTTCAGCACATATATGCAGATGATCACCTCAATGATGCACAGTTCATCACCTGAGAGAATGAAGTACAAAAGATGATGAAAAAGAATAACATCTCATACAGTGACTTTGATGAGACAGCTGCTGTGAAGTTTGATGAACAACAAAGTTGACTTAACAATGAATGCTATCAGTGAGAGGATGTTGCTGAGGCCTGTGTCAACCTTAACATTGTCAACCTCAGCTGATCATGACTAGAGGGTATGCCCTTTGCCTGTCAGCTTCAAATATGATAAGTCATGATCATTCATGCAATCATTGTCTTTCAGCTCAGTCTGCTTCATGAGTGTGTCATTGCTGACTGTGTCAGACTTGATAAAACATGAACTGTGATTGAGTATATCATATCTGTAAGTCAAGCCCTCACCCTCAACTGGCCCCCTTGGTGAAGGCTTCACTGAAGCGCTCAAGATTAACTATATTATAATGAGTCAATGCATGGTTCAAGGTTAGCCCTGATGATCAGGAGGCCGTGAAGCCTACAATCATCATCATATCACTCAACCTCATTGATCAGTGAATTGAGGAGATTGCCTGAGTCACTTCAGGTCTTAAGATCTGAAAATATTAAGAAGATGTCAAGTCACAGTTAAAAGATTTACTCAACATCATTTTTTAAACACTGATCAAGAACCATCACCTGTTTAGTGATAATGACAGCAATGAGAAGAATGTAATCATCATGATATATCAGACCTGAGCAGCAAGACATGAGGTTCAAGATCAGCAGAGTTGATGTCTTCAGAACAGTTACTTCAAGACTGCAATTAAGAGCAAAATGCAGGAATATGACCTGAACTGGTCACATGATCTGCATGATCAATTCAACATCATCATTCTGAATGAAGCACACGTCATCAAAAATGATAAGATTCAGCTCAATACTTCATTATCTTGATTAAAGTCATTCTACATGGCATTAAGTGCGTTTATGACTATGGCTGAAGCTTGAGATTTCAGTGACTATCATAAGCTATTGAAACCCATTAACGCTGAGTCTCTATGGTCATCAGTCAAGCTTATTGAGTATGAACTTGACTCTGACATTAATCTTAACACCTTCAACCCTTATGATCTGTCAGCTGAACATGCTGCAACAGTTCTACAATTGACTATGTGTGCAGCAAAGCAATGAATTTATTCACTTCATATATCAACATCAATCACTGAAGCCCGTCTGCAAAAGTTGTGAACTGAGTGCATACTTCAGTGCACTCATGCTTTCAAAATTCTGTTCAATAACTCAAAGATCATTGAAGAGAACCTTTCATGCATCAATGCTAAGATCATTAAGACTTAATACATCATTTCTGAACAAAAATTATATCAAGAACAAGCAGATCAACTTTACTGCAAGCTGATCTACTCTGATCAAAAGACTCATCAATCAAAGTGAAGCTTCCTCACACTGTGCAAGATATTCTTATGTTGTATTTAAGTTTACTTCTTGCACATTGAGCACATGATTAAAGCCTCAACAATGTGATGATGAGTGACTGACCTCATCTTTATTTGATGATGGCTGAAAGAAATTTTCAAGAAGGTATCAGACTTTGAGCTTTTTTCACAGAATGATTGACTTAAGCTTCTCATCATGTTGTGCTGTGATTTTTTCAAGCTTCAGATCACGTTGATCCTCCTGACTGATGTTGTTGTTCATGATCAACAGAAAGTAATTGTATGATGCATGTATCCTGTCACTCAATTGCTACTGTATGATGCATTGCAGCTTGCTGAAGTTAACTGTATCATCTTTTACGCTGAGATGTCATCAGATGAGTGATTCAAGGTGATCTCAACCTTTAATGACAGTGACAAAACTGACATGATCTTCATTAAGTCTTACATGATCAGCTCCTGTGAGCTTAATCTACAAAAGTGATGTTGAAATGTTGTTAACTTCAACACCTCACTGAGTGATTCAATGACCATGCAAGCTGTCAGCTGTGCACGCTGAATGAGGAACTCAAGCAAGGTCATCAATGTTTTTGATATTCATAATAAAAATACATTCAATGATCATCTTGTTAAGAACAATATTTGCAAGTCTTTCCTCACTGTGATGACTGAACTGAACAAACAGTTGTTCAATGATCATGATGAAGGATGAGATATGAAGGCTTATGATGATGACCTTGACCTTGAAGACTTTCTCATATACAATGAGGAGCTATATCAGGAGAATGCATCTGAGGTACAAGAAAAGCTGAATCTCAAGCATGTGAAAACTGAGAACATCCTTTGATGAATCATCAAGTTCATCAAGGATGAGCATGTTGTCATGAGTTCTGATTCTGAGTCTGAAGTGGCAGGAGAGGAGATTAAGGATGACAGTGATTCTTCTGAGATTTAATGAAGACTTCATCAGGGCAGCTTTCAATGATATGTAGACTCCTTGATGTTATTGAGGCTTGATGCTAACTAGTCAGTGATTAAAGGCATTACATGCTCATCACATGTACAGTAGTGCCTGATTTCTCCTTGATGATTTCATGTTTCCCTCAGTGATTTCATATTCCTCTCTGTGATTTCCTCTTTATGAGTTTCACAGCAGTTTTCATGGTTTCTTCTGTGATTGATGATTGGCAGTTGGCGGTTGGCGGTTCTCAGCAGTTGTCATGATTAGTAATATATGTAATGTGTTGCCTATGAGTGATTAGTATAGTCTTGATGAGGGGCTTGTTGATCAGGAAGCTGAAGGGGGGAAGGATCTGAAGAGTGTGTGAGGTTGATTGATCAAGGGGATCATCATGCATCACTTAATGTTCAAGTCATAAGCCTCCTATGATGATGAATCAGCTCATTACATGTAGTCATCAAATATTCAGTTCTTATGTGTACACACACTTTCTGATTTAAGCTTTTTGAGCACATTCATTTCAGGTTCAAAAACCCAAAGCTGCTCATTAAAAACTAAACAATATATTTTAAAAACTAGTTTAGAAAATTAAATAAATCAGTGTGGCTCATTGGTAATGTGAAATGTAACAGTGCTGAGTTCAAGTCTCAGATGAGTTCTGCCTTCATACATGTATCTTTTGAACAAATGAAAGATGCATGATGAGCACTCAGCTTATCATGTTGAGCGCCTGCTACAATCAGAAATCATTAAAATTTTGCATACTTTTTTTGATGAGTCACTCACTTGTCATTTTCTTGATTTTTATTTATTCTGCTGTCTTATAGCACCTACCCTGCTTCATCACACATCATGACTTCAAGAAATGTTAACCGTCTTGAGTGAGTGACCTGAACGCCGGCAGGAGCATATGATCATAAAGACTCACATGAACTTGACTCACATGAACTCAACTCACATGAACTCAATTCACATGAACTCAACCCACATGAGCTTGATGACTCACATGAGCTCAATGACTCACATGAGCTCAACAACTCACATGAGCTCAACAACTCACATGAGCCTGATGATCATGAGCCTGATGATCATGAGCCTGAACGCATAGATGATGGTATTAGTCAATTCAATAATGACAGTCAAGATGAGCAAGGGAGCAACAGGAGTAATGAGGTCTGAAGAGATCTTTATGATATTATATGTTTCATCTTCAAAGCAACATCTACTGATGCATACAGGATGATCAGGAATATTTATATTTTAAAGTGAAACCTGCATCTTTGATGAATTATGAGTTAGATCTCATTAATATTGAAAATCTTGATGATCTTAAAGACTTCACTCTTGATGACTCTGATGATCTTGATGACCCTGATAGATGATCAGCAGCCTCTGAAACTTCATCATTTAAAATCATTGAGACTGTTACCTTTGAATATACTCTGCCTTCAGAAGTTCTTGCCCTCAGTTTATGATGTGAGAAGTCTGAGATATTCAGAATGAATTATACACATCTTTGAGAAGTCCTTCATATGTCACTTAACTTGATGAAGGCTTCACTGAAGTGAGTTAATTCTGAGGAGCTTGATGCAGATTCTCTTATGCTGAACACTGACATCCTGCACCTCCCTGCCAAACTTGATATCATAAAACATCAGGTTCAATGACATCTATTAATGCTGCAGTTAATGCAGAAGTCACTGACAGTCCTCATTAAGAAGCAATCCTCTCTACTGGCTGAAGCAAAGGACAAGAGGGGGGACATACTGAAATGAACAAGCTGACAATACTGATATGATTCATTGAATCTGGTTACCTGAATCCTCTCCGCATATCAGCTATGAGACAAGATGCATTTTGACATGACTGAATATCAAGATGAGTCAACTGAGTTATGACACTTCAGAGTGTGAGGTTCATTAATTCAAGCTACTTCTGATGACAATGCATATAATCAGGCCGGTGAGCTGTTGATTTCAGAGGACATCATATGATTTCAACTTATGAAAGAATATTTCAAAGGCTGAATCACCTTCATTGACTGAGATCATAGATTCACAGCCAGGCATGTGAGTGAGGTTGTTTTTACAGTGCAGATAATTCTAGCAGACCTCATCTTTCTTCTCTCAGCAGTGTTATTAAATCATGATGATCATGAGCTGTTTCTTATGAAGGACATATGTTTAAAACTCACATCAAATATGATTATTCATCACCTGAATGTGTTTCTTGACTGAAAGTTTATGAATGAGGAAATTATGTATCCTGATGACTGCTTCTACATCAGACGTGTTGTCAGCAACAATATAATGCAAGCTTGAAATCAGCTACATTCAACTCAGGTGAAGCTGAAGGTGAATCACTTTAAGTGAGATCATGTCATCAACATCTTTTTCATGTCAATATGCTCTCTATCATTTATTCTCTTTATCAATGACTTCAGTGTACATTAAAATAATTATCAGGCCCTCAAAGCCTTCTATCTGATTTCAGTCAGTCTTTCATATGAAGAGAGATGAAAAGTGGTCAATGTTTTTTCACTTATGCTAAGCTCACATGAGGCAGACATAAGTGATGTTGTTGAGGCATTTGTCACATCAATGCAGCAGCTTGACACGGGGTGTACTTTCAATATACATGAAGAAGATACACTGATTTGTGCATTCATCATGATCATTATTGAAGACATGCCTCAACAAGCTGACAATGAAGGATTTCTTCATCACAGTGCAAAGACAGGCTGTTGAAGCTGCTTCTGTCTCAGTGATCAACAGGTCAATCTACAGTATGACATTATAAATCATGATTGATATCACTGAGAGACTGTAAGTTTAAGGGATGAGGCTGCTGAGTTGACTGATGCAGAGAAGATGAGATTCCTGAAGAAATATGACCTGCAGGAGCAACAATCATCAATCATGACAATGTTGACATCAGCACTTGACCTCATCATCTCATCAGAATATGACGCACCTCACTTTAAATGATGAGGTTTAAAATGAATACTACAGAGCCTGTTGTTCTCTGTCATCTTCACAAAGAAGGGGAGCTCTTCTTATCTTAAGGTCTTTCAGACATTCAGGTATCCTTCATCATGACTCAAGATTTAAAGTTTAATGTATTACATCTGATCATGATCACTTTCTGAGGCAGGTAAAGTTACAATCCTGATGCTGCTGATTCTACATAATCATGTCAATGTTAATTAATTTCATCTATCATTCCTTCATGCAGCAGACAAACACCTCAACTGCACTGACATCACACAACTTCCCCTCATGCTGCTCATAATCTGCGCTTTTTGAATCATTGCACAGTTCAATACCGCTGTTGAAAGTCAATGATATACACATTCAGACACACTACACCGCCTGATCATCAAGGCCTGAAGGTGTTATCAACAACTGATGCATTACATGATGAAGGCTGCTGATGAAGCCTTCACTGAGACATCACCTGCAGACAGAGAAGTATTGAATGAGTCAGATGCAATCATCAATCAGTCATTATTGAAAGCTGAGGAGTCATTAGACGCTGATGAGTCATTAAACATCAGTGAGCAACTAGATGTTGAGACCTCAAGCTGATGTAAGACAAAATTCAAGTTGAAGAAGCTATTAAGTCCTCTGACATCTATATCAATCTTTACATAGCTGACTTCATGTATATAAGCCTTCTCAACATACATGCCGGCTTGCACCTAGCAGACACCGCAAGGGAGTACATCACAGTCATGAATTATAACATCCTTGCTGAGGAGCTTAAGCATAAGTACAAACTGTTTATCACCTGCTATGATACCTCACTGATGAGTTATAGGGGGATAAAGGCAATGGCAGACACAGCTGCACCCTCAAACCTTATGAACTATATCTTCACCAAGGATGTTGTCAAGCAGTCTTTACAACTTGAGCTTGCAGGTGCTTGAGATCACACACACTCAGAGGTTATGAAGTGTCTGGCAGTTCTGAAGAAACACTGCCTCACTGTTCTCAACAACTTCCTTTCAGTGAGGGAGCATGAGCTTGATGAGGATGATGATGAGGAGGAGGAGAGGATTCAGACTGTAAAGAATGACAGTCATTGAAGGATCAGTTTGTCTGTCTTTAAATTTAAGCTCTCACGTCACTTCTATAGCATACATCAGATGATCAAGTCAGTCAATCTGTCACTGTAACATATCTTTCAACAACACTTGACTCAGGCCTTCAATTTGAACTACAGGCTACGTGAAGTGTGAGACATAAGATCTCAATGACTCAAATGAGCATGTTGATTGACATACACTGATCAGTGAGCAGTTTATTAACTGATAATCATGAGGATCTAGACCCCGCTCTATTCAGTCAATGTGTATGCTAATGAAGGCTTCACTAGGATAATGAATCAACAGACAGTACACAACATGAGGAATTATATTCAAGTGAGGTATGAAGCTGACGCTCATGCTCATGATCATGATCATGATTAATACTAATATCAATACTCAACCTGAACTCAAACCTGAACCTGAATTCAAACCAGAGCTGAAGCTGAAGCGGAGACAGGAGCAGAGGCAGAGGTGAAGGCAGAGGTGAAGGCTTAAATGATCAATGTTCACTTGACACAATGTTTTGCTTGCATATATCACAAGTGACAATACATGTTCATGATCATGAATGTTATATGTGCAGAGAGTGAGAAAAACCCTGTTCTGAATCTTCTGTTACACTGAGTAACATGAAGACAGAGCATATATGAACTGCCTGCTCTACAGAGGAGTGAAGGTTTATACTACATTGATGTGAATATGAATGAAACATGATTGTCTCATGAGCTGAATGATGATGAGAGTTATGTATTAGAGTGTGACTGAGGAGTACATTATCTATAATCAATAAAGCTGACTTACTTTACATTGCAATTACATCATAACCAGTATCACTGCTACAACCGTGACTTGAAATTTCAGTGGATAAATGCTCACATAACGGTTATGGGTTGTTGCAACCAATATGGTGTTGATGTTGTAATTATAATGCAGCGGTTGCATGACAGTTGCATAGAGTTGCATATAGTTGTGCAACCTTTACATGACAGATGTGCAGCAGTTGTGAAATTATTATGCAAAGGTTACACAACTTTATGCAATCTTATACAACTGTTATACAACTGTTATTCTTTTTACTGTACAGGCTGTACTGTATGATGATGTTGTATTATTCATGAACAAGGAGAGGTTTGCTGCAGTAAGTTTAACAAAGGAAGTGAAATTCTCTGACATAATATTTAAAGACAAGAGGAGGTTCTCTGTAGTATATTAAGTAAATGAGTACATGATGCTGTTATATTATTTAAAAACAAGAGGAGGTTTGCTGTTGTGTGAGTGAAATGAAGTTCTCTGACATAATATGTCAAGTGATGAGGAAAGTGAGGTGTAAAGCTCATTATTCAGTGATGAAGCAATGACAGTGAATTATTTTAACTCTGCACATCATTCAATGAGGAATTTCTCTGAGCATGTCATGTATGATGCTTCATAATATGATAAGTATGCTTCATTAAGTGTTATTCATAGCACGTGAAGCAATCAGGGTCATGTGATGAGAATTTAAAAAATTTTAAAAAATCTTTTATTGATTCCTTCTTGAAGGTGTTAACTTTTATCATTAATCATTAATGCTTCAACCTGAGCTCTCATGTGTGCATCATTATACATTTTTATGAGATCTCTTGCGCTTCTCAGATTCTTAATGTTATATCACATGTCATGTTCAGAGCTGTAGCCTTTTCATCATACAAGATATTCAGTGATTATTTTATAATTATTGCATTCAAAGCACCTTATTCTCTTCTTGAGCAGGTGTTCAATTTCATAATGATTTAAATCATTATTTATTATCACTGACAGTAGGTGATTTGACCTCAGCTGATTATATAAGTCAGCTGTGATTGCATCTTTCAGGTGAGTTATTGATATGATGTCATGAATTCATCAATGAGAGAGGAGATTTAATTTATAAGTTAAGTATTCAATTTTCTTGATGATTTTAAATAATTTTATGAACTGTTGTTTAATCTTCTTGTTCTGAATACCTGATATAGTGTACCCTCAGTGTAATCATAGGTTGATCATGTTATTAACTTTAAAGAATTTTGATGTATGCCTGCTGTTGTAGTACTTCTTCATGCATATGACAGTAAAGATAATAATATTCTTTATATTAACTGTTGTTGATCTGTATTCTGTCATTACTGTCATTGAGTTTACAGAATTAACATCTTGAATATCTCTTAAGATTGCTTTATTTGTAAGTTCACTGTTCTTGTTGATTCATAAAAGGTTACATCTGCAACTTGGCAGCCTGCTCAAAAATAAGGTTTTAGTTAATAGTACTTTATGCGCTCAGAGCACTCTCTGAGCAGTAAATGAGCTCATACAAATCTTACACTTTAAATAACTATTATACCTTCATGAATAATAAAAAACTTTTTATTGAAAAGTTTTAAATCTCTTTATTCTGTACACTTTACAAACTAAAGATTTCTTCATAAGTTTAAATTTTTGAATAACTCAACAACAACAACACATAAAAAGAAACTTTGTATAAGAAAACTCTTAAACAGCTTATTCTCTACAACTTATAAACTGAAAGTTATATCATCAGTATAAAAGCGCAATAGTTATTCAATATGCTAATATATTTATAATTAGTTAAAAGTTTTTTAATTCATAACTATTGCAAATTAAAACTTATGAAGAAATCTTTAGTTTGTAAAGTGTACAGAATAAAGAGATTTAAAACTTTTCAATAAAAAGTTTCTTATTATTCATGAAGGTATAATAGTTATTTAAAGTGTAAGATTTGTATGAGCTTATTTACTGCTCAGAGAGTGCTCTGAGCGTATAAAGTACTATTAACTAAAACCTTATTTTTGAGCAGGCTGCCAAATTGTGAATAATGTTTCAACACTTCATTAATAATGTATTACTTAATTTATTAAACACATGTTGTATAATATATTTAAATGATATCTTAATCTATTCAGAGTTTCTATTTAAATATTAAACTCATGTTTAAACTGTTTTAAAATGACTGAGAAAGGCAAATTTACAAGCTGAAATCAAGAAGTGTGAATTTCACAAGACTGAAACTTAATACTTAAGATTAATTATAAGATGTCATGACATCTGAGTAAACTCTGAAAAGATCATGATTATAAAAACTTAAGAAGTGCTCATCAATTTAAAATAGTTGCAGGCATTTTTAGATTTTTGTAACTTTTACTGATGATTCATAAAGGGATATTTCAAAATCACAAAGCCTTTAATCAAACTGACAGGCAAGAACATACTTTTTAATATATAAATTGAACAGTGTCTTCAAACCTTTAATGAACTAAAAAATTGATTGATTAACATGTTAATATTACAATGCTTTGACTGAACTTGAACATGTTATTTTAAATGTGATTCATCTGATTTAATATCTGCAAGAGTATTATCTCAGAAAGATGATTAAAAATTAATGCATTTAATGACATTTTTCTCTAAGAAACTCATATCAGCTGAATGCAATTATGAAATCTATGACAAGGAATTGTTGATTATCATTTAAAGTTTAAAAAAATGATGTATTAAACTGACAGGAACAAAGGATCTGATTTAAATTTTAACAGATTATAAAGCTTTGAAGTACTTTATAATAATCAAGAAACTGACTCATAAACAAGTTAAATGAGCTGAATTTCTCTCATAATTTAACTTTGTGATTACATACTGAACAGGTAAGGAAAATGAAAAGATGAATATACTCATTAAATGCTTAAATGACTGACTAAAGAAGAATGAAAACAATGAGTGATTATGATGTTAATCTTAAATTATGTTACTGAGCTGCTGCTTAAACTCACACATTATTATTAAACAAAAGAAAAAAGCTCCTCATCTTTTAAAATCAACTGAACAGATTTTAAATGAATCAACTGAACAAGCCTTGAATAAATCAGCTTTAAATAAATCAACTGAACAGGCCTTGAATAAAACTTTAAATGAATTAATTACTCATTATGTGAAAGCAGATGATTTCTGTCAGGAAATTTTAAACTTATTATAAATTAAAGCAAGACATTTAATAAAGATTTTTCTCAATGACTGCACTGAGAATGCAGGCTGACTGCTTTATTAAGAACATGTATGAATCTCAGGCATTAATAATGATCTAAATCAGAACAAATTACAATAATGATTGATTCAAAAAGCTCATGAACAGCTGGCAGTAAAACATATTAAACACTGAAAGACTCTGAGACTGCTTGCATACTTCTACTACTGACTCTGAATGAACTGAACAATAAGTTGTTTTGTTCAAAATTGTCACATGTGCTGCTGAACAAAGAACACAAATGAGCAGTATCAAGGAACTCTGAAATCACTTTTAATTTCAAGTCATTCATGACAAGATATTTCACTCAACTTGATTATCAAATTACTTGAAAGTGAAGGATTCAATGCAATCCTGATAATCATTTGCAAATTAATCAAAAAGAGACATTATATCTTTTATTTAATAAATAAAGAAGGAGGAACATCAACTAAATATATTATTAAACTTTTACTTCACAATGTATGAAGATTTCATAAATTATCACAGACAATTACATCAGATTGAGAATCACAGTTTATAACATTACTGTGAAAACACTTATATGAATGACTCTGAATCAGATTAAAACCTTCAACTGCTTTTCACTCTGAGACAGATGAGCAGTCTGAAAATGTGAATATAAATGTTAAACAATATCTTAAAGCATTTGTGAACTATCAGCAAGATGACTGAGCAAAATAATTATTAATGATTAAGTTTACAGCTAACAATGCAGATTCTGACTTCATTAAAGTTTCATCATTCTTTGTGAATAAAGAATATTATCTTTAAATGAGCTTTAACTCTGAATGATTGATCACCCTGCTGCTGACAAAAGAATGAATTCTGAAGGAAAAAGCTGATTTCATAATGAATCATATAAAGGCTTTACATGTGATGTTATAAAACAATATGACAGCAGCACAACTTCAGCAAGAAGATTTCATGAACAGAATTTAAATATTAACCTCAACATATAAAGTGAGAGACCTGATATGATTGTTAATGAAAAACATTCAAATGACTCACTTGTTTAAAAAATTGAATCACAAGAATAAAGGACCTTTTTAAATCAAGAAGAAAGTATCAACTTAAACATATAAACTTGAATTACTTAAGTTAATGAAAATACACTCTATCTTTCACATCTTTTTATTATAACTCACTGTGAATGATCCTTCACTTGAACAAATTGAATCATCATCATCATCAGTAATAATGAACAGACTGAATCAGAATGAGAAGTTGAATAAATTAATAATAACTGTTGATGAAAAAACAGATTACAGTATAAAGTGACATGAAAAAAATACTCACTTGACAAGACTTGATACAACACTGATGAATTCAAACACTCACCTGAACTGAAAGAGGTATTTCATGAGAGGTACTCAAATAAGCTGATTGAGTCACTGAATACATCAATAACAAAGCAGAAAAGTAGATGATCAGCTCATGAAGTTTATTAAATAAAGAAGAGAATAGTGTCAGGTTTATATTTAAACATTAAACTAAATTGAACTAAATGACTAAACAGGTTAGCAGTGATTAAATTAATGAATTTAATGTGTATATAAAAGTTTTAATCTTCATGCTCTTTCTTTTTTTGCTTCTTAGACTAGAATTCTTCTCTGTAGTTAAATGTCAGTTGTTAAAATATATATATTAATTCATAATCTGCATAGTCCTGACACAGAGGTGTAATGAAATACATTATAAGTTGAGTGATAAACACCTTAAATGTGATTTATTTATACATTTTTAAGTAATTTATTATAACATCTTTTCAATCCTTCACTGCCTTGACTGAACATTGTTCATTATTAAGGCGTATTAGATAATCCTTCATGACAGATAAAAATGCTGACTGAATTATTTAAGAAGCAAGAGCAGACTGAAGATGAATAAATATCTTATCATGAAAATCATTCATACATTGAATTTCATCATAATTCAGGAAGATTGAAAGATGATGAAATTTAATGAAGAAGTTTAAAAATCTTGTTGTTTCTTGAGTAAATTTAATATATGCTTAATAAAAGTTTCTGAGCTTGTCTGAGTCTTCATAAATATCTTTCAAGTCTTTCAGAATGTCATTAATCATTCAGTATAATTCAGCTGAAGGCTCATATGAGGAATAGAATTCAATGTATTAAGTAATTTTTTCATTAATTAAAACAACACATATCTCATGTGATTAATCTCCTCTGAGAAGTGATCATTATTGACTGACAGTTTAACATAAATTTTGTTTATTCAATTATCTCAGGTGAATTTGATATTATCATTTAAAAAAAAGAATCAAGAAGCTTCTGTGAACATTTATTATTATTTAAACTGTTTAAAACATTTGAAGAATAAGTGTCTTCTCATTTAATTCATTGTCTTTTCTTTCAAAGGTGATATTTAACATCTAGAGTGATAAAGTTAACATTAAAAGAGATCACACAATGTTGCTTCTCTGTAAGAGCATTTGTAAGAGAGTTTTTTTCAATCATGAAGTTGTTGATTTGTTCATTGATTTTCATGTTTAAGTGTAAGACTATAGCGTCTCTTATTAAAAAGAGAAGTACAGTTGAGGTTCATGACAACATGAGATATAAATATATAAAGGTTATATGATCCTAATTATATAAAACTAATAACTAAGAAATGAAGGTGAGATAAGCAGTGCAAAGTTTTCATGTGACTCATTAACACTGTCAAGTTGCTTGTAGAGCGTATGCCTTACATGAGTTTCAGATTGTTATTAACTCATGATAATTATCTCCTCTTTATGCAGCAGCCCTTCAGCGCAGAAAGATGAGTGACTGATAAAAGACTCAGTTAACAGTTGAATCAATGACATGATATCAACACTGATTAAGCAAGATGATAGCAAGATGAGCTTGTCACATGACAGTGAAAATCCTGAGAAGTGAAGAGACAGCAGTGAAGTCATGACAGTGTAAACATGATAACATTATAATAGCATAATTAAGGCCCTGAGTGATGATATCACAATAAGAGCTTTAAAGTATAAATACTGTTAACTTCTCAGCCTTCTGTCATCAACTTTTGTCAGAGCAGTGATTCATCATCATAACATCATTAACACATTCTTAAAATGCATTATTTTCATCATTACAACATCAGTCATTATGTCTGTAAGTCAGAGAAGCTGACTTCACAGATGCATTTTTAATGTGAGTCATTATATAACACTCACTCATTGTCAAGTGCTCTGCTGAACTTCATGCACATTTTATCAAACCTTTCTGTCTCTGTTGTTCTCATCACTTCATGAATGACATGACTCAGGTATGTGATGTCAGGTTGAATGTTAAGTGCGCATATTACATAAATCTGCATAAAGTTTATCTTTTAATAAGTTTAACCTGCTCATCTGTTGTACTTCACTGATGATTTAAAGTCTCTGCACATTTCACCTGCAAGATTAACACCTTGATACACTTAATTAATAAAGTTAATATTAACACTCTTTCACCTGCTCTCCTGATCACTCTCAAGGCGCGTCAAAAATGTTATAACAAGAAGATCATGATGCATCTTCATATTATTAACTGTCATCAGAAGTTGTTGAAATTGAAGTTTATTATTAAAGTCAACCTCCTGCTTCTTGAGCAGCTTAAATGCAGCAACAACACACTTAAAGATATTTTAAATATCATGTGATATTCAGTTTAACCTTCTTCTCTTTACCTCTGACGTGATGATTATAAACAGCTAATATGCATTTTATTTTAAAAGCATTTGCCTGTCATTATTGATGATGATGATGATGATAATGAAGGTTTCTCTCCTTTTAAGAAGTCAGAGGGGTCAGAGGAACTGAAGAAGAATGATGAAGATAAGAAGAAAAATGATGATGACTTCAGATGAGTAAATAATATTTTGTCAGCATTTTGCTGATCTTGTATAATAATTTCTTTTTCCTCTGACCCTGATCAGGTATGCTGTTACAGTGATAATAATATTATGTTTCTCTTGTGTCTTGCTGATGATTTATCTTCTTTAGTGAACTTGTTGCTCTTAACTCTTGCTGTAAATCATCTATAAGGCCTCAATAAAACCTGTAAAACCTCTTGAGGAAAATCAGGAAAGAGTGTCTTTATGACATCAATTAAATCTTTTTAAATCACTTTCTTTTATGTTTATTTAATTCATTATTAAAGGCTGCTCACATTTCCTGCACACCTTTTAAGTTCTTTTTTAATACTCATTGATCATATTCTTCTGATCAACTCTTTCATCTCACTTTGTACAAGATTTCATTCCTGAATTTCTGACAATTTAAAATCTCTTCAACTTCATATTCTTCTTCATCATCAATTAGCTTTGAAGGTGACAGCAATGATTTAAAGTCATCATCAGCTCTGTGCTGATATGACTTCAGATAAGAGATGTGAAAGACATTATGAATTTAATAAATGAGTGATAAAGTTAATTTATAAATCTGCTTCTCTATTAAGTCTTCAATCTGAAATGATTTAATGAATTTATGAGATAATTTCCTGCTCAGGTGCTTCTGTCATAAGTTTTTCATGAACAACATTATCAAGTCTCTCATATTATAGGTCTTGAGTTTATGTTTAACATCATAATATTTTGCTTAAGAATTAATTATATTTTCTCATCATTGTGACAGCACTTCTTGTATGTCATGAAATCATTTCACTCAGTTTTTAACTGCAGGTACCTCTTCTTTTCTGAAGTCATCTTCAACTTTAAATCTTACTTCTGAATGATAAGCATACATGACATAAAAAGAGCTGCACTTTATTGATATTTGCATTTCATTATTATAAGTGAATTCTGTTAAAGATAAAAGATTCATTCAGTTGTCTTGTTCATCTGAGCAGTAACAGTGAAGATAATATTTTAAGATTTAATTCTACTGTTCTATCTGTTTATTCATTTGCAGGTAAAAGGCAGTGCTTAATTAATACTTCATTCTTAAATAATAGCACATTTCTGATCAAAAAGCGCTTGTAAAAACTGATCTTTAATCAGAGACAGCCTCTTTCAGTACATTGAATTAATATATTATTTCCTCATAAAACAAGTCAGTCAACTCTGTTGCTGTAATCATTTTCATGATTTGAATATATTGAGCCATTTTCATATACTGATTTATAATCATTAAGATCACATCATACATGCAACCTCTGCACTTACTTGACAGCAAGTTAATGATAAAAATCATTATAACTTGCTGTCATGATTCTTCTGACTGAGGCAGCACTTGTAGCTCATCATAAAGATGATGTTTAAGCACTTTCACCCTTTGACAGATGTTGCATGACACAACATAATCTTTAACATCTTGACTCATATCAATTTAATAATATTTGCAGTTAATCAATTCAAAAGTTCTTTCTACTTTAAAATGCTCTGTCAAGACATCATCATGATGACATTTCAAGATCTTTACCTTTACTGACTTTTCTTTCAGAATGTATATTTGTTCCTCATGAAATAAAAGACCTTTGAAGTTGAATCTTCAGAGACTTTCAACTTTAACCTTGTGTTTCACTGATGTACAATCAGTGTTGCGCATCACTTCTACAAATGAATCATCATTTTGTAAAGTTTGAATTAAATTTCTTAAAGGTAAACTCAGGCTTTTATCAGCTGTTTCATGAATGACAAGATCTCTTATCATCACATGTGAAATGAGTTGTTTGCAATCAACAGTTTCAATGACAGAGTTAAGCTGTTTTACAGCTACATCACAGTCATCATGAGCAGATGTTTTGTCATCACTTCTTCAGCATTTTTTCTGAAGTTTAAGGTTTTTAATCTCAGTCATTCTCCTCACTCCTGTGAGCAGTTGTCTCACAATAGAGGCATATCTGAGTGAGAATATGTTCACAAGAGTGATTAACTTTCTCTGAAGTGTTGAGAGTAATTTCTTCATAATTTCACTCATCTTTTTAACATCTCTGTAGTCTGATCACCTTGATGATGCATCAGCAGAGTTGATTTTTTCAGACTGATGCAGAATATTAAAATTAAAAGCAGTGAACTTCATTACTCATCATGCTTGCCTGTCATTCAATTCCTTCATGTTCATAAATCCTCATAAATTATTATGATCAGTTAATACTTTTATGATATGACAACTGCCTTCAAGGTAGTGTCATCAGTGTTTAAACATCATAATGATGACAAGGAGCTCTTGATCATGAGTTTCATATTAAATCTCTGAAGGAGACAGCTTTCTTAATTAAAACATAATTAAATGTCACTCTTCATTATTCAACAGCTGAGACAGGATGTCAGTGAGTTTAATGATTAATGCATTAATCTTCACTTGTATCTGTAACTTCAGATTAAAGTGAATCAGGATAAATGTTATTATAAAGACTTCATGAAGATAGTTAAACACCTTCTTTGCATCATTTGAGAATTTAAAAGACTTAAACTTCTTTTCATCCTTGTTATCTTTCATAAGGTTTGTCAAGAGGGCTGCAACTTGTGAATAATACTTAATAAAGTGTCTATAAAAGTTCACAAAGCTCAGGAAGATTTATACTTCTTGAAAAGTTATTAATATTAATCAATCCTGTATGATGTTCACTCATCATAGATTCATCACTACGCCTTCAGTTGTGATAATAAATTCTAGGAATTTCACCTTGATAATGAAGAATTCACACTTCTTAAAGTTCATGTAAAATTGAAATTAATGAAGTCAGTTTAACACCTGCTTAACATGCTCTTGATGTTGCGCTGATGATTCTGAGTATATAAGAATGTCATTTAAATAGACAACACAAAAGACATTCACAAGCTCTGTTAATGCTTGATTGATGTAAGCTTGAAATGTAACTGAAGTGTTGATCAATCTGAAAGGCATGATCATATACTCAAAGTGATTGTAACATGTGTGAAACATCATCTTTCACTCATCCCTCTTCTTGATGTGAATACAGTGATAAACGTCTTTTAAATTTAGCTTCATAAACAGCTTGACTTCATTAAGCTGATTTAATGTTTCACTTATAAAAAGTAATGAGTGCCTGTTCTTGATGATCACCTTGTTCAACCCTCAGTACATCCGCAACTTGGCAGCTCACTTAAAAATAAGGTTTTAATTAATAGTACTTTATGCGCTCAGAGCACTCTCTGAGCAGTAAATGAGCTCATACAAATCTTACACTTTAAATAACTATTATACCTTCATGAATAATAAAAAACTTTTTATTGAAAAGTTTTAAATCTCTTTATTCTGTACACTTTACAAACTAAAGATTTCTTCATAAGTTTAAA